>OY288254.1:13053227-13558387 GCA_958450325.1 Agrostemma githago | reverse complement strand
GTAGTAGTAGTAAGCCTCCATAGTAAAAACTTCATAGATTTAGTAATTCTTATTAGTTTTAGATTAATTCTACTCAACATTCCATAATCAAGTTCCTATATTAGTTGAAGATTTGTGTTTTTATGTTGAATATTGAAGAATTTTGCAAGGATTGGTGACAAGTTCTTGTATTATCTCTTCCAAGATTCAATCTTTATGTTAATCTTCATCTTCCTTCTTTAGTCTTCTCCATAATTGGTAGTTTCTTTCCTCTCCCTTTCTCCATTAATTAGTTTATGTTTTTCTCTCTCCTTTGTTTGTTTCTCCATAGTTTGTGTGATAGTTTATTCTCCTCCTTAGTGTTATTTGTTAGTGTAGTTTCCTTATCATTTAGTTATCATTTACTTTAGATTTAGTTATTATGCATGCTTTAGTTAATCTCTCCTATATTAATGTTTTGTTGTCCTTCTTTATGAGTAGTGAGTAGATTTCTTGTGAGGAATTTAGGGATGATGATTTGGATTATTTGAATTGAGGATGTTGGTGGGTTGTTTGCTTGTTCATTTATCAAGTTTAAGGTTTTTGTGTCTTTGTTGACCTAGACTGCAGCTAGATTGACCTTGACTCATTCTTATCAATATGGGGAAACTCGGGGTAGGAGTTACCTTAACTTGAGACTTACCATTTTTCGCTGCGAAAGCGGGTTTTTAGGTGGGTTGGGTGAAGAAACCGAAAGGTGGCATTCTCCCTTATCAACGTTGTGACTAAAACCCGATTCTGAGAATCTTAGACCCCAATTTCCGAATCCCGACTCTCCCCAACGCCTTTCCCATTAGTGTTTGTGTTTCTCGCTTTAGCTGTCTAACTCGCTAGCACTAGTTCAACTCTTCTCGCCCAAAACCCCCATCTCAACCCCAATCGTAACTAAACCTATACTTGACCGATAGCACTTAACCGCCTCCGTGTGGTTCGACCTCGACTTGCCGCTACTACACAGTAGTGAGTTGGGACTAAAAATATTGTTTGCATGCGCGTCAGCGACAGCGCGCATCAGACCCCTAGGCACTCGGTCGTGTGCCCCTCGGCGGATGTCAATTTTTTCTCGAGAACTTATAATTTTTTTTCTTTTTCAGCTTTGGCTTTTTGAGAGACTATCGATCATAGAACCTCCTCTCGACACAAGTCGATATCAACCTAATCAGATGATGACAAGGAGATGGACCATTGACTTTTCTCGCCACATCACTCAAAAATATTGGGACGAAGAGCTATCTTTTCATAGCGGTCCATTGATCCGATGGGTGGTACCGTGGTGGCCCATTTATGTCTGGATGGGTTTGGCACCGAGGGATAAAGCTCATTATCAGGTAATCTTGTCCTTTAGGCAGACAGTTCATCTTTACCCCGACCGCATACTTAGGCAGTATGGTTGGTCTCAGAGAATCCCAGAAATTGAAGCAGTTGTGAGTGAATCTACCCAGCTGACTGATGTAATGTGCGACACTTGGATGCAATGATGGTATACTCGGCCCACTTGGCCCGATTCTGAGTCTCTTAACTCAATCTGGGTATCGGAATCCTACGTGAAATGGACGAAAGCAGATTCTGCCAAGGCCCGAGCTGCTTTAAAAGTTGATGAAGCTTTCGACCTGCTTCGAAGGGAGCAAGCTATATATAATAGAGGCTTTTTTGACGAAGGTGAGACTCCGGCTACATTGGTTCGACTGAGGTCAGGTCAGAGGGGGAGAACAAGGACTCAGGCTGAAGGGTCCAGTGCAAGAGGTGCGCGAGAGAGAGTGAGCCCCCAGACAGACTTAGAAAGGAGACATGGCCCGAAGTTGGCAGTTCATGACCGACTTGGTCCTCGAGACAGGCTACCTGAGCACGTACGGGCTCGTCTTGGACCGGTTACAAGGAAAAAAGACCCGTTGTCGAGCAAACGGGTTCGAGAAAAAGAGGTTTCCCTTGTGATCCGGGAACGCTCGCCCCCGCCCCGGCGACATCGGGCTCCACGCGACCCAAAAGGCAAAGGAAAGGGCAAAATGCCCTAAATACTAGTCTCCTTAGTTTTATTATTTGAATATTACTATTATTTTTTGTGGTGTGTTTTTTATTATTATTATTATTATTATTATTATTATTATTATTATTATTATTATTATTATTGTGTGATGTAATTTTGAAATTCCCGAGTTTAACAGGTTTTTGATAATAAAAGACATATTTATTAGTGAATACTATTTCTGTCTTCCCGTTATTGCAGTGGTTGTACCCTTTTGAGGGGCTGCCTACGTATCCACAATAAGCGGAATCAAACCAAATGTAGTTCGAGCATAGATTTTTTGCAATTTCGAAATACACCAAGACTATTAGTTCGAGGTGCGCGTGACAGTAGGATAAATAGTCTTAACTTATTAACTTGCTTATAATTTTGAAAATTTACAAAAAGACAAAATTTTATAAACTTTTTGCAAATGACATTGAGATAAGGTTTAGGGGTAGTAACGCTTCAGCTGGTCCAAGTTGGTTGGGTTGACGAATTCATTCCCGTCCATCTCTATCAGCATCACTGCTCCTTCTGATAAGATCTTCTTTACTAGATACGGCCCAGCCCAATTGGGTTTGAATTTTCCCCTTGGGTCAACTGGTAGTAATGCACGGACTGACTTGAGAACCAGATCCCCTTCTTTGATATTTCTGGGTCTAACTCTTTTGTTGAAAGCCCGTTGTATCCTTTTCTGGTATATATCTGAATATTGTTGAGGGCCCGGGACCATCGTTCGTCCAAAAGAACTAACGAGTCATATCGGGCTTGGACCCAATCTACTTCAGGCACTTGGCTTTCTAGTAAAATCCAGAGAGACGGTACTTCCAGCTCGACTGGTTGGACCGCTTCCATTCCGTACATCAAATAATATGGAGTTGCTCCGGTTGCGGTTCGAATTGACGTTCGGTACCCCAATAGGGCAAAAGGTATCTTGTCGGGCCAATCCCGGTAATTATCAGCCATCTTTTTAAGTATGGTGACAATTATTTTATTAGCTACTTCTACCGCTCCATTCGTTTGGGGACGGTAAGGCGAGGACATATGGCTTTGGATTTTATATTTGGCTAGCAAAGTAGCAGTTTCTGCTTGGAAATGCGTCCCATGATCACTGATGAATTCGTGCGGGATCCCGTATCGGCATATAATCTTGTTTTGGATAAACTTGGCAACATGTTTGGCATTCAAGATCCGATATGACTCGGTTTCGACCCATTTGATGAAATAGTCGATGGCCACCAAAATGAAACAGTGACCTCCCATCCCGGAAGGGTTTACCTTTCCGATTATATCAATCCCCCACGTCGAAAATGGTCATGGTGATGTCATGGTGTATAGTAGGGATGACGGCATATGTTGCACGTTGGCGAAAATCTGACAGTTATGACAGTGTTTGACATATAACTGGCAATCGGTTTCCATGTTGTTCCAATAGTATCTGAGCCTCATGATTTTTCGGACCAACATATGGGCGTTCATATGCGGGCCATTTTCACCGTCGTGCACTTCGGTCATAACCTTCTCGGCCTGTATTTTGTCGACACATAGGAGGAGAGCTCCATGTGCTGTCTTTTTGTATAACTGTCCGTCGTCCGTATGGATAAATTGGGTTACCAACCTCCGTAGGGCTTTCTTGGCCCGGTGTTCAGTTTCCGGAGGATACTCTCTCGTTGCCAAGTAGGTTAGAACAGCCTGGTACCAAGGTTCTGGATCAGTTATTTCGATATCTTGAATGGCGTGGATATATGCCGACTCGGACCGTCTTTCGACGCAAATCGGCATGCTGGTTAGGTGATCCGGGATATTCAATAAGGATGCTAATTTGGATAGTGTATCCACAAATTGGTTTTCTTCCCGGGGTAAATAGATGTATTCCACCTTTTGGAACTGTTTTTCGAGAACCCTTACTCGTGCCTGATAGGCCACGAGGTTGGCTTTCCGAGTTTTCCATTTTTGGAGAGCTTGGTTAATGACTAGAGACGAGTCACCGTGGACCCAGAGGTTTGTGACTCCTAAGTCTGCGGCGGCTTGCAACCCGTGAATGCATGCTTCATATTCGGCTGCATTGTTAGTCACTTTGAAATCCAGTTTAATGGATAATGGAGTATCTTCCCCTTTTAGCGAGATTAACAGAATCCCGACCCCATATCCGCGGAAATTGGACGCCCCGTCAAAATACAAATCCCACGTCACCGTGTCGTATGAAATATGTCTTCATCTGGAAAGGACCATGTATCGATGTACCCTTCTTTAAATACGGGACTGTCGGCAAAAAAATCGGCTACTACCCGGCCTTTGATGGCTTTTAATGGTATCAATTTGAGGTCGAACTCTGCCAACATCAAAGTCCATCTGGACATCCTGCCGTTAAAGATGGACTTTTCGAACAGGTACTTGATAGGATCCATTTTGGATAGAACATGTATCTCGTGACTGAGCATATAGTGTCGGAGTTTTTTAGTGGCCCAAACTAAAGCTAGGCACGTCTTTTCGACCATAATATACTTACATTCGTACTCCAGGAACTTTTTGTTGATGTAGTAAATGGCTCGTACCTCCGAGTCGACTGTCTGGGCCAGCATAGCCCCCATGGCTGTCTCGGTCGTTGTTAGGTATAACGACAAAGGCAGACCGGGTCAAGGTGGCATTAATACCGGCGGAGCAGACAGGATCTCCTTGATTTTGTCGAAAGCCGCTTGACATTTTTCGTCCCACAGTGTTCGTTCCCCTATCTTCAGTTTCTTGAAAATTGGTTCACACACCATGGTTAGCTTGGATATGAACCGGCTGATATACTGAACTTTCCCGAGAAACCCTCTTATTTCTTTTTCGGTTTTAGGAGGTTGCATCTCGGTAATGGCTTTGATTTTAGCTGGATCGACCTCGATGTCGCGTTGGCTAATGATATGACCCAGTAACTTGCCGGACGTTACCCCAAAACTACATTTTTGAGGATTTAGTCTCATGTTGTACTTACGTAGTCGGGTGAAGAACTTCCTTAGGGTCGTAATGTGCCCGTTTTGGTCTTTGGACTTGACGATCATGTCGTCTACATAAACTTCCACTTCTTTATGCATCATAACGTGTAATAAAGTCGTGGCAGTTCTTTGATAAGTGGCTCCGGCGTTGATGAGACCAAACGGCATAACGGTGTAGCAGTAAGTACCCCAAGGCGTGATGATGGTGGTCTTACTCATACCTTCTTCTGCCATTTTGATTTGATTGTACCCGGCATACCCATCCATAAATGATAGAAGGGAATGATCAGCCGTGTTGCTCACCAGTATATCGATGTGTGGCAATGGAAAGTCGTCTTTTGGGCTGGCCTTATTAAGGTCCCGAAAGTCTACACATACCCGCACCTTACCGTCCTTTTTAGGTACCGGCACGATGTTCGCAACCCAGTCTGGATATTCAGACACTTGTATGAAGCCTGCTTTGAATTGTTTGTCGACTTCGTCCTTGACTTTGAGAGACTATTCGGGCCTCATTCTGCGGAGCTTCTGTTTTACCGGCTTACACCTGTCTTTGATGGGTATACGGTGTTCAGCTATTTCCCGATCTATCCCCGGCATGTCCTTGTAAGACCATGTGAAGACATCCTTGAACTCTTGGAGGAGGTCCGTGAATTGTCGTCTCTCCTCGGGATCTAAGGATAAACCTAACTTAAGCATCTGAGGCTCTAAAGGGGTTCCTACATTGATGGACTCGGTTTCCTCAACTACCGGATGTTGTGTGCCAAATTTGGACCGTTTTTCCTCCCATTTAGACCCGTTTTTCCTATATTTTGTGAGACTTGAGTGCGATTATCGCCGTATTTTGCGTAATTCTCACATTAGTGTCTCTCTTTTGCATTTTACGTGTTTTTGGTAGTTTTCTGTCTATTTTGATAGGATTTTCGACCGAAAACGTGTTTGAGCTTCTACGAGAAAGAGAGAGATACGGTCCAAGAGCAAAGCACACAACTGAAAGTTCAAGTAATCCAACTGATCGATAAAGAAAAAAGACCGGAAAAGGGTCAGTGGACCACCGAGTAAAGTTTCGCCCGGTGAGTCACCACCGGGCGAAGTTTCGCCCGGCGACATTTTTCATCCCCCGAAGATTTTCACGGCACGCACGACCGGGCGACATGACCGGGTGAAATTTCGCCCACCGGTTGAAATTTCGCCCGATGGAGAAACTGGGCCGGAAACGCCAAAAATGAAGAAAATCTCACCGGGTGAAATTTCACCCGGTGGGATTATTATGTCGAGCCGCGGGGCGAAATTTCACCCCATGAAGATGCAAAGGGTGAAGGTCTAGCTAAATGAAGAGAAATCGGATTTGGGCCTTGAAGTTTGTGCAACCCATTAAGAACTCTATAAATACTTAACCTAGGGTTTTGTGCCTCCTTGAGCCTTAAGTGTGCCTCTTAGGAGTAGGGTAGAAAGCTCTCTAGTAGTAATAGTAGTTTGTAGTAAAACTCTCTTAGAAAACTCTACAAACAATTAGTAGATCTACTTAGTATTAGTATAATTACTCTATAATTAGTAGTAAAGCTTCCATCTTTATTGAAGAATTGGTTTTATTGTTGAAGATTCAAGGGTTTTACAAGGGTTTATGTGACAAAACCCTTGCTCTATTTCTTGAAGATTCTTATTTCTCTTATTGAAGATTGAAGATTTATGTATGGATTAGTGACAAATTCTTGTGTATTTCTCCAAGATTCAATATTTTATATTAATCTTCATCTTCTATCTTAGTTTCCTCTATTGTTGGTAAAATTCTTTCCTCTCCCTCTTCTCCATTAGTTAATTAGTTTTGTTATTGTAGTTTTCCATTAGTTAGTTTATGTCTTACTCTCACCATGTTTAATCTTTCTCCTAGTCTCCTTAATGTTAGTTTTATCATGGATAGTGAGTAGATCTTAGTTAGGGGGCTAGGGGAGGAGGAATTATAGATAAAGATTTCATCTTTGTGAGATTATTGCATTTGAGGGTGATATTGTCTTGATGGGATTGTTGTGTTATGTTTGACTTAGCTTGATCACCTAGGTTGACTTGACTCACCCGGACCAATATGGGGAAACTCGGGGTTTGGTTAATTCCGTCTAGAGACCTTAGTTTATTCGTCGCGAAAGCGGGCTTAGACTTGGTTGGTAGGGAAACCGAAAGGTGGAACCTCCCTTATACATCTTGTGATAATTCTTGCGTTGCTAGACTCTTGTCTTTATTTCCGACTCCCCGACTCTCCCTAACGCCTTTCCCACCAATAGTTTCTCACCTTAGTTTCATAGCTCGTTTAGTTAGTCTAGTTCGACTTGACCAAAACCCCCCTTCTCGACCCAATCACTCCTAGACTTTGACTTGACCGACTACCCCTCGACCGTCCCTGTGGATCGATCCCGACTTACCGCTACTACGTAGTATTAGTATTCCGGGGTTTATAAATATTGTTTGACCGCGTTGGATAGGCGACAATTCGACGCGCATCAAAATGGCGCCGTTGTCGGGGACGGTGATCAGTTTGTTGAATTTTTGTCATTGTGTTTGAGTAATTGCTTTCTTCTCCTTATACCCTAGTACCGCTCGGTGCTAGGAGTCTCATCTTTGAATTGAGTTGTGTTCAGGAACAATCATATTTGGCATTGCTTATTCCATACCGGTGCAAGCGAGGCGATATTTTTATTTCGGACTTCAAATCAACCAAAGTGAACCCTCATCCATATCTTACATCAACTTTCCACCCATCCACCATTCTCAAACTCTCACAAAATTCCATTTCTCTCTTCTCCCTTCAAAAAAAAAAATAAAAAGAATAAATCACCTCCTTATGGTAGGGTTTGCCGCGTCCCCAACCGTCAATGAATAATCGGCTAATCCTAGTGGGTATCTAGGGCAAGTCGGTATCGTATCCACGGGGACGGTATTGAGAAGTCTAGACTAAGTCGACCTAAAACGAGACTAGGATACCAAAACAACACAAAGAAAGCTATAATTGACAAACTATGATGGAGGAAGAGGTAAGAACTAGGCTAACAATGACTAGAATAATGAAAAGATGCAACATAAACTAATTGAAATAACTAGGATTAATGAAACTAACAACTAGAGGGATGATGACTAACTAGCTAGAGAAATCAAATATGGAAGGGAGTAGGGTTAGGTCGGGTTCTTAAGTGTAGTAGGGTAATTGGGTAACCAAGGGTGTAGGTATCTCCTAGTAGCTAGAGTCGGTTCGGGCTCTCGCTACGTAGACCAATGTCGAGGTAGGTTCGCGCTCTCACGTCTAAACCCTAGTCCGCACTCTCGTGTCTACGACTATTCTTAACATAATCACATACTAGACAAACAATGAGAAGATGAGCACAAGTATGGGAAGCATTGGCCACTACTACTCACACAAGCAATTCAACAAACAGAAAGAGTGCCCAATATGTGACTAACAACAAAAGAGTCACCTTTACCCCTAATCAAGCCCTAATCACCCACAATCTACCCTTAATCCCCCTACTAACCCCACAAGAGAACTACTCACTCATTATGAAACTAACAATAACAAAAGTAAGAGAAATCAAACCAAACATCCATTATAAACAAACAATAACAATAAACAATAAATAAAGATTCAAACTTGATTAATAAACTAAGAACAAGAGTAAAGAGGAGAAGAATATTATACCAACTAATAATGGATGAAAAAGATGAGAACTTGTATAAATAAGAAACCCAAATAAAACCCCAAGGTTGTCAAGCTTGGAATAATCTTCAAGAATCCCCTTAATACAAGACTAATTACAATGATTAACTAAAGATTAAAGAGAGATTAAAACTAATATGAGGAACACTAATCTAGGGTTTGAATGCTTAATGTAGGCCTAAGAGAGTCTAGGGTAAGATAAGATATGATAATAATACAAGAGGGAAGTATTTATATGGGTACAAGAATGAAGGAGGAGAAAAGAATAAGACACGGGCTGCCGCCGTTGCTTCCCGCCCGGGATGGTTTGGTCCCGCCCGGGACGGCGTGATCCCGACCGGGACGGCCTGGTCCCGACCGGGACGGACCCAGGTCAGAACCACTCGCTTTTGTGCACCTCATCCCGGACGGGATGAGGTCATTCCCGTCGGGGATGGGTCTTGTAGGCCTCCAATAAGAACTTTTTGGTCCCTCCTTGCTTCTCATGGGTTTCTCACCGATTCTCGGGACTCGGGATCGGGTCTAAGAGGCTCGGGATTGGGTCCCAAGGTCTCGGGGTCGAATCCAAGGCATCGAGTGATCGTTCCTTCACTTCGTTGGCTCCGAAAAGTGTATGTATTGAGTCGGATTTGCTCCAATTCTTCACAAATGGTCTCGGGAACCTAAAACGAACTAAAGGAAGCATAAGTAACCCATAAACCGCTCCCAAGGAGCGATTCTACAAGGAAAACGGGGCCAAAACACAGCAAATTAGGCACTACAAACTACACTTATCAAGTCCCCCACACTTAACCCTTACTCGCTCTCGAGTAAGCACATACTAACTACTAAACTAGCCGAGTGGGTATTAGCGCACCCTACGCCCTTTCAACTCACGCGAGTACACTTAGAGGAAAAGTATACTCCGCAAGGCAAGTAAGGTCTTGCGACAAAACTGTGGATGCAACCGGACACAACAACACATAAACAACAAACACAAACAAACAAATAAACGGTTGCACCCAAAGAGAAATAAATACCGCTTCCCTCTAAAAAGCGGTGAATGAAACACCGGTTTAGGGCTCAAGGCAAGTGACAACGTTCCCAAGCTAGCAATACAAACCAAGATGAACTAAACCCTAATATTATGATGATAAAGCAACAAAAACGTTGGTAACTTACCTAGGTCCTCCTAACTTTCTAAGAACGTACTACGGGACGATCGGCGGGATGGAAAAAGGATGAACCACGGTGTTAGTTGACATTGTAGGTAAGTGAGACCCCGCCCCCTTTAGCGATGAGCCAAGAGGGTCGTCCCATGCCCAAAACCGCCCAACTAGTCCAAGTAAAAGGGTGGAAAATATTGCAAAGTGAGGGAAGACCGACCATTACCGCTATCATCCTTCCTAGGGACTCGGTCCTTTGGTAGGCTCTTCACGGTAATAGTCGGTAAAAGGCTTATTTTTGTGGGGTTAGGATCTTTTTTGTGAGACGATTTTCTTTTTGGCATTTTTCTTTCTTTTGTATTTTTGCTTTGCTTTGCTATGCCATTTCTTTTTCTTCTTTTCTATTTTCTTTTTGGCTTTTTGTGCCTTTTCTTTTTCTTCAATCTTTTCTTTCTTTCTTTCATTTTCTTTGCCCTTTTGGCTTGATTTGAATTGTAGACATTTCTTCGCAACACGAAAGAGAGATTTCAACAAATTGCAAATTTATTTGGTGGATATGTGTAGAAGGTAGGGAAATGGGTGAGTCGGGACGGCGCCTTCCCTTCAAACCCACAAAAAGGAAAGAAACTTGGACTAATCAAACAATTTCGAACACGGTCACCTAAGGGACGGGACTCGGCAACCAAGGCCTTTTCACACCGTGGGTGGTCATAATGGTCAAAATGCAAATCCCGTAGTAAATCCCTAGTAAGCTAGGTGGACCCAAGGTAAAGGACCAACAAAATCATTGATTTAGGGTCATTCTACTAGACCTAAGCCCAAGACTCGATTTACACTACTAGAAAGGGAAAGTAAAGACTCGCACACTAGCCTCTAAACCGGGTTTTCGAAAACCTTTTACACATACGACACAACTACACAACGCAAAACAAAGATATGACGAACACGAAAGGAAAAGAAACAAAGGCAACAAAAAACAAAACATAACAAAACAAACACATAACGAGACAAACACCACCCCAAATCTCCAAACAAATCACCAAATCAACCACAAATCTTCACAAAGCTCCACCCGAGCACACAACATCACAAATCTCCTCCACACTCCATAAGAGATAAAGAGGAAAAAGGGATAGAAAGGCGTTACCGGATGTCTTGCAAGCTTTCCAAAGCTAGCGGTGCTTAAGCAACCTAAAAGGAAAAAGGGAGGCAAAACACGCACAACAAAACAAATATACGACATAATGGCACAAAAGGAAAACACACAAAAGAAAATCTTTTTTTGATTTTTGTGAAAAAAATTCAAACTTTTAGGGATTTTTAAGATTTTTCGAAAAGCTACAAAAATAAAACTAACTATGCTAGGATATCGCTCCCCCACACTTAAACCGAGCAATGCCCTCATGCTCGATCGTAGTGTGTGGAGACACAAAAGAAAATAAAAGAAACTACGAAAATAAAGCTAAAAATCAAAAAGAAAGCGGAGAAAAGGGTGGAATGCGTCCGGCCGGGGTGTAATCAAGTCACCGTGGGCCGAGACAAGAAAAGATATGGAAAGGGAGGAAATAAAAGGAAATGGGAGGGGAGGACTAGGTGTAATCAAGTCACCTAGCCCGGATTCCGCCCAAATCCGACTAAATCCTAAAAAAAAGGTGAAAATCTTGGAAATTTGGATTTTTGAAATGACTCTCGATGTAGTCACGTCATCGAGAGTCGGGAGCAAAACCTACCAAGGCCTCGAAGGCCACCATGATACCATGACACAAAAGTGTGTGCGGGGAAGGGGATAAACAAGAGAAAACAAGCAATAAAAGACGGAAAAGAAAGGATAGTTGCCGTACCCATAGGTTAGCAACTCACTCTCTCCATCGTCTCGTAGATCAATAATTGCACTTTGCTTGTCGTCATCATTGTCATCCCTCTTCAAGCTTGAAAGTATCGCATGGTTGAGGTAGTAAGCTTGTAATGGTGTGAGGAGGTGAGATTTGATGTGAGGCTTGGTGTAAAGTGAATAGGAAATGAAGTGAGTGTATGAAAATGAAGTATATAGGTCATATGATATGAGCACGGAGTGGTAGGGAGGTTGGGAGGGGGTATACAATGGTTGGGTGGACTCGAATGTCGAAGACGAGGCATAAGGGGGAGTAGGGGACCATCCCGGTCGGGATGGATGGTCCCGGTCGGGATGCCTCACCCGTCCCGGTCGGGATGGCACTCCAGTAAACTCAAAATATGGCACCCTCATCCCGATCGGGATGGCTCCTTCCCGGTCGGGATGCCTCATCCTTCCGGCCGGGATGATTTCTTCCCGGTCGGGATGCTCTCTTCATGGCCTCCAAAAACCCCAAAAGCTATTCAAAGCTTCAAAAACCCGTTCCCTTGCTCACGATCCAAGCTCTATCGATAACCAATCCTCTCTAGGAGTCATCTTCACTTCACCTATCAAACAAACTCAAACTCAACATCAAATTCCCTCCCTCACATCGCTCATCAACAATCCAAATAAACAAGAATTTCACAAAACTAAAAGGAACTATAAGAGAAAGAGATATATACAAAGAGACGGTTCTTGTGGAACTCCGTCAAACCAAAGATGGTGCATTCTTCAATTCTTTTTCAACAACCTTGTAACCACTTCCATCGCCGTCAAGGACACGAAGAAACAAATCGAAGATCCTAGCAAAGTCTTCAATCAAGCTAGTGGAATACCAACTTCCACAGCAAGGATCATCACCTCTTAATCTCGACGTTCCCGGGGCATCCCGATCCACCAAGTTCAATGGTTTGAACTTATACTTGCGATCCTTCGGGATATACCCAAACGTCCACCTATCCTCATGCGGCCCCAAGGGAGGCTCATCTTTCTCCTTGCCTTTCAACTTGTCATCAAACCCATGATATGGGCCCTCATCCTCTCCAATCTCGGAGTCATCATCCTCAAGTTCATAGAAATCATTCTTCAAGCTTTGTCCCGACTCTTCCCCTAGATCGACGTCTTTCGTGGCATGGATCATATTGCAAGACTCATCATTAGTAGGTGAGGTGTTGCCTTGGAGGTCAAACACGAGCTTTTCTTCGCCTAACTCGAAGATGATCCTACCGTTCTTCACATCGATCATAGCACCGGCGGTATGTAGAAATGGGCGCCCAAGGATAATGGGAGTGTTAGCATCTTCCGGCATATCGAGCGCGATGAAGTCGACCGGAATGAAGTACTTCCCGATTCGTACCGGCACGTCCTCTAACATCCCCAATGGTCGGTTAAGAGATTTATCGGCCATTTGGAGTGTAATGGACGTACATTTGAGCTCCTTCATCCCTAGTCGCTCACAAATGGAATAGGGAATGATGCTAACACTCGCACCCAAATCGCATAGTGCTCTTTCAATCTCGTAGTTGCCTATGGTGCATGGGATCGAGAAACTACCCGGATCCTTCAACTTGGGAAGCGTGGAACCTTGAATAAGCTCGCTCACTACCCTCGTGAACGCTATCGTCTCTTCCTTGTCGATGGATCTCTTCCTAGCCAAGATTTCTTTCATGAATCTTCCATATGCCGGGATTTGGGTAAGTAGCTTGGTAAATGGGACACTCACATCCAATTTCTTCACAATGTCTAGGAACTTGTCAAATTGGACATCCACCTTAGTCTTCGTTTGCCTTGTTGGAAAAGGCAACTTGATATGGAACTTGTTTTGCTCAATCGGGGTAGACTCATCAAATGACACTTTCCTTTTACCCTTGTCTTTTCCTTGAAGCGGGGGAAGCTTGTCTTCATGGGGTTTTTCGATCTCCCCTAAGACTTTCTCCTCCATCGGATTTTTAAGGCTTGAATTGTCTTGAGAGGAAGGTATAACTTCTTGCGTTGATTCTTGCTAGGGGGTAAGGGGGAATTATAAGATGTGCCACTCCTCGTGGTAATAGCATTTACATGCTCAAATTTCGGAGTTTCACCTTGAGGAGGTAGTTGCCCCCTTTGTCTTGAAGAACTTCCCGAAGAAAGTTGAGATATTTGAGTCTCAAGCATCTTCATATGAGCATCTCTTGCTACGTTATCCCTTTGAACATGAGCAAAGAACTCTTGTTGGTTTCTTGCCATTTCCATTTGGCTTCTTTGCATTTCTTGAGTACTCCTTTGCATATCCACCATAGATTTTTGCATGTTGAAATCTCGAGGTGGAGATTGCGGATTGTGCGGAGTATCGGTGAGGGCTAATGGAGTACCATAATCATGAATAGGAGACCGGCTCCTAGGCTTGCTTTGTTGTTGAGTACCTTGAGTTGCTTGTGGTTGTTGATGGTTCCCTTGGAACCCATGAGAGTTGCCTTGAATAAGGCCTTGATTGTTGCCATGGTTGTAGTTTTGATGCCCTTGGTCGTGGTTTTGGTGTCCTTGAAAGTTTTGGTTTCCTTGGAAACCTCCTTGATTAAAGTTTCCTTGTTGGAACCCTTGATTGTTGTTGAAGTTACCTTGGTTATGTTGCTTGAAATTGTTGAATGGTCTTGGATTACCCACATAACCTTGGTAACCTTGATTGTTGTCCCTTAAGGGAGGTGGAACATAGGGACGAGGTTGTAGAGCTTGTTGATTGGAAGCTTGATGGGAAGCTTGGAACATGTTAGGGTAGGAGGCACCTTGCTTGAACGCTTGAAAGGTGTTCACTTGCTCAATACTCCCCCGACAATGTGTAGACTCATGTCCAACTATCCCGCACATATCACACATCCCATAATACGGCATAGGGGGTACAACTCCCAAAGCATTAATTTCATGAACCGAGTGTTGGTTGGAGGAACTAGAGCTTTGAACTTGATTGAGGTGGCTTTGGAGCTTCTTGTCAATAGTCTCCATGTGAGTTCTTAATTGCGCCCCAAGGTCAATGCTCAATTGTGTAATGGCATCGACCTCGTGCCTACCTCCTCGATTCGCCTTTCTAGGCCTTGAGTATTGGGAGTTATGCACCGCCATCTCCTCGATTATTGCCCAAGTTTGATCGTCATCGACCTCGGTAAACCTACCATTGGAGCCCATATTGAGTATAGCTCTTGAGTCCTCATATAGACAGTTCCAAAACTGTTGGACTAAGAACCATTGTGAAAGTCCATGGTGAAGGCATGATCTAACCAAAGATTTAAACCGTTCCCAAGCTTCATAAAGGCTCTCCTCATCCCGTTGTTGGAAATCGATGATGGAGGCCCTAAGCAAATTTGTCTTCTCCGGAGGGTAAAATTTTTGGTAGAACGCCAATGCAAGTTTCTTCCAAGTATCGATACCCATGGTTGCCCTATCAAGACTCTTGATCCATTGCTTTGCTTTTCCAATGAGAGAGAACGGGAAGAGTACCCAACGGATTTGATCTTGAGTAACCCTGGTTTGAGAGATAGCATCGCAATAATCGGAGAAGGTCTCCATGTGTTGGTGTGGGTCTTCGGTGGGCAAACCACTAAATTGATTTCTCTCCACGAGTTGTATGAATTGTGTCTTTGCCACAAAATTCCCGGTATAAGTATCCGGTAAAGCACTCGGTCCCGGCAAAACATCCTCGGTGAAAGTGGAGTGAGATGGAAACTTCGGCATATTTGGATGTAAGGGAGACGATGGTGTAGACGGTGTTGAAGAAGATGTGGAGGGGGAACTAGGACTATAATTACCGAAGGGATTGATGAAGGTCCCTCCGGCGGTCTCTCGCGGTGACTCGTTCAAGTCGGATCCTTGAGCTTGCCCTTCAATGGTATTGCTAGTACCCGGTTGAGAGTGTCTAACCCGATCAATCGTCCGTTGGCGAAAGGCTCTAAAGAGTCTCTCCGGCTCTGGATTGAAGAGAAAGAAATTGCCTCTCCTCCTAGGCATACACTACACACTTGAACAAACGTAAGACCACCTAGTGCTTTTTGGGCACTAGGCAAAGACAATAAACGAACACAACAAAAGACAAAGAGAAAAGAAAGCTAAGAAAACAAAAGAAATCTACAAAATATGCACAAGAGATGATAGAAGAGCACAAAGAAGGGTAACTAAGTCAAGCTAGAAGTAAACTAAGTCTAAACAATGCACCGTCCCCGGCAACGGCGCCAAATTGATAGTAGGGTTTGCCGCGTCCCCAACCGTCAATAAATAACCGGCTAATCCTAGTGGGTAGCTAGGACAAGTCGGGATCGTATCCATGGGGACGGTATTGAGAAGTCTAGACTAAGTCGACCTAAAACGAGACTAGGATACCAAAACAACACAAAGAAAGCTATAATTGACAAACTATGATGGAGAAAGAGGTAAGAACTAGGCTAACAATGACTAGAATAATGAAAAGATGCAACATAAACTAATTGAAATAACTAGGATTAATGAAACTAACAACTAGAGGGATGATGACTAACTAGCTAGAGAAATCAAATATGGAAGGGAGTAGGGTTAGGTCGGGTTCTTAAGTGTAGTAGGGTAATTGGGTAACCAAGGGTGTAGGTGTCTCCTAGTTGCTAGAGTCGGTCCGGGCTCTCGCTACGTAGACCAATGTCGAGGTAGGTTCGCGCTCTCGCGTCTAAACCCTAGTCCTCACTCTCGTGTCTACTACTATTCTCAACATAATCACATACTAGACAAACAATGAGAAGATGAGCACAAGTATGGGAAGCATTGGCCACTACTACTCACACAAGCAATTCAACAAACACAAAGAGTGCCCAATATGTGACTAACAACAAAAGAGTCACCTTTACCCCTAACCAAGCCCTAATCACCCATAATCTACCCTTAATCCCCCTACTAACCCCACAAGAGAACTACTCACTCATTATGAAACTAACAATAACAAAAGTAAGAGAATCAAACCAAACATCCAAACATCCATGATAAACAAACAATAACAATAAACAATAAATAAAGATTCAAACTTGATTAATAAACTAAGAACAAGAGTAAAGAGGAGAAGAAGATTATACCAACTAATAATGGATGAAAAAGATAAGAACTTGTATAAATAAGAAACCCAAATAAAACCCTAAGGTTGTCAAGCTTGGAATAATCTTCAAGAATCCCCTTAATACAAGACTAATTACAATGATTAACTAAAGATTAAAGAGAGATTAAAACTAATATGAGGAACACTAATCTAGGGTTTGAATGCTTAATGTAGGCCTAAGAGAGTCTAGGGTAAGATAAGATATGATAACAATACAAGAGGGAAGTATTTATATGGGTACAAGAATGAAGGAGGAGAAAAGAATAAGACACGGGCTGCCACTGTTGCTTCCCGCCCGGGACAGTTTGGTCCCTCCCGGGACGGCCTGGTCCCGACCGGGACGGGCCCAGGTCAGAACCACTCGCTTTTGTGCACCTCATCCCGGACGGGATGAGGTCATTCCCGTCGGGGATGGGTCTTGTAGGCCTCCAATAAGAACTTTTTGGTCCCTCCTTGCTTCTCATGGGTTTCTCACCGATTCTCGGGACTCGGGATCGGGTCTAAGAGGCTCGGGATTGGGTCCCAAGGTCTCGGGGTCGAATCCAAGGCATCGAGTGATCGTTCCTTCACTTCGTTGGCTCCGAAAAGTGTATGTATTGAGTCGGATTTGCTCCAATTCTTCACAAATGGTCTCGGGAACCTAAAACGAACTAAAGGAAGCATAAGTAACCCATAAACCGCTCCCAAGGAGCGATTCTACAAGGAAAACGGGACCAAAACACAGCAAATTAGGCACTACAAACTACACTTATCACCTCCACAAACAAACATGCCTACTTTGAGATCTCACTCCCAACCCACCCATGAACAAACTTCTTCTCCCGTCGCATATGGAACCATACCCGATAACTTTGAGCTCAAGACTTCTTCAATTGCCATAGTCCAACAAGACACTTATCATGGGCTTCCACAAGAAGATGCTCTAGAACACATAGCGACATTTAAAGAGAAGCTAGTTGGAATGAAGTTAAATGGACTTACTTCATGTCAATTCCATAGACTTTTGTTTCCCAAAACCCTTCGTGATGATGCTAGGAGATGGCTACAAAGCCACCACGATGATACCTTCCAAACTTGGAATCAATTAGCCAATGCATTTCTAGAAAAATACTATCCTCCTTCCAAGACCAATCATTATCGAATGGAGATTCAAACCTTCCGACAAGGTGAAAATGAAAGCATAAGTGAAGCTTGGGATCGATTCCAAACTCTACAAAGGAAGTGCCCACATCATGGTATCCCTCATTGGCTTTTGCTGCAAAGATTTTTCTATTCCTTATCTGCCGATGCAAGGGACATTCTTAACTCAACCGCAAGGGGCGACTTTTTTCTACTCAACGAGAATGAATCCCATGAGCTTCTTGACAAGATAGCCAAAAGTGACATGTGTGCTAAGGATTTGCAAGAGGGTGAATCTAGTGGAGACTCAGAATCGTCAAATGACATGGAGGGAACTCTCGAAGTACAACTCGCTCAACTACTTGAGAGATTTGAAGCTATGGTTGCTAGGGACACCTTCCAACCCGAAATGAGGCCCCCACCAAGAAGAGTCTCTCCACCGAGAAGAATCACCCCACCAAGAGGAATTACACCACCTAGGCGAACATCCATCTCGCCTCCAAAGCCCTATAGGGTAGATATCCCTTGTGATCATTGTGGAGAATACAATCACGACTCCAATTTATGTGTGAAAAAGGAGAGCGTTCATCAAGCCAACACTCAAGAGACATATGAAAAGCCTCAAACGAGCAATCCTAATTTGGGGACCGGATTTCATTCCACGCCGACTCAAGGATCATATCCTTTTCCAAGACCCCCCAATCAAAGGGTTTATCCTGATTCATATGGACCTCACTATCAACCGAGACCTCCTCCCACAAATCAATTCAATCAAGGCTATTTCTATCCTCGAGGACCACCTAAACCGAACTATGGTCCTCCTTTTGGAACTCATCCTCCATTCAATCAAGGACCTCCTTTTGGAACTCAACCTCCATTTAATCAAGGTCCTCCTTTTGGAGCTTATCCACCGCCTAACCAAGGTCCTCCAAGGAACTTTCAAGGTAATTCTCAACCCTTTTATGACATTCAAGAAACTATCAAGTTCTTGTTGAGAGAGAATGCGTCAAACCGAGCTAGACTTGAAGCTTTAGAGGCACGAGCCATGTCGCGAGCTCGAGCACCTCAAGAGCCGACCGATTCTTTCAATCAAGCATCCGTGAATGTTGTTAAGGTGATGAGAAAAAAGGAACCGGTGAAAACCTTAGACTCACAAGCTCTTACATCTCATCCCTCAATCAATGAATTCGATGAGAATGTGGCCAAGGATGTAACCGAAATACCAAGAAGACATCCATCAAAGTATCTTCTAGGAGACCTTGCGTTTGTCATTGAACAAATTCCAATAGAGGATACGAACTTACTCTCTAGGATTGAAGTACCTTCTTTGAATGATAAGCCACCAATCCCATTTGATGATCAAGCTTTGGGCATGATAACCTTCACCGACCTTATTGAGAACATTGATACAAGCCCTTCTATGCCTACCCCGTCCGATTTTATCCGAGACATCATTTTGAAACCCACCGAGAGGGAAAGAGCTCCCATTTCTCCAAGAACTAACCCTAGAGTCACAATTCCTATCAAATTAGGTGATCCGAGTAGTTTTGCCATTCCATGCTCAATCGACCATGTCTTGATAGATCGAGCCCTATGCGACCTTGGTGCCGACATTAGTTTAATGCCCTTGGCCATCGCTCGTATTATTTATATTAAAGATTTGGATCACTTTCCCGTGAATGTGCAAATGGCCGATGGAACCTCTAAGGAGCCCTATGGATTGACCCGTAACCTCATGGTTAATGTGGGGAATTTGTATATCCCCACCGATTTTGTCATTTTGGATATGCCAATCGAGGAGCGAAATCCTATCCTTTTGGGACGACCTTTCCTAGCTACCGGTGGGGTGATTATCGATGTAAAGCGAGGACGTTTATCCTTCAATATCGCTAATGAAATGGTTCAGTTCGTGCTTCCCGCATTCCTTCCCGAAGATCCTCCTAATTTGGAGTTTTGGAACCAAATGGTGGAGTTCCCATCAAATGAAGAACCTTATACCGAAGATCTTGAGTACGATGATGAAGAAGATGACGGTGCCCTATTTATAATTGGTGCAACCTCCGATGAAGACATTCCCGACGAATTCGCAATGCTTCCCGAGGTAGCACAACTTATGGGTATGCCGGAATTTAGAGAAAAGCTCAAGATCGGTAGTGTGGAATTTGGAGCCAATGATCAAGACCCTCCGGGTTGCTTTTCAAGCAACCCCGATTAAACTCAAACATTCAATTCGGTTTGGTGGTGTCCATAATAACCACCTTTGTAAATATTTGTATATTCTCGTCTCTTTTTATCTTCTTCGAACAATAGCTTTTAGATTTTTCCTTTTGGGAGTTTGTTTTCTCTTTGGTACTTGCAGGAATCATAAAGATTTCTCTCGGAATTTTTGGGGTTGCGCTTTGAACAATTATGAACAATTTGGATTGAGAAGATAAGTTATATTTTTGAAGAAGCTAAGGATGTTTGGACCAAGTCTTAGAAAAATTTTCGTAGCAAGAAACTTATTCGGAGTGGAGGATCTCACCGGGCAACGTTTTGCCCGGTGGAATTGTGGCCCGCGGTCCGTCGGGTGAAACTTCACCCGATGGCGACTTGCTCGAACCTAAGGAATTGACGGAAAATCCGTCGGGCAAAACTTCACCCGGTGGAATCTCACCGGGCGAAATTTCGCCCTGCGGTGAAAATATTTTACGAATTGGAATTTGACGGAAATCCGACCGGGCAAAATTTCGCCCGGTGGAGTCTGACCAGGCGAAATTTCGCCCGATGGCGAAGCAGCGCGGAAACGACGAAATTCGACCCGAAGTCCGTCGGGCGAAATTTCGCCCGATGGTGACCCACCGGGCGAAACCTCACCCCGCGGAGGCCTTACCCAACCAAACCCCCCTTCCCATCATTATTCACTTTTCCTATCTCTGTCCTCAACCAAACCCCAAAAAACCCAAACAAACCCCAAATTCTCCACCTTAAACCACCTCTAATCCCTTCATTCCTCCATTAAAATTCAATCAAATTATATATTCCTCATCCCCATCACATTCTTAACACTTCCTTGGAGTTTGTTTTGAGAAATCGTTCAAGTTCCGACAAACCCCAAATCGAGACCGTCAACACATAATCATCAAATTTCAAGCATCAAGGATGAGGAGGGTGAAACAAATGGCAAGGAAACGGATTTCTTCAATGCTAAATTGAAGTTCGGGGTCAACATCATCCTTAAGGTCCGAGGAGCAAGCGGTTGAGGCTCGGGACGAATCTGTCTCGATGCCTGTTCAAACGCAAGGATCCGTTCCGAGCGAACAACATGTTCCGCTCGAGGTATGTTACCCGAAAATCCGTCGTAATTTCCGTGAACCTTTGTCTGGTCTCCATTTCGCTAAAAAAGCTCATGTTGATAAATGTAAAAAATTTTGGGTCTGTCTTCTCGAGCCTACTCGTTGGGCGACTCGAGATGTACTTGAGCGTATGGGCATAGAACCGCAGGTACGAGCAATGTGCCGAAGTCTTGGTCTCATCAATTTTTATGCCTCTAAGGAGGAAACTTTTCAGAAATTGACGTGCGATTTTCAGTTGCGAGAAACTTCGTACGTCCTCAACTTGAGAGACTTTGGTGCACTGCTTGGGTTACCTTCTTCACTCCTTGGAAAGCCTAGGGCGAGCCAGACTTGGGACGATAAATTCGGCCGAGATCGATTTTAGTTTAAAATAGCCCGCCAAAGGCCTTTCAAGGGAGGAAAGATGCGTTCTTTCTCTATCCGAAACCCCATCCTCCGGTATGTGGCGCGCATTATAGCTAACTCGTTCTTGTCGAGCTATGATACGCATCACAACTGTAGTGCTTTAGCTGTTCAGCTTTTAGAGGATGCAGTTTTGGAGAGAGGCCCGTCTATCGATATGTCTGAGGCCTTAGCTATTCATTTCGCTCAGATTGCAAAGGGCGGCCGCAAGAAAATCTCTTGTGGCGGTGTTGTAACGATGTTAGCTAGAGCCTTAAAAGTCGATTTTAGCGATTTGGCACCAGTTGATGGAGCGGGGATTTTTATAGATGAAGTTTATTGTCCTTTCCTTGTGTGGCCCCAGAAAGGGGATTATAACAGTTTGTTTCTGTATAAGATTACTGAGCTGTGCGCCATTACCATGCCTAGCACCAAAATTGGGTTAGGCTAGATATTGAAGAGAACTTCGGCATGCCGAAGAGGTCCGGGGAATACATTTGGGATAACACCCGAGGTAAGTTTCGTATAGTTCAATATCCCGAGGGACCCTTAGATTTTGGCGACGATGATAAAGAGGTCGTAGACGTGTCGGAGGAGGAACGGGAGGTTGAAACCTCTCGGGATGAGGGTCGTAGAACTTTACCATCATCATCACACGGACCCTCTTCCTCCCATCAACCCGAACCCCAGACCTCACAATTTTTCACCCCAAATTTCTCAGACTTTGAACCACACTGTGGACAACATGACGTAGGTCCACCCCGACGCGGCCACGCGCGGGTTTGGGTAGGCGAATGAATCTCGTGGTAAGATTGTTCTCGGGTTCGAAATTTAAGTCAAAGATGGAGTCGCCACCGAATTTTGTGGTTATTCGGAACCATTCGAGCCCACTCTATGTCGTCATGGGTCGTACACAAAGTACGGCCCATTTCGATTTCAGAGCTTATGGGGCTCGTCCCTTTGCATTACAATACCGATACCATCTGCACCGGTAATCGTGTATAGAATGACTCTCGTGCGCCAACGGTTTTGGACATCCGGAAACCGAGGTTCTGAGTAAGGGGTGAGGGTACGTGTTGGGAAGCCCACTAAGGACACCCAACCCCGCCCGCACAATGGCGGCCTCTACTAAGACATCGTTCGTGTTCGTGTACGCGCGCTAGTAAAACGACTAAATAATATGCATACAGCGTTTTCGGGCTAAGCATGTGAATTATTGGTTTGCTACGTCATTTAATGCATCTAACTATGGTCGAAGTTGTTTAGCATGCGAGGTTCATTTATAAAGCAACTAAATAAACAAAACTCGAAAATAAATACGTACAAGTTACACGGGCGGAAATACAACCCGGAATTCACAATACAACGATAAAATAGCGTAAATGGAAAATAAAAGAAGCGATAAATAAATGAAGGACTCGAAACGGAACCGTATATAGTAAATATAAACTAGACCGTAAGTTGTGCAATTGGACGGACTTTGATTAAATACACATTATATTGTGTATTAATCAAAGGACGGAGATTTGGGACCTAAGCGTGGTGCTAGCCCGATCCGGAATCTCGATGCCTTGTACCGGCTTATCACCTCGAGAAATGGAGTCTAAATTAATCATGTGTCGGATACGACTAAAAAGTCGTCGACACAAAATTAATAGTGCGAGACCGTCGATCAAAGTCGTTTTAAGTGAAGTGACATGCATGAGTTTTGAAAAATAGAATTACGTGATTGACTTTGCACGCTACGACTAAGTCGTAAAAAAAAAGACGAGCCTCGAATGTTGCATTAAAGCTCTCGGATTTGTGGGCTACAAGACCCACTCGATCGAGTCATGGCCTGACTCAGTCGAGTGCATCCTCGAGGGTAGCTACTGCCCAGTTTTTTGGGTCCAACTCGATCGAGTGGCCCATGGCACTCGATCGAGCGACACCTGTATGAGGTGCAACTCGTATTGTTTTTATGTTTAAAATCGATAGTTGGCCAAATTAAATACAAATATCGCACGATTTGAATTTAACTCGGCTTCCGGTGCTATAATCGTGTATGCATACGATTATAACACCGTTATCGGAATTTTATGAAAATGTTATCGTTATGAGATTAAAAGGTTTGACTAGTGACGAAATTGTAGTCCTCCGCGTCACGACATCGGTACTAATCCTAACGGATTATGTGATGTCGGTTTTCGCATCAACGGATCTCGCACTAATCTAGAAATGGGATCAAATGCGTTCAACTATGATCGATTACGATCACATCATGCCCTTGAGTACATTGGGGCGGCGCTCCTCGAAAGGGTTC
Source organism: Agrostemma githago (assembly GCA_958450325.1). NCBI lineage: Eukaryota > Viridiplantae > Streptophyta > Magnoliopsida > Caryophyllales > Caryophyllaceae > Agrostemma > Agrostemma githago. The sequence goes on along the minus strand of OY288254.1, from coordinate 13,534,448 downwards.
CACCTCCGTCGTTGCTCGTAAAGGGATTAGACGGACTTTAGGCGATCGTCATAGTCAAACGTATTTGAAACCGAGATTTTAACGTTAATATATACGCGGTAAATAAATGTTAATTGTTAGAATGCGAAATTAAAATGTTAGTAAACAATAAAAAAAAGTTAGTGTTAAAGTTAGCGTTACTAGTACAATTATAATACAAAATACGAAAAATGTAAATAAAAGATTAGAGATCACAAAGGTTGAGACGGGGTTTATGACACCCTCAACATACATGCTTCGTAAAGGCCTCGGAAATGGACTCGTAATAGCGGCGTGAACGCGGGAGTATCGAGGATGTATGTGATTTATGGTGTGTGTGTGTGTGTATCGGTTTTACGAGGGATGTAGACTCGGTTTTTTGTGTAGTATTGCTTAGGGTTGAAGTGTAGTATAATGGGGGGATTAGGGTAGAAATGTAGGGCAAATGTATGTTGATCAAAGCTCCCGAAAATGATAGGGGTTTGTGGGGTATTTATAGAGTTCACCCCACGACCTAGGGTCAATCGATCGAGTGCCTTTGCAAACGGGTCAGGTCCGATTTTTGAGGCTCCACTCGACCGAGTGGATCAAGGGAATCGAGTTATTTTAGGAAGGAGTTCACTCTTTGTTTTATTTGAATTTTTGATTTGGGCGCCAGCTTCTAGAAGCTCCTCTAGGCTGGTTTTGTGGACGGGTTCAGCTTTGACCGGGTTTTGACCCGGTCGCCAAAAGATGGTTTTTATTTTTGTTGTCGATTTTGGCCCAAATTAGTCTTATTTTGCTCGGAACGACCCACTGGGCCTGAATTTGAGGTTGGTTTTGAGAGATTTGTACTCCGCTAAAAGTCCACGTCGGATATTATTGATTCCGAGCCCAAGTTCGAGTATACTAAGTCACGTTTGCGTCCGATCATCATCGGGTGTTTTGTCGGGAACTGCTATAGACACTAGCAGGCAAAATGCGGTGTCTACACACACAGACACTCAACGTTCACCCAGTCTACCCCTGGTTTTCAGGAGGACGTCAACATGAGTCCTCCACGACACTCTTCGTTCTTTGGATCGGAGAACTTTTATAACCAATGGCAGAAGTCTATGATCGTACACGTCAGACTTAGGAGAACTCGACAACCTCACTAAACCTGGCCCAAGATGCCTACAATTTGGCCCAAGATGCGCGCGATACTGCGCATGGCTCGTACGCGTACTCTAGGGATGGTTTTGAGTACGCCCGGACCAGTTTTGAGATGGCTAGGGATGCCGCTAGGGATGCCCAAGCGGCGAGGTTGGCGGCGGAGGAGAACCAAAGAATAAGCTATTTTGATTGATTTTTCGGTATGCCTCCGCCCGGGTCTTACTACCCACCACCACCTTGTCCCCCAGGTCCTATGTGAGTGGTCGAGTGTTGTTAGTGTCAGTGTAGGGGTGTTAGTTGTCGGCTGTCAGTCGTCAGTTCTCTTGTCTCAGTTATCTCGTTCACTGTCAGTCCTTGCAGCGCCAATTTTTGGCATTTGATAATTATGGTTGTTGATTGATTTGTAATTGATTATTTTGTTGATTTGAGGAATTGTAAGCCCCTCCGTGACCCTACTTGGGTCGTTACACACGTGAGGTTTATTGCAGGTGCCTTAGAGAAGAAAGACCTGATTGTTGCTCCCGGTCTTCGGTGACTTGATCGCACCAAGACCATTTGAAAAATCCAAAATTTTCTTTTTCTTTTGATTTACCCGATTTGTGCAGAATCCGGGCGAGGTGACGTGATTACACCTACGCCCTTTTTCTTCCCTTATCGATTTTTCTTATTTTTCCTCTTTCTTTTTCATTTTTCATTTCTTTTCTTTTTATTCCCTTAATTTTTGAAAAATCCAAAAACATTGGAAAAATCATCAAAAATCCAAAAACATTTGGAAAAACCACAAAAATTCAAAAAGATTTTCCGTTCTTTTCTCTTTTTCTTTTCGATTCTTCTCCTATTCGTGCATTGGGGACAATGCACAGTTTTAGTGTGGGGGGATCTACTATCCTTTTCTTTATTTTCTTTTTCTTTTTTCCTTTAAAAACCAAAAATCCAAAAAAAAAATTTCATTTTTTTTTCTCTTTTTAGTTTTCTTTTCTTTTATTTTCGTTTTTGTGTCACTTGTATTGTCTTGCATTCTCCTTCTTGTAGGTACACCGCCAACCATTTAGCATGGATACGTAAGGTAGCGGAAATGAAATGAAGACCACGCGGTAATACTTTCTACCTTCGTTTTATCCCTTTCTCTTATGCATGGAGTTTGGGCATATATGCTATTTGGAGGTTCACTTGGTGAACATTTTGGAATTGGTGGTTGTGGATTGTGTTGACTTAATGGAGTATGGAGTGCTTGGCTATACTTGTGTATTTGTGTTATTTCTTGTGTTTTTGTCATTTTTGTGTTCTTTTTATTTTGTGTATAGCTTGTCTAGGTAAAGTTTTCGAAAACCCGATTTTGAGATTAGGCCAAGTGTTTATTACTCACTTGTTAGTGACCCTTTTTTATTTTTGGACATAATTCTAGTAGAATAACCTTGAACCAATTTTTGCATTGGATTTTTACCATGAGTCCATCTTTTCTACTAGGAGTCTACATCGGGATTTGCATTTGATCACCTTGACCACCCATGGAGTGATAAGACCTTGGTTACCGTTCCCCGTTCTCTTAGGTGACTTACTTGAGAAGCCACTTTTAGTCCAAAACTTTCATCCTTTTATGGGTTCGAAGGGGGTGCACACCCGACTAGCCTATTTCTCTACCATTCACCCATTTCCACAAATAAGTTTGCAAGAATGTGCTTTACCTTGTTCCTCAAATGAATCATCTAGCCAAAAATGGGCTAATCAAAGAAAGAAAAAAAGGGAAAAATGAAGAAGAAGGGCAAAAGAATGTTGAAAAAAATAATAATAAAAAAAAATAAAGCCCTCGATCGAAATAATGGGGAAAGAAAAGAAAAACCAAAAAAGAAAATCAAAATCTCAAAAATCGTTCCCAAACCCAAATAATCCCTTGATTGACTTATTACCGTGAAATGCCTACTAGAGGACCGAGTCCCGAGGAAGGAAAATAGCGGTAATTTGGCAATCCCTACCATTTGCAAACACTTATCCATCTTTTTGTTCTAATTGGCTTTCTCGAGTTTGGAACGACCCTCTAGGCTTAGCTTAGGAGACGGCATAACACTTACCTACGGTGCTTACTAACTCCATGATTCTCACTTATCCACTCCATCTATCGTACCGTTGTAGGCGTCTTTAGTGGAATTAGAAGGACCTTGGTAAATTTTCAATGTTTTTATTGTTTGATTGTCATCCTATTAGGATCTTGTCCATGTCAATTTGTGTTACTAGCTTGGTAGTGTTCTCGCTTATCTTAAGCTCGAATTGGTGCTTTCTCCGCCGTCTCGATGAGGGATTCGGTGATTTATTTTCTCTTTGGTTGCGACTATCTTTTCATGTGTGTCTTCTTTGTTATGTGTTTGTGTGTGTGTTAGTCGCAACTCCAATTTTGAGCAAGACCCAACTCGCCTTGCATGGAGGTACTCTACCTCATGGGTATCTCGATGTGAGTTGAAGGGACGGAGCGGGCCCGTTAATTACCTCGTATCGGCTTAGCATAGTCTAGCTTAGTAGTAGTAGCTAGTTTCTTTTTGGGTCATTGCTCGAGGACGAGCAACGGTTTAGTGTGGGGGAATTGTTGTGTGCCAAATTTGGACCGTTTTTCCTCCCATTTAGACTCGTTTTTCCTCTGTTTTGTGAGACTTGAGTGCGATTATCGCCGTATTTTGCGTAATTCTCACATTAGTGTCTCTCTTTTGCATTTTACGTGTTTTTGGTAGTTTTCTGTCTATTTTGATAGGATTTTCGACCGAAAAAGTGTTTGAGCTTCTACGAGCAAGAGAGAGATATGGTCCAAGAACAAAGCACACAACTGAAAGTTCAAGTAATCCTGATCGATAAAGAAAAAAGACCGGAAAAGGGTCAGTGGACCACCGAGTAAAGTTTCGCCCGGTGAGTCACCACCGGGCGAAGTTTCGCCCGGCGACATTTTTCATCCCCCGAAGATTTTCACGGCACGCACGACCGGACGACATGACCGGGCGAAATTTCGCCCACCGGGTGAAATTTCGCCCGATGGAGAAACCGGGCCGGAAACGCCAAAAATGAAGAAAATCTCACCGGGTGAAATTTCACCCGGTGTGATTATTATGTCGAGCCGCGGGGCGAAATTTCACTCCATGAAGATGCAAAGGGTGAAGGTCTAGCTAAATGAAGAGAAATCGGATTTGGGCCTTGAAGTTTGTGCAACCCATTAAGAACTCTATAAATACTTAACCTAGGGTTTTGTGCCTCCTTGAGCCTTAAGTGTGCCTCTTAGGAGTAGGGTAGAAAGCTCTCTAGTAGTAATAGTAGTTTGTAGTAAAACTCTCTTAGAAAACTCTACAAACAATTAGTAGATCTACTTAGTATTAGTATAATTACTCTATAATTAGTAGTAAAGCTTCCTTTTTTATTGAAGAATTGGTTTTATTGTTGAAGATTCAAGGGTTTTACAAGGGTTTATGTGACAAAACCCTTGCTCTATTTCTTGAAGATTCTTATTTCTCTTATTGAAGATTGAAGATTTATGCATGGATTAGTGACAAATTCTTGTGTATTTCTCCAAGATTCAATCTTTTATATTAATCTTCATCTTCTATCTTAGTTTCCTCCATTGTTGGTAAAATTCTTTCCTCTCCCTCTTCTCCATTAGTTAATTAGTTTTGTTATTGTAGTTTTCCATTAGTTAGTTTATGTCTTATTCTCACCATGTTTAGTCTTTCTCCTACTCTCCTTAATGTTAGTTTTATCATGGGTAGTGAGTAGATCTTAGTTAGGGGGCTAGGGGAGGAGGAATTATAGATAAAGATTTCATCTTTGTGAGATTATTGCATTTAAGGGTGATATTGTCTTGATGAGATTGTTGTGTTATGTTTGACTTAGCTTGATCGCCTAGGTTGACTTGACTCACCCGGATCAATATGGGAAAACTCGGGGTTTGGGTAATTCCGTCTAGAGACCTTAGTTTATTCGTCGCGAAAGCGGGCTTAGACTTGGTTGGTAGGGAAACCGAAAGGTGGAACCTCCCTTATACATCTTGTGATAATTCTTGCGTTGCTAGACTCTTGTCTTTATTTCCGACTCCCCGACTCTCCCTAACGCCTTTCCCACCAATAGTTTCTCACCTTAGTTTCATAACTCGTTTAGTTAGTCTAGTTTCGACTCGACCAAAACCCCCCTTCTCGACCCAATCACTCCTAGACTTTGACTTGACCGACTACCCCTCGACCGTCCCTGTGGATCGATCCCGACTTACCACTACTACGTAGTAGTAGTATTCCGGGGTTTATAAATATTGTTTGACCGCTTTGGATAGGCGACAATTCAACGCGCATCACCGGATCTCGGGATTCCCTTTGTTCGAGCTGCTCGATCAGGTGTGGAGGTAGTGGTACCCGTTCGTTGGGTTTCTCAATGTCATTGCATATAAAATTTTTGAGATTGAAAGCATTATGAAAATAAGACAAGTCGTAAGCGGAACGGTTTTCATTATTATTGATAGTAAATTTGGAAAATAGCTCAAAGAGAGCGGTCATCTGATCGTTGGTCAGTGGCGGGATTGGGAGTGCCTTCGAGACAGACCCCGAGGCTCCAGTGGAAGTGACTATAGGGAGAGGGGTTACAAACTGGACTCTAGCACCAGACCCTCTAGACTCGGACTTAGACTCTGACTCTGACTCGGTATCCGGCATATCTCCTTCGCCAGTGGTCAACATGTAGACTCGGCCTTGGCTGTCGGTCCACTTGATGGTCTTCCTCCATGCCCTTTTCCCGGTGTCAGAACCGACTTCAGAGATCAGCTTCGTTGGATCGAACCTGTTGCTCCGGAGGATCAGGTTCACCAAGTCTTCTTTAGGGGTCGGGACAGCCTTGTCTTCCCCAAATAGGAGCCCCAGCACGGGCTCGGCATTGTCAGCACCCCCTTTCGATTCGGTCTGGATGAGGGAATATGTCATCTGGAATATAGTTGCATTCCCGAGCCAATTTGGTCTCGAAATATGTGATAGTGGGTTGGTAGAGACCAACTTGAACAACCCCGAATACCGGTGTAACAAAGTAATCGGTTAGTTTTGGGCTGTAAAGGCCCAAGTAGGTACCCTTAGTGATGTTGTGGGCCTTCTCGATGCCGTCCCGGACCACATTTCTCGGGGTCATAGCATACCCTAGGCCGAAGCGAGACTCTCCGTCATTTAGGACTTCAATAATCCTCCCAGCTGGAAGATATGGCCTCGAAGTAGCCCCCGGTACATATCCCAAGTTCTGTAGCATCATATCGATGCTAGTGGTGAAATAGGGCCTGAAGAGATATTCCTCTTCAATCATTCCCACGAAATCGAATCCTCATGGGTCGGCCCGGACCGCGGCGTTGCAGCTAGCCACGGTTATGGGGGTTGCCTCCAAAGTGATGACACTGTCTTGTATAGGCAGCTTAACCTTTCAGTGGAGAGTGGAGGATACGGCTTTGACCGCATGGATCCAGGGCCTCCCGAGAAGTAGGTTGAAGGAGGAGGTGACATCAATTACCTGGAACTCCAACTCTTTCTCAATTTGGCACGTTATGATTGTTAATTTCACGGCCCCAGCAACCGGTTTTGGGCTTCCATCAAAAGCCTGGATCGTCTGTGCGGTTGGAAGGTAGTCGGCCTCGGTAATGTCGAGGGCTTTAGCGGTCCTTAAGGGAAGGACATTTACAGCAAATCCATCATCAATCGGGGTCATTGGGAGATACTTCCCTCGGCAAATGACCGTGATGTACAGGGCCAAGTTATGGGCAGCCCCGAATGGTGGTAGGTCGGACTCAGAGAAGGTAATAAGCGGGCCTTCTTCCTTGGACTTGGCTATCATTTCAGCAGGGGTAACCAGTGGGTCGACCCTGATTTGATCAAGAGCCTTAGTAAGTGCCTCCTGATGTTCTTGTGAGCTAACCAAAAGTTGTCATATGGTGAGATCAGCTTGAGCCCTTTTCAATTGCTTGACTAGAGCCGTGTCAGTGCTTGGCTCTTCAAGGGCAGCTTCCGTCCTGGCAGGTTCAGTGACGGCTTCCAGGGTAGGACGGTCGGCGGTAACTAGGTGGTTGCTGGCCAAGGCTTTGGATTTAGACTTTCGGACTTCTTCAGTGGTGATGAGGACAGCTTCCCCTTTAGCTAGGTAAACATCATCTTCATCATCGAACTAGATCCCATTAGTTTGCGGGATGAAAGGAGAAATGAGATGAGAACAGTCAATTACTTCTCCAGTGAAGATGGCGTGGGCGCTGAAGGGGTTTTCTTTGTTGCTCGGTTTGTCCCCGGGCAATGGTATCTTCCCACTTTCGATTAAGTCCTGGATTAGGTGCTTCAGCTTCCAGCACTTTTCAGTATCGTGCCCATTACCTCGATGATATTGGCAGTAGGCCTGGATATTGTAGCTTTTGGATCGCTTCTCGACCGGGATCTCAGGAGTTGGGCCTATCGGTTGGATCAGGCCTTTTGAAGATAGCCTTTGTAAGGCATATGTATAGGTGGTCCCTATATCAGTGAATACCCGAGCTGGGGTATTCTTTTTGGACTAGGCATCCAGTAGATTGACCTCGTCAAAAATGTTGTGGGTTGCAGCTGCAGCTGTGGGCTTGGTAGTGGAAGAACTGGCCCCTTGATACCCCTTGCTAGAGGCCTTAGTAAGGCCCTCTAGCCTCAAGTCATCTTCAATCCTCGTCCCCATTTCAGTTAAAGTGGCGAAGTTGGGTATAACAGCGTACCGGAGATGAACCCGGTAGGAAGGGAGGAGGTTCTTGACAAAGGCCTCCACTAAGGTTTATTCATTGGGCTTTTCCACTAGTTTCATACTTTCAGCCCTCCAGCGTTAAGGTATTTGGTAAAACCTTATTTGGGCTCCTGGGCCATCACTTTTGGAGTGCGCATCGTGGTCTGGATTTCAGTGTTATCGGGGTAATTCCGAGCAAACTCCGTTGCCACGTCATCCCAAGTCGGGTATTTCTTGGAGTCTTGCCGGTAGTACCAGGCTTTTGGATGCTTCTCGAGAGAAGCGGCAAACAGGTGCTTGAACATGGTCGACTTGACTCCCTTAACGGCCATGAACTCTTTGACGGCCCGGATGTGAAGCACCGGGTCTTCGGTCCCCTCAAACATCGGTAGGCCCGTAAGGTTGAGGTTGGCGGGAAGTTCATCATTCAAAGGCGGATAGGCACGGGTATTTTCCGTGTGGATAGTGTTGTTTGTTGACAAGTGGACCTGTTCCTCCAGTTTGCAGACCGCGCTGACCAGTTCAGCTAGGGGCCCATTGGTCTCGGTCCCAGCATTAGGAGTTCCTTGCTCCATGGCACTCAAGCGGGTAACAATAGCTATTTGGTCAGATCTTATTGTTGTCAACTGGGCCTCGATCTACGTCTGCTTGACGACCATAGCGTCCAATGAGACTGACAACTTGTCTAAGGCTTCTTCCATTTTGCGCTTGCGTCTGGTTACCGGTGGCCTGCCTGTAAGAATGTTGTGTAATCATAAACTGACCCAGATCCTAGAATCAAAATAGTACATCCCAAGCAAGGAAAAGACTGAAAAGGAAAATGACTCGGAAAAGACACCTAGACGGGTGACTCATGGATAGCGGGCCTTCCTTAGAATTCAGCTGTGTGGGCCGAGTCCCGATCGCCCAGGAAGGTCCATGTGAGATTTTTTCCCCAGACTTTGGACTCAAGTGTGTAAACGGCTTTCCTTGGTAGGGGTATGCCCTACGTTGGTTAGCCTTCCCTTAGTCAAATAAGGCGGACCGGGATAGGGAAGAAATCTGTGATGTAAGATCGATGGAGTTTCGACGCTAAAGACCTTCCACGACTTATAAAATGACCCGACACTACTAAATGCGGTAAGTCTTAGGATAAGGAAGGTTTTTGAAAAGGAAAATTGGATTCCGAGAAAATCGGGGGACGGCCCAACTTTTTGAAATCGGCAAAGTGCCTTCGGGCCGGATTTTTGAAGGTTCGAAAGCATTTTTTTTAATTTTGAAATGGGCGGCATACCGACTAGAAATATGCTATTTTGAGTCAAATCGTAAGTCCTAATTTTGGTAGCATCCCGGGTTTTGAAATTGGATATTTTGAAAAAGATGCATTTTTGAAAATGACGGTTTTTGAAAACGACATAGAAACCCAAGTAGCACATAGTCACGCAAGCATTATAACGACACCATGTATGATTTACACTAAGTCTCGGTCGGTCTAAATAGGGTCTATACCAGTGTGCATAGCCTTTTCGAGAATCGGGACGGACTTCCTAAGTCGAGTTGATCGTAGAACATGCGCAAAACCCATACGAATTAGCTATGAACACCTTTACATAACCAATTTGGAATATATCGCGGTATAGTGGGACGTCGGTCACCAGTACCGGCCCGGGTAAAGATGAGGTTATGCATGAACCGTAAAACTAAAACGCGTATTGTACTAATCGAACGATTTCTCCTCGAGTCTCACCTTGAGGATTCCGATGGTATGTTACACATCAGTCTTCCCCAGCGGAGTCGCCAAATTGTGGACATGGCATAGGTCCACCTCGACGCAGCTTGGGGAGGCGAATGAATCTCATGTGAGATGGTTCTCGGGTTAAAATTTAAATCCAAATGGAGTCGCCACCGAACTTTGTGGGAGTTCGGGCCCATTCGAACCCACTCTATATCTTGGTGGGCAGTGCAGAGAGTACGGCCCATTTGGACTTCAGAGTTTATGGGGTTCGTCCCTTCGCATTGCGATATCGATATCGACTTTATCGGTTACCGTGTATTGAATGACTCTCGTGCGCCAACGGTTTCGGACATCCGGAAACCGAGGTTCTGAGTAAGGGGTGAGGGTACGTGTTGGGAAGCCCACAAAGGACACCCAACCCCGCCCGCACTTAGCGGCCTCTACTAAGATATCGTTCGTTTTTCAAATACGCGCGTTAGTAATTCGGTGAAATGAAATGCAAACAACATTTTTTGACTAAACATGTGAAATATATTAGATCTACGTCGTTTAATGCATCTTTGGATTATGTCGAGGTTGTATTTAGCATGCGAGGTTCGTTTTAGTACAATAAAACAGACAACAAAAAAATAAAGCTTAAAACAACATATTACAACATACACGGGCGGTATACGACCCGGAAATACAATACGACAAACAAAATATATAACAATCGCAACATTAACGGAATGTAAATATATTGGATGCTATAAAAAGATATGATGCACGGTTTTGAAAAGAGTAGGACACGTGATGGACTTGACACGTGTTGACCGGAGTCATAAAAAAGATTTATCGAAGCTTGGAATATGTTGAAGGCTCACAGTTTCGACGTGACAGAGGTCACTCGACCGAGTCATGGAGGGACTCGATCTAGTGGTCCTCGAAAAACCTTCTGCCTCGGATTTTGGGATGCCACTCGACCGAGTAGACTAGGCACTCAGTCGAGTGCCCCCTGTACGAACAGTAGTTCGTTTCGAGAAAGGCGTCGATCTCGAATTTGCTTTTAACTCTTAAATCGATAATTTATTAAGCCGCATAAAAATATGATACGATTTATACTCGACTTAATTTTCGATGCTCGTAATGTGTACGTTAATATTACGAGGTCAATTATCGGGACTTTTAGAAGAGATGGTATAAGTCGTTTTAAATTGAACTAAGGCGAAATAATTCCCTCCACGTTATAATGTCGTAATTAATTCTTTCGGATTATGTGACAATTATTTTGGCATCAACGGGTTCGTATTAGCTCAATTTATTGATACTAATTGTTTTAGACATGATATTCGACTATGGAGTCGATATCGCATCTTAAGAATAAACGCTTTTTATTTGTTTGGATTAGAGCGAAAATCAATTCCCTCCGCGTCACGACATCGTAATTAATCTCTGCGGATTATGTGATGTCAGATCTGCATCAACAGGTTTCGTTCTAGCCTTAAAAATGGGGAACCGAATATGTTTAATGCGGAATATTCGCGATCCCATCATGCCCTTGAGTGTTTAGGGCGGGGCTCCTCGAGAGGGCTCCGCCACTGTTACGACTCGTACAGGGATTAGAAAGGTCTTATGCGAATTTCAACATTAAACGTATTCGATTCGAGATTATTTTATAAATCTAATGTATGCGCGATGTTAGATGTTAATTACGATAGTATTAATATTAATGATATTAGGAACGAAGAAAGAAAAAAGAATAAAAAAATGACGCGAACGACGAAAAAGATGGACGGACAGACGAGAGAAGGGGAGAGAGAAAAGGGAGAAGTCAGGATTGAATTTGCACCCTCAACCTACATGCTTTATATTCTCGGGACGGGGCTCGTCTGGTTGTGGCTTAGGCACGGGAGCTTCGAGATTATGTAGATGAGTTATGGTGGTTTAAGGTAGGATGAATTATATGTGTAGAGAGTTATATGATGGCGGAAAAAAAAGGTTTGTAAATTGTGTTGCAAAGGGAGGTATTTATAAGAATTTCCCAATCCCCCGACCTAGGGTCACTCGATCGAGTGTCCCTATTGACTCGATCGAGTGTCCCTATTGACTCGATCGAGTGTCCCTATTGACTCGATCGAGTGGCCCATTAAATGGCAAACAACGGGCCTCTTGAAGGTCCACTCGATCGAGTGAGCTGGCACTCGATCGAGTGGATGAGGCGGACGAGATATTTCGGAGATTTTGACTTCGAGTTGAACTCTCGAAGTTCGCATGGCTGTTTTTTGTGTCTCGGAAACGACTTTGACCGGGGTTTGACCCGGTCGCTAAAAGACGGTTCTATTTCCGGCATTGGTTTTGACCCAAATTAGTCTTATTTGATTGGAAACGGCCCACTGGACCTGAATTTGAGGTTAGTTTTGTGAGATTTGTACTCCGTAAAAAGGCCAAGCCAGAAACTAACGATTTTGAGCCCATATTCGAGTATGCTAAAGTACGTTTGCGTCCGATCATCATCGGATGCTTTTTTGGAAACTGTTATAGACATCTAGCAGTCAAATCTGGTATCTACACATCCTCAAACGGATGGTCAAATAGAAGTGGTCAATTAATTGACCCTTTAATAAATAATAAAACAATCAAGAAGATGTTTAGACATTTAGGGGCCGTTTGGTTGGGGGGTGTCAGGAAAGGGTAAGGGAAACAAGTAAACCGATTCCCTTTGTGGATGTTTGTTTGGGCTAATTATTGATTCCCTTTCCCTATTTACGCTATTAGCAAACCCTCCCATCCATCTACAATGAAAACCCCACCCCCCAAGGGTTTTACCATTCCTTTTCCCTCCTATTACCCATCTCTTCCCCTACCTTCATCATTTACTGCTTGACAAAAAAAATCACATCCAGCCTTCAACTTCAAATACCGTCGCTCGCCTCGAACTCCGGCACCGGCACCGACATCGAAATCTGGCACCAGCACCAGCCATCACTGTACACGTAAGTCGATCTCTTCACCCGAATTTCCAGCGTAATTAAAAAAAAAATTTGAAAAAATTTGAAAAAAAAAATTGAAAAAAAAATTAATAACACGTATGATTTTTTTCTTGTTAATTATTATAGTGTCATTGAAAATAAATTTGATAAGATCATGGTGTCTTGAAAAAATTTTAGAAAAAAATAAATTTGATAATACATGTAAAAAATAATTATTTGAAAATAATAATGAAAAAATAAGGTTAACAAATATAATAAAGAGAACATGTTAAAAAATGTAAAGACAAAGTGATTCCTAGTTTGCTAACCAAACAACCCACAAAGGGAATCAAGGTTAATATCATTCCTTACAATATTCAAACCAAATAACAAGTTAAATTGAGGGTAATCTCTTTCCTTTCCCCTTGTTTCCCTTTCCTAATTTCATTCCCTTTCCCCTATGCGAACCAAACGGCCCCTTAAACTCTATAATATTAAGTCCCGATATCAAATTCTCTCTTATGATGCCATGTATATTGGCTTAATCAAAGAGTAGTTATCGTTGTATTAGCACTTTAGCATGATAATTGATAATAAGAAAATACCATTTTTATTAATCACTTTTGATAAACATTTCATACGATTGATCTTTGATACTTCAATTATTCTAACATCAACGCCTTACTATTCCAGTTGAACGTAATAAAACTCATAAGACTCCCAAGTAACTCGTATCGAACAACCATATCAAATACCCACAATACCTCCTGCATCAAACGAAAAAACAAAAAGAATTTGTGAGTACGTGTAGAATTAATAAACAAATAGATGTACTATTATGTTTATTAAAAGAAAAGTTAAGTTATTGAAAATAAACGTTATGGAAACTAACTATAAAAACAAAAAGAAAAGTTATGGAAAATAATGTTTGACGAAATTAAGCGTGCACTTTTATGGAACAAAAAAAACCCTTCAAAATGATGATATAAAAGGAAAGGAAATTGTGAATACTCAAATAGTAAAAAAAATGACAAATATTTTAGAGAAATATGTAGGGAATAGAGAGTACTTCTTCCGATTCTTTTGTTTTCTTTACATTTACTTTTTGGCAATATTCATTAGTGAAAAGAATCTTTAATACTTCCTTTAACTTTCTAAGATCTTCCTGTTTGGTTATTTTAATCTCTCTCGAATGAATATACAATGGTAAGATCTTAGAAAGTTGTAGGAAGTACAACTTTTAATATATAGGGCTCGCTTGGGATGGGTTTAATAATTCCGGGGTAATAATTCCGGGGGTAATAGAGCAAAAATGAACTAAAAATGGATGAGCTTGTTGGTTGCTTGTGATATTTTATGGTGTAAATGAGGTAGGAGGGAGGAATAATTACCCCCATTGGGGGGTAATGCATTACTTGGGGGGAGAGGAGAGTAATGATTCCCCCCCACATAAGCTAGATTTCTCCAATTTTCTCCATTTCCGTTTAACATTATCACTACTTTCCGTCATTTTCTAGTTCATTTTTGCTCTATTACCCCCGAAATAATTACTCTCATCCCAAGCGAGCCCATAATGTAAAATTTTATGTCGTGAGATAGTTTTAAAATTGTGTTAATGTGTACATTAACCATATCAAACTTTTACATCATTTTTAATAATATGTAAATAAAGATATAAATAAACAAAAAATTTGCATTGTCAAGGGAGATAAACAAACGTAAAGAATCGAACAAGTAAATCAATCAATCAATATATCAATATATATTAATAAAGCAGGAACTTTTCGAGCGATATGATTGGTTGGAATTTTTTTAAGTTATTTAATAAAAAGTTTTAATATATTTTTTAATTTAAATAAGAATATAGGAATTTGTATAAGATAAATTAATCCTACTCCACCTCATATTTAAGCGATATTAGATTCGTATAGGAATACACCTAAGATTAAAAAAATTGTCACTATATAAACAGTCAATTATCACCTCAAAATACTACAAAAATTTAATAGAAACCGCGTGGAACGTGTAGTCAGTTCAATTTGACGAATTTATAAATATTTACGAGTATTTATTTATTCACCCTATAATCAATATTAGAAACTCTAAAAATATAAAATTACGATAATTTTGTTGTTTACATATACTCCCTCCGGACACTATTTTTTGCCCCACTTCATTAAAATACTCCTCATATATATTGGGCTAGTGGGGCGAAAAATAGTGTCCGGAGGGAGTATATAAAACGGTAAAAATTATCCCACATTGAAAAATTATAATAACGAGACGTGATTATAATAAATAAGAGGCATCATTGGTCATTAGGTAAATTTAAAAAGTAAAAAATTGAGTCTCATAAGTATTGTATTTTTAGATATTAACCAAAAAATCTTCTGAGCTCATAACAGCTCTTAAGACTATAAATTTAAATAGAAATATCTCGCATCAAAAAATAATACTACGAAGTAATAAGTTGATGGAATTCTATTCCTCCGTATATAATTAAGAGTTTTTCATTCGTCTTTAGATTTCAACCTGAAGTCTTTTGATTGAGTTCTAAAAAGAGTTTTGAATAGTACAACAGAGTATAACTCTAAGTTGAATTATCCAAAATTGAAAAAATATGATGAGGTGAGAAATTTTATATAATAAGAGAAATGATTCGGTTTTAGATAATAATAAAAAAAACTTTTGAGTCTTATAACAACTGTTAGCTTAAGGTTATAAATTGAGGTAAGATGATCCCACATTGAGAAGTTGATGAAATTCTATTTTGTAAAGAAAAGTAATCATTCGTCTTTAGATATAAAAATAGAAATCTTTTGAGTTATAAAAAGAGTTCTTAAGAACATCGAAAATTTCTACAAATATAAGAAATAAATATTTGTACGAATATGTAACTGAAAATGATTTAGGATTTAGAAATAGCGTAGTTGCTTGTAATAAGGCATGCAGTGACTTACAGCAACGAACAAGTTTCCAGAATTGAGTAGTGCGTGAGTCCTTTTGCGGGTAGATTGAAAGTCTTAAGCCATGAGAGATAATACCAGTCCAATTGGTCCAAGCGTCTACAACATTGTTGCTGTTATTCTGACTTCTAATGTATCCGTATCCAGAAGTCAAGTCTTCACTCTCAGTCCACAGCATGCAACTTTCAGGACAAGAAGGTTTTCCCACCACTACTAACTGTATTTTTATATATGTAACACACATATTTAGCAAATTAAAAAGAAAATAAACCTATAACACACCAGTAAGTCTCGTATGAGACCGTCTCACAATAAATTTATTGTGAGAAACACACTAATACTGTGAAACGATCTCACAATAAATTTATTATAAAACGGTCTAAGGTAAGAAATTCTGATAACCCAAACACGACATTCTTCTATATACTAATTGAGAAACCACTAGAAACGAATAGGACACGTATCGCGCTATCAATGAAAACTTTCCAGCCTAAAGTAAAATTATTCTAATGGATGGGCTGACTAGGATTGGCCCATCAATTTAAACTACCTATCAAATCAATCCATATTTACAAAATACGACATAATAAGGAAGTAGCCAAATTATCGACACAAAATCAACTATGAGTAAAATTAAATGAAACTCACATGATCACCAACAGCGGAGTATTTAATGCACACTTCTGAGCGTCTGTTAACGAGCATAAAACCCCCATTACTACTATTACACCTCTCTTTGTACCAATACTGCAAAACAAACAAAACAAATTCTGAGGGATAAAATAACATCATCAAAAGCACTAACTAATAACGATTACGTAAAATCTTAAGATAGATAGATAGATACATGACCCGTAATATTTTTAATGAAGACATTCAATTCTTAAGGTGGATATATAGGTCATCGTGAGAGATGAGAGAGTGAGGTGAGGTAACCTGGCGAGAGTCATTAACGTCGGAAAGTGCAAGAATCAAATGTCCAGCTCGAATGGTAAGACAATACCTACCGCCACCAATTAGTGGCTGCCTCTTGCAGAATATTTTGTAGCTTTCAACTCCCCAACTCATCCTCCTTATTTAGCTTTCAAGGAAGAACAAGGTAGGAAGCACTGTTTGTTTTTGTTTTAATATATATTTATTGTTTTTCCCACTTCAATTCAATTAGTGTTACTGTTACTGACTCATACTTACAATTAGAGAGGCTATTGAAGGTATCTTATAGGGTATAATGGAGTGATGCAGTTTGTTAGTTGTCTTTTAAGGGTCTTTGTTTAAGTTGACCATTATCTACGACGACGACGACTCTTGGTCAGCTTAAACAAATGATTAGAAGAGAACGATGACTGCTTCGCAACTTCCTGACTTTCATTGGGTTGGTGGCTTTATCTCTCCCTTTCTTTTTCATTCTTTCCCTTGTCATATCTATGCTCCATCCATTCTTTTCATTCTTTACGTTTATTATTTCCATCTCGATCATTTGTAATTCTTTTATATTATTTGTGAGGAAGTTTTTTAATAGAATAATCCTTTTATATTATTTGTGAGGAAGTTTTTTAATAGAATAATATAAATGACTCTCAATCATCGTCGTAAGATTTTGATTGAGTTGATTCCATAACATGGTATCAGAACTTATTTCCGACTTACGAGTTCGAACTTTGGCAGCCTCCAATATCTCGAACACTGAAGTGGAAATTAAACTACGTGGGAACATGTGCACACTAACCACTCTTCAAGCCTGATGGACATTCGAGTGATGGAGCATAATAGAATATAAATAGACCTCAACCATCACCTTAAGATTTTAGTTAAATTGATTCCATAACAATTTTAATCAAATGACAACAAATGACCGAGATTGTGGAAGTATTTTTTAACATTACTCATGAATGGAGAAAATGTCATATACAACTTTTAATGCGTAATATCAATATAATCACTTGAGATTTCTTTGAATTGTACGCCTAGATGACTACATTAAAAATATCAATAAATACAGATAGAAAAATACGGTCAAATTATCATTTAAGTATCGTATATCAAAAATAACTAAAATTAGATAGGATTAGAGATAGTATATCTTCCGGATCCTAAGTTAATGAAAAATACCAAAGGATTATGAGATTGTTGATTTTAGTTGTAATTTTGATAAAATTGTTGTCATATGTCCCGCAGAATTGTAATCAGACTGCTCCTGAACGAGTTTGGGAGGGCATTCAATGAGTAATCCCACGGTTTGGGATTTCAAAAAAAAACTTGGTTCGTGAAATAATCTTGTACTCCGTATTAGGAAAGGAAGTATGAATAAAGGGAAACCAATTGTTTTCCAGTGATTCTCTAACTGACCATGTACGATGGTACGCGGACGAAATATGGTGCAACATAAACCCATTGTTTTCCATGTGATGCTCTTTATTAGCCACTGTATGTATGAATAGCACCCAATGGTACCCATGCTTAGGAGTCAGAAGGCCGTACTGCCCACCAGCATAATCAATGAAGGTAGAAAAGTGCTTGGGTTTAGCTGCAAATCGCACTCTACCCCTTGCTCCGACACAAACCCGTACACCAAAAACATCACCTGAAAATAAAGACAATATGAGTAAAAAAAACATGTGCTTCAAACACATCTCAACTGTAAGAAAGCCGGTTACATGGCTTATAAACAAGTACTCCTGCTCACTTGCAGAGATTTGACTATTTCCAGACAAATTATCAAGGATATTATTCTAATTCAAAAACATGTTATGTGGTCGGAATGAGCTTATGATAGTACCACAACAAATGGTGTTGCCTCGAAAAGAGACCGCTTGCAGCATACAAGTGAAACATAGATTTCTGCATTACATTACAGACGTCATCCAGCTTAAATTACAGACGTCATCTAGCTTAACTAATACAGCTATGAGAGGATACACGTAAACTGGGTTCAAATTATGTCATATTCAAAATTTCCCCTGTAGCTCCATTTATACGGAAAGAAAAAAAAACATTATAATATGATTCACATCCACACTAGGATGAACAAAACATCAGGAAATGTTGAGGTCCCATGGAAAATTGCAACAAAGACATGTCATCCACAGACAACTCACTCAATGGGAAAGATCACACACAGGTTTACAAAATAGAAAGAACCATACTCGGTAGCAGCAGATAAGGTTGTTTGAATATCTTGTGAACTTTTATGAGACCTGCGCTTCGATTTCTTTTCCCTTTTCTTACTGCACAAAATTTACTATGCATAAACGATCAAGTACAATATGTCTAAACAAAGCTATAATTCACAATAGTTGACGCCTGAGGGTAGAAAGTAGAAACAAGTGATTACCCATCATGAGATCCGACATCTTGACAAGATTTCAGCTTCTTAGCAGCACGTTTCATGTCCTCACCATCACAGGTTTTTGTTGTAATCTTCGTGGATATTAGAGCAACAAATAACATTAGAATTACTTTTGTTCAGATAAAAAAGGAAGAAGAACAAACAGCAAGTCTCAGGCAGTGGTGTTTAAACTCTCTCCTTGAGGCAAATAAAGTTGCTAAGTTTATAAAATATCATCAAACAATTTTAAAGCAAATGGTTTATGATGACCTTGGTTAAACGAGATCAACGATCAATAACTCAATTTAGTTTTACTTCCCAATACAAAACATACATAAAGCATTCTTCTGATGACAGGTTGCCATGGGATGCCTCAGTGAATATATATTATACTCACTGAGACTCTGAGAGGGGGTGCTTGAACAACCAAGAGCAAGGCAAAGACAACAGTAAAATAATGAAAGCTCAAAAACTGTAAACCATAGAAAGTAAGCTGGCTACAAGAAGAAACAAAGGGAACACCACAAAACGTAATTACAAAAAGGCAAATTCATAGCATGATTTGGTTATATGGAGAGATCATCATCCTTGATAAGTCATGACAGGGTAGATTCTTGTGAAATATAGTCCAGATTACTTTAGGCAAAATATAGCAGAACAGTGCTTTCTTTGGATTAGAAGCAGTCTTCTAAAAGCAGGGATCTAATCAAATAAAATAGTTTCATACTAACAGCCACACAGCTCAATTGAAAGTATCAAACTAACTACACACAATGCCAGTATCGAAAGACTAACTACCATTTTCCACAAATTACTTATGTATTCATACCAAATAATCAACAGCGTCAAAGGCTTGGTCCAGTTCTGACAAAGTGTGAGCTGAATGTTGGCGTGAGAGAATGCTCTGAACATATCTGCATGGAAAAGTGTGTCATTCACCATCAACATAAAAGTGCAAAGACTAATTAGCCAAGAGTAGTATTGACAATAATAGTGTAGCACCTTTCAAAATCAAGAACTCTGAGTTCATTATTTGCTCTACGAAGTGCGGCCAGCGCCAACTGCCAAAAAGGTGACAGGAAACCCAATAAAACGTGAAATCATTTTTCGAGACAAACACAAGAACGATTGAACAGGACAATTCAATAAATAGTCAAGATATATTGACAGTTTTGCATAAGAAAGTCTCTAGTCAGTCATATGGGAATTTCTGTATAGGATTAGTATGCTGAAATCTTAGTTTCTCAGCATGCCCTTGAATTTATTTGTCCACGGACATTTGAAAAGAAATGTACGTATTCACCAGCAAAAAGATGTCTGCTCACAAGGGAAAAGAACAACAGCAACAATACACGATGACGACGACAACACTGCATTTATTGGTTGTCTTCGAAATGGTCCAAAACTAGGTTAAAGGACCAACAAATATTTTAAAAAGAAAGTCTGCTAGACCTTGGTCTAGAAAAGAGGAGAGATAGGTTGGCAAAGAACCTCCTTCACCATTCCTTCACTACCTTACACAAATGACACTTGTGCACCGCCATTGGTCACTTTACTTGGTAAAAAAGATAAATGGGTTTTGTCACTTTACTTGGTCAAGATTTTAGTGGTATTTTTACTTAAAAAGTAGGAAAGATGTAGAGTTAAAGGTAAGACATGATAAAGGTGGAAAAAATGAGCAAGTATGTTGCGAATAAAAGTTCCTGTAATATTTAAAGGCTGGAGTTGGGGAAAGATAACCGGCAGATAAACATGGTTTTATAGGAGAAATCACCCCCCGCCTGTTTATCGTTGGACAAAGAGTCCAATTATTTTAGTAGCCGCTACTTGGAAAATGTTCTATTTTCCAAGGACCAGAATCAGGAACAATGACGACAATTCAGGTGCATGACATTTTAGGTTTTCATGACATGATGAGAATTCACTTCTTATTTCAGTACACTTGTCATCTCATCAGAGCTTCTATATAACATCCAATTATCCTGAGTGGAAAGCATAAACACTTGAACCACTGATACTACTGAAGCATTCGAGAACTAAGGTGACAGAGTGACACGATCATATTTCATCTCTTAACCGCCAGTAAGAAGCTCCTAAATAGCAGAAAAACACTACAATAAATAGCAGAAAAAAAGTTTCTAATACCTGGCCAGGAGGGAATAGAAGAGGTGCATCTGTAAGCATGGCTCTATCTGCTTCAGGAATTGATTTTTGATGCAAATCCTAAGGAATAACAATTCCGAAGAGATTAGCTCTCAAAAAAATCCCAAAGAGATTTATCTAATGAGTACATATAATTATATAAACCATGAACATAGAGACGGAAGACAACATAAATGATGCACACCAACTCACTAACGCTGGCATATGTGTCATACAGAATTAAGATGGAACCATCCATTATTACATGCATCATGGAACTCGACAACATGCCCAAAAAAATAAAACGACGAAATACATAAACAATTAAGCCAATTATAAAGTCATGTGTCAGATACAATTGAGCGAACTGGCCATACAAAAATAATGGAAAGTCCAATTAGTAAAGAAGCACCAATTAAGTTCAATCATTGTACCGTCTACTTGTGCATAGCCATATACTACTCTAACAACGCACTAATCACGTTACCCTACTGTCTCAGTGCACTTTGAGTTTAATCTCCAACTTGTACCCGCCTATTTTATGGGAAGAAGCACCAGAGTAAAATGATCGCAGTATTAGCCAGCCATTCATTTAACGTCACTAATACACTAAGAAAAGATCTCAAGAATTGACACACATTGAAGGTAACAATGATTTCTGATATCTTTCAGCATATAAAATTACTCCGTATAAATTTAAAATTAAAAAAAAAAAACGGTAATGTTCATACAACAATTAAATTACTATGACGACAAAAAGCAATGCATCTTCAGAAGAAGAAGTTCTTAATACCTTTAATAAGTCTACTTGACCACCAGTTGAATAGCAGAAGTCCTAGGAAAATAAAAAATCAAGTGTCTGGATCAACTAAAAGCATAGAGTCAAACTGTCAAAGCAGTTGAATGAAATAGCAAAAACTGTGTTGCAAGGGTCACATATTAACAGAACATGTCAGCCACTAGATTTGTAGTTGAAGATACCTCCATATCATCAATAAACCCTTGGATGGAGCGGTACGGCGTGTAAACAATTAGATCAAATCCTAAACTCTGAGAAGAAAGCTTACACATTAGTCAATATAATAATATAAAAATTAAGCCAAAAGAGCTAGCTTCTTAGTTATTCACGATGTGTTGATCGTGGAAGAGAGAAAACCAATAATTGATATGTACCTGAAGGACTAGCATTTCATTATCTAAAATCAATTGATGATCTAGCTGGATAATCTTGCCAAGGTCCTCAGAAGATACGTGATTCTCTTCTATCTTACATGCTAAATATACACAGGTAAGCCTGCAGTTAGAGAAGAACAGATGCTACAAGTCAAAGTGGTTACTAATGTCAGTAATCTCTAACAGTGATAGTCAATGTGACACACTTTCTCCCCCAGTTTCCAAATTTTGATTAGCCAAAACTTGTTTGATCGCTTTCTAAAGTTGTTAACTAAAATGGTAATGCCAATTAAAAGAAGGGGGCGGAGACGGACAATAAGAAAAATCTTTACATTAATAATGGAGAGGTTCTGGTATAATCCATATCCATAGAACCAGCAGTAACTAAAAGACAGCAATGAAAGCGCAAAGAGTTAGTTAGATATCTTACATTACATATTTTGGATCATGCTCCATGACTGACCAATGTAGGTAAAACCTCTTGTAATAGATTAATGCAGTCCCCTGAAAACCACATGCATGACTCATGAGGCAACTATAATGAACCATTATAAGAGAATCAGTTGAAATTGCCACAAAGCGCAACTGCATACCTGAATTTTATGTGGAAAAAAGAAGGCTCGGCAAACTTCTTGAATCTTGTTTTCATAAAACGCATGCAACATTCGCTCATCTTCAGCCTTGAGCGGTTTAACACTAGAATGTTTCTCACCTTAATTAAAACAAATAAAGTCACCCAAAACATGATAAATATGGTATTTAAAGGTTATATAAACTACTTTCTAATAAGAATAAAGACATGATCTTAAGTTCTTAACAAACCATTACCATTACTTTCTGAATCTCTTTTTCGTTTTGGATGAGAGAATGATCCATCAACGTCAATTTCCAAAGAAGCTGTACCATACTTCACCAACAGCGAATATTAGTAAACATGTTTTTCTTTTATTGGTGCAAGTGGATTATGTGACCTAGAACATATTCAGAGCATTTGAAACGGCAACCAAAAGAAAACTGGAAATCACCGGCCAGACACAGAGATAGTATACATGATTAATAGGCCTTCGTTCTTCATGCATAAAAAGTTTCCATATTTCAACATAGTCTCGTAGTCCTATTAGTATGAGATTCTAGAAAATTTAACATTCTAAACAATTTGAGTCTCGTGCTCACAAACAGAAGTCAGTGGTAAACAAGAGGAAGAATGAGTAAAAGTAGCTCGCGAATAACAGCATACCAGTAAACTTCCAACTCCTATAACATACACATGTTGTAACAATCACACTCAACATCAAAGGAGTCTGTCTCCTAAACTCCCTACTGTCATCCTCTTACTGTTGATGGTATAAAGAAGGAAGGCAGTAAAATCCAATGTTTTGATAGTATTAGTATGTTGCTTGGAAGTCAAATGGAAGGATCCATTATCCTGCTTACAAGTCAGATTAAAACTCTGCCAACATAGAGAAGATTAAGGGCTCGCTTGGGATAAGGGTAATAAATTGGGGGTAATGGAATTAAAATGAACTAGAAAATAGATGAAGTAGTGATCATACTAAGCGGAAATGGAGAAAAAAAAGACAAATATAGCCTCTTTTGGGGGGAAACAATTACTCCCCTCTCCCCTCAAGTAATGTACGACCTCCATATGGGGGTAATTGCTCCTCCCTCACCCCCTCTTTACACCCAAATACCACCACTTTCCTCCATTTTCTTCTCATTTTAAGTTTCATTACCCCCAATTTATTACCTCCAACCCAAGCGAGCCCTAAGAAGGAATCCACTCTCGTTCCTCTTCCCCTCCTACTCCTCTCCTCTTTTTCCTCTCCTCCATCCTCCTCCCCTGACTTGCCTTCATTCTAATATATCCAACCAAAGCCTAAGTTTAATGATGGTAGTTGTTACTACCTCCCATTCACTGGAAACCTACCAAAGATTGAATATATGTGAGGTATATTTTAATCAAATGGTAGGATTCCAGTAAATGGGAGGGAGTATTTGTTAATAGGGTAATAGAGCTCATATCAATAAGAAAATAGAGGAAAATGGTAGTAGTTGTGGTAGTGGTAAATATTCATATAACTCAATGTGAGAGTATTTCAATCCTAAGAATTAAAGACTCAACATATTGGAGCCAGACCTCGCCTTTTGCAATTGGACTAATTAGCCATGAATTAAACATCAGCAATAAAATTATCAATTGCAATGGTGCGCCACTATGCCTTATTGTCAAAAATTATCAATCTCAGACAACAAAGCTATATAAACGTAAGTACGTAAAAAAAATTACATGCACAAGCATTCAAAACAAAATATGAAGTATATAAGTTTAACACCTTCTTCAACGATTGTGCGGCCCTTTTGTTGGCAACTTTGTATTTATCCATCTACACAAAATAAACATTGGTGTCATACATAATATAAAAAAAATGAGGGTACGTATCAAAGGATAGAAATCGTCAAAGAAAGAACAAGGAAGCAGGTACCAACTGTTGTTGTGTGAAAATCCACTTAGTTCGATGAGTGGATGTTTGAAAGTCCGCCATTATCACCTTTTTCCTTCTCTCTCTATAAATATATTTGTAGGGTGACCTATCTAAGTTGAAAGGTGATCAATCCCTGTTAAAACAAAAACCTTGAGGCAATTGGTAAATACAAATATTTGTACTCCCTCCAACCAACTATGATTTACCCACTTTTATTCAAATGTGATGGATTAAAATAATAAGTGGGTAAATCATAGTGGGTTGGAGGGAGTATTTGTTTGCAGCTGGTAAACTAAAACTATTACTTTCAAATACAATTTCATTATTTTGGAAAAAACGAGTATCTCCCTTCTAAACCTTATGATACATATGTTTTGTTAGGAAAAAAAACTACTCCGCAATACACCAGATTAAATTTTACAAATTAAATTACACTTGATTATGAGGCAATGAACATAAATTTTTCGCCACTCGCCCCTAGAACTTGCAAAACCTGACATGACCCGAGAAACCGATTCAAATGGCCCGAGACCCAACCCCATAGAACCCAAACTTCGGATGAACCCAAATTGACCGGACTCAACTCAAAGGCTAACTGATAACCGATACAACCGCAAATACTATGAACCGAACCTGACCTAACCCGACCCAAAGGGAATCCAAGAACTTGATAGGACCCGAAATGAAATGACCTGAACCGACTTGACTCGGCCCATAACCCGAATCAAACCAAACTCAACTTGGCCCAGACCAACTTGAAAATACATAAATTTGTAACTCGATTCAGCCAATTGAAATACATCAATTTGTGAGCCAATTTATAACATATTATAACCTGGCCCAATTTAACTCAACCCAAAACCAAAATCCATTGTTTTATTTATTAAAAGAAGACCTATTAAAAAAATTGGATGCTTCTGTCATTCATTATAAGAAAAGAAACCTGATCCGGAAGAAACATCACAATAATTTTTTATATGTTAAAAAAAGACGATGTCTAACTCAAAACCCAGTAGGAACATGTACGTGAGAGATCTTAGTTTCTTATAAATTACCACTATTACTTCCTCTCTTTCATTTTAGATAATTATTTCAATATTATAAAATCTACACTAATGTTTCCATAATTTCAATGGAGCCAAAGATCATTACCCTGATTTTGGATTATGATGGAATAAATCAAAAAGGGTCACTAAAATGGTTGCGCTTCTTTCTCTTGTGAAGTAGCGGTCATTAAATGATGTTCTCGACACAATTTTCATCTTGGGTCATTCGGAAACAACCTCTTTGTGTTGCTAGCACAAAGGTAAGGTTGCGTACATCGACCCTCCTTACCCCGAAATTTGCGGGAGCAATTGAGGCACTGGGGTAATGGTGTTGTTGGTGTATAAAATCTACACTAATTTCTGTCATTTACCTTAATGTACTCTACTGAAATTTGTAGTTTCAATTCTTGAATTACAAACTCAACCTCACAAAATTCGACATTAAAGGCACAAGAATCACAACACCATAACTGTGGACATCAATCTAAATTAAACACAGAAACAAACTAAGAACAGTAGACAAATCAAAACACAAGAACATTCACACTAGCAAATAAATCCTAAGCTGGTAGACCTAATTCTCGTTACCGCATATTATAAGCTGCAAGAATACCCAGCAAAACAAGCATGCATTCACTTGTTTAAACTGCACTTAATTTACTTGCACATCTTTGAATGCAGGCAGCCACCAGCCCCCCATCTGCTGTATACTGTGTTTTTTGGTACACTCTGCTGTATATATATACTGTATAATATATACGGAGTATGTAAAAAGACATCTCCGTTTCTCTGGGTATGAGCAAAACTCATTTGCAGCTTATAATATGCAGCAAGTCTCATATTTGTGACGGATATGACAGTCACAAACAAGAATTTGTGTATAATATGACCGTCACATTTGTATATGCAGAGTATTATATAAAGGCCGAGATTCGCAGTTCGCCGGCACGATTTCCGAACTAGTTCGCCCGATTTACGAATTAGTTCGTTCGCGAACTAATTCACCATCACCAACGAACTGAATTTTGAAATAGAAATTGTACAATCAAGCATTAAAACAACAAAAATCAATCCGGAACAAATACTATTACCTTGACTCCGTTGAAAAATCTTCAGAGTTTCGACTTTCGAACACCACGAAACTTTTCAATTTATTCGAGGAAGATGAGAGATGAGGAGGATGATAAGCGAGGAGGAAATATAGATGATATATTAGGAGGAGGACTAGCCGAATGGGTTGATTAGGAATAGGTTGATTTCAATTTTTTCAATTTCAATTTTCAATTTTTTTTAGGTCGATTAGGAGGAGGAAGATGAAAGATGCGCTATCGTATTAATTTATTTATTTTTTTTGTCAACGAGAACAAGACCACCCTACAACAAGTTAAGAGCTGACAATATATTGCAAGCTCTTTTGTTAAGGGATCGGGGATTACATAATACAAAAATGACATAAATAATCTTAAGTAACGCCTAAATGAGATGCAACACCGTTGTCCAAGGGCCAAAGCATGCTGACGGAAATCAGTAGAAAGGGCACGAACTTCAATAATCACCACCCCATCATCCAAGCTGTAAACTCCACACGATCGCTGATAGGACGACTGACACAAACAAAATGCACTTACGCCATAAAGACGTAGAAAGGAAGGGTGAAAAACAAGTCTGAAGGACTTGTCCTCGTTGGAGTAAGAACTCCTACATTTTGGTGGTCGAACACGCCTCGAACAAGGCCATCAAATCAGGGAACAAACCAAAACGATAAAATGGAGACCGCGACGCCCCTCAACCTTCCTACAGAGCACCACTCTAGAGAAAGAGTCTTGAGTTGAATCAACACACTCATTACACCCGAGGGCCAAACTCATCTCATAAAGATCATACTGGATACTAAGATCATTAAAACTGCGACATTGTCTCCTAAAAGAGATTATTATAGTAGCAAAACATAACATCAGATATCTA
This sequence comes from Agrostemma githago, assembly GCA_958450325.1. Taxonomy (NCBI): domain Eukaryota; kingdom Viridiplantae; phylum Streptophyta; class Magnoliopsida; order Caryophyllales; family Caryophyllaceae; genus Agrostemma; species Agrostemma githago. The sequence continues at coordinate 13,506,811 of OY288254.1, read as the reverse complement.
AGAAACAACATAGCGGAAAAGAAAATCCACCACCACAACCAATCCACACAACACCACGATCCAACCAACTCAGACAATCACACATCGATCATAACATAGCTAAGACAACCAAAACAGGTCAATTAAAGCCAAAGACACGTGCATTGAGTTCCAACCCAATAACGTCTTCAAAGACGGATAAGACACCATAAAGACTACCCCAAGAGAGGAACAAAGACACATTGAAAACCAAAAGCCAAACGGCCAAGAAACGGACCAAACCTAAACAGCTGAGATCAACCAACAAACCGTCGAACACCAAAACAACGAAAACAGCACTCGACCCATAAAAGACCGAGAACCACAACCCTAAACAAACACCAACCAGAAAAAAAACAAGGACATCTAACATCCGGCTAAGGTGGGGGAGGGGGGCGAGGGGAGGGGGAACACCTAGCCGGAACATGCAAGACGACACAAAGACGAAAACCAAACAAAACACAAGAACAACCCATAAATCGACAACCAGAGAGTGGGGGAGGGGGGCGAGGGGGAGGGGGAACACTCTCTAATAACCGATCAAAAGGACGCAAGGTTGATCGGACGCCGACAGACGAAGGAAAACCCAACATGCAAGGCAAGAGAACCCGAGAATCTGACCGTAGCAAAGAAGTCAAATGCAACAAAGTTCCTGGAAAAAGGGGAAAGTCGACATACCAAAAAAAACATCCATCGGAGAGAAGACAAGATCTCGAGATGACGAACTCAAATAACAACTGAAAAATGGCTGAAAAAAGACCCAATAAAAGTAAATCAAAGCTAAAAGAATGATCGATTGGCCGGAGATGGAGCCAAACGAAGCCCCATCTCCGGCAGATTGAGAGTTGGAAGGAAGAATGGGTGGCGGCGGCTCTGGTGGTGGCAATTAGGGTTTGTTTTTTTAGGGTTTTGTTTTAGAGAGTTTTTGTTAACTCGTATTAATTAAGTTAACTCGTAAATAATTTTCACTTATTTACTTAGTTATTAATTAAGTTAACTCGTAAATAATTTTCACTTATTTGCTTAGTTAACTCGTAAATAATTTGTTACGTATTAATTTGTCAATTTAACTAGGAATAAATCATCACTATGTTGTCTAAGTATGGTAATAAAGAGTTGATATTTTAATTTATCGTGATAATATCATTGAGTTTTCTTAACATGTTAACGTTAGAAAAACCGATTAAAGTAAATTGGTGTTTGTTATTAAATTTGTTATTTGAATTGTTAATTAATTTGGTAATTAATTTGATAACTAATTTGATAATTATATTGTTAACTCGTTAAAATATTAAAATCATGTCGGAATCACACAACACCGAGTCAGCGTAAAGAAGGAGTCGATCACAACAACGTCAGCGTAAAAAAGGAGTCAATCACAACAACGTTAAAGTAGAGTAGAACCCTCCGGTTCACAAACACCACAATCGGAGGCACATGGTCAATTTACGACCTCACAATGTAACCAATGATCCGGTATCACGCCTTCATTCATGAACTTTGGCACCCCGAGCGGGTCGACCCCTTACGGTTACGATTTAACCACGGCGCAAACGGGATAAGGGTCCCAACAACCTTTTAACATGACGTCCAACCAATTTATTTTTGATACCTCCACAATGTCGGGGAGACCACCTTTACCACACAAACAGGTCAATTCGGTCATACTGGTCAATTCGATCAAACGGATCAAACACCGTTTACACAATTTGGACAATAATCGTCTACAGAATCTGCACACGACACATCGACACAAAGAGTGTCAAAATTCACATATGTTATCCCACAAACAGAAACGGTTCAACCACCCAGCAATGAGATAATTTAGCAGACGGAAGCAAAAATGGCCGAATTAAAGCACAAGTAAAGCATGACAAAGTTTCACTAAGAGTGTAGATAAAAAGTTTGCTAGGTGTAATAACTGTAAGACTGTGTTAAGTGCTAAAAGTTCATCGGGTACCGGTCACCTAGGACGACACGCTAAAAAATGTGTTCCCAAAGACGTCGGTCAAACATCCATTGACCAATTTGTGACCCGAACTAAAGCAATGAAACAATATATGGAGGCTAAAATTAAATGGAGCTTATAGAAATCTTCAAAAAAATGAAATCTAGAATATCGTTAATGTCCGATGGCTGGGACTCTGGTTACGATTACTCTAATTACCTAGGTTTAACCGCTCACTGGCTAGATGAGGATTGAGTTTTACAAAAAAGAATAATTTAATTTGCTAGATTAGATAGTCCGTATACCGCTAATAACATCCACGACATTATTGTGAGAGCGATATGCGAGTATGAAATTAGAGATAAAATTTTGACTGTTATTTTTGATAATACAACGTCTATGACTTCTTGCGCTAACATGTTGAAGACTAGTTTACATAATGTTTTTTTTAGCGAAGTGCTTGTCATATTTTAAAATTATGTGTTAAGGACGGTCTAGTGGGTCAACGATACTATCACGCCAAGTTTAAAGCAGTAGTTATGCACTTGAACACGTGTCAATTAAGGCGTCAAGATTGGTGTGACTTTTGTAAATTAAATACAGAAAATTTTCCGCGGAAAACAACACGAAGTGAAATTCATTGTACACAATGTTGATTATAAGGATCCACTAACTAATCTTTGGAACTCTCGTACCGAATCATAGACGTAATTATTTATTCAATTACAATTTTACAAGTTCGCTTTAATTATTTTTTAGTTTTTTATATACACTCCAAAGATTGTATTTGTAATTTTTAGTTTGTGTAATGATTATTCAATAAAAATAATATTTCTTTCCTCCTATTTACGTTTCTTACTTCTTAGTTCTTATATTATTTAATTGTTATTATAATCAATTTTAACTTTCATAATTGTTATATAACTTCTTAATATATTTAAATATTAACTTATAATTATATTAATATTATATTATTAACTATAACACTATAACTTATACGAGTATTAATTTTAACTTATAACACTATAACTTATAAATATTATATTTTTTATAAACACTTAAATCATAATTAATATTGGAATTGCAACACAAAATATTCGGATAACATACAAAACGCACATCGTATTTTCCAGAAATTTTTTAAAAAATAGATTGAGGCACAACCCGAAACCTGAGAACCGACATGAAAACTGAAGCAGGGGCACGAACGGAAACGAGCAAGACCAGGCACGGGACCTGGCCCGGGCCAGGCACGAAGCCCGGTCCGGCACGCCCGAAATGTCACCTCTAAGTACAGTACTCCGTATATATTTCAAAATAATTGTCACAATTTTGTTTTTAAAATTAATTGTGACAAATAGTTGACAATATTGTCACAATTGATATTTTTGAATTAAAATTGTTTATTAATATTACGTAACTTTTATTAATTCGTTTTAAATTATAGTATTGTCTAAATTAATTTTTAAATATAGGAAGGAACCGAGTTCACTTGGGGTAGTGAATTTCGAACGCAAACTTCGAATTCGAACCGCATCGAACTTCGGACAATGTATCCTTGCACGTTTCATATACTTTTCTCAGCCCTACCCTACCTCTATATGACTGACTCCAACTTACTGTTAATCAGGTTTCGTAAACTATGCTTCAGCCTTCAGCCTTCCTGCTATACTTACCTAACATATATTGCATCCAACTTGTACTCTAATAGCAGTAGTTAACTTATAAAGTTGTATTATACATCCATCACCTACCAACAAACGGATAACATCCGGGAACAAGAACTAAACGAAAAGCACGAACTCCGCAAATCATTTCAGACGTCAAAATAAAAAGCACTAAACCCTAGCGAAATCGATTCAATTGAAGTATGAAGGAGAATCATCACGTCAACACACAAATCAACAAAATCACATAACAAACGCGAATTGAATCCGAACAAAAGCACGAAATCCTAGCAAAATCGATTGAAATTGAAGGAAAACAAAAAAAAATTGGAAGGAAAACAAATTACCTGTATTAGATTGAAATACGAAGGGTGTCGGCTTTTGCTTGAATGAAGATGGCGGAAAGCAGACCGGTGGACAAAGAGATTGCAAATAGCGAGATTGCAAAGCAGATCGTGTGTTAGGGTTAGCAAAAATGGAGAAGGGTGGAGGAGCGAGCTGATTAGATCAATTGTAAATGTGTGATAGAGTTGTATTTGGAAATAAGAAAGAAAAATTATTTGATTTGATTAGAAATCATTTGCTTAAAAATGATGTCATTGATAATAAATTTTATGTGGTTTGAAATCATTTATTTGAAAAATGTTGTCATTGTATTATGTTGAATTTTGTTACAAATCTTTTTTGTAGAGAATGGTGTCTTTGTATTAGATTGAATTTGGTTAGAAATCAATTTTTTTTCAAAAGATATCTTTGTTAATAGATAAGAGACCAGTTATTTGGGAAAATTGATCTCTTTAACCAAATACATCATTGATTATAATTAAATGATGACTTATTAATGATTCTTTTTTTGACTTATTCTAGTAGTGCTTGTAATCCTCTATAATTTCTAATGCAAAACAGTGGCGGAATCACTGTCGAGTTGGGATTAACACACTGATAACTAACTTTATTAAGTAAAGGTAAGTCAATACAACTGTCACTTTATACAAAAAAGGCAAAAATTAAAATCCTCAAAAGTGTTTAACATTCAAACCAAAATATGAAAATAAATTTACGGGGTAAGACCAAATGCCGCTCGCTAGCCCACACGACCCAAACATAGAATACCTGTCATGTTGTAAACATAACAACCACAATTCAGTGGGGCGTAACGACGACGTTCTCCAGCCATATTACATGATATTAAAGCACAATTACTAATATATCAAAATAATTGAAAAAGGGAAAACATTTAAAATGATACGGTAAAATAATTCGAAATGAATGCCTGCAAATCAATGTCAATCAATAATAATAATAGGAGTTATGGAAATCAATCAGTGTAAAACTTTGCTTGGTGTAAAGCATCCAAGGACACATTCTGCAAGTCTAGAAGCAAGTACATGTATCTAGGCGGGGCGTCAATCCCCACAGTAGGAATATAATTCATCACTTGATGATATATGTAAGAGGCCATTCCCGACTGACAAATATAAAAATAAATCAATTTTAATTAAATTAGGTATTGACAATATAAAGGAAACTCATATTGTAATCATATAATAATTAAGAAGCTCACCAGTGCGTCTAACTCGGCCGAACCAGGATGAAAGTGATGGACGTCGTAGTATTCATCATGCAATATCCAATTTTGGGGGTTAATGATGCGTCTAGTCCTCTCCCAATACCATACCATATACGGATCGTGATGTGACATAGGTAAATCATAAGGGACACCCTCCTCAAGCACCTTTTCCATCCTATCATCTCACTCCTTAATGTAAGAAGCATAATCGTTGGCGAAATCCCGATTTGTGCGCTTTTTGTTTGATTTGTGTAGAAGAAGTGAAGTGTCAATGAAATCCGGTATTGTTTGGTGCCAACCAAATTGTCTAGGACACCTTTGTGGTTGGTGCAACTGGACAATGTCAAAGCAGATAAGAGGGGCTATGACATACCACTCCGCTGGGTCTTCTTTACAAATAGGTGCCACAACATCCATTACAATTTGTGTGTAAGGTTGCCACACAAATTATCTCTCCAATAGGCGATCAAACACATCTCTGTAGGTCACGAGACCTAGCTTACGATCCTTGTAATGCCTATCAACCTTAAGCCAAATACATCCTAAAGGGTCCTCCCCTACTACAAAATGGACCCAAGAGGGTATTCCTCCTGCTCAACCTCTGGCACATGAGACCTACCCCTAATCGGTCGACATACAAGGATGCGCTCCCATGCCCATAACTGTAGGAGAATTAAGGGACCGACTATCTGACTGAGGAACATAAGTTGCGATATAGTGTCGCTAGTGCAGCCGATCCCCAAATGTAATCATCAACTTTCTCCAAATCATGGAGTAAAGGGAGAAATAAGATGCATATCTCATTACCGCTCCTATCGGGAAAGACAACTGTGCCCATTAAGTATAGTAAATAATCCTGTGCTCGTCAATGAACCTCATCATCGTCTGCTCTCTGTGGTAATCCATGAAATGTCCTGACTAACCATCCTAAGTTAAGACTCATCCCTTTCAACATCTTGGGGGGTGGCCTCACTCCTAACAATTCCTCGCACACTCCCGACGAATTTGCGGTGTTGCTACATGAAACCGCCGCCCCACCAACTCTTAAACCCAACAACATGCCAACATCTTGTAGAGTAATTGTTGCCTCACCAAACGGGAAGTGGAAGGTGTGTGTCTCCTGCCGCCATCTCTCGACCAAAGCAGTAATCAAATCTGGATCAGTGAATATAAAAGATAGTCTGTGTATACCGCAAAATTGAGTCCTCTTGATGACATCAACGACTCTCGGATCAACTTTAAATTCTTGTTTAAGTCGTAATTGGATCCTACATTTTAAGGGACCACATTCCTGCGAGTAATCAATGTGAAATTGTTATAATTAAATGAATAATGGGTAAGCAAGAAATTGAATAAAAAATAATTATGTGAAATTATTAATAATTTAACTTACCACACCACTCCATATAGAATTGCTCCTATGACCCTTCTGTAATGTAAGAAGATCAGGAATAAGAGGGCCGAGCTCCATGAGACCTGCACAAATATAAAGGTTGTGTATTAAATATATAGAGAACTTAATTCATCTAAAAGAACCATAGAGTTTTAAAAGATGGTAACTACTTCAAAAATTAGTACCTAGATGCATCTTCAACTTCTATTCTTAAAGGACAACCACGCTTGTTCTGACCCTTATTACGACATAAGCTACATGTCACTTGAGAGATTTTCGGTGTTTCGTTCATCTCATTTCGTATTTTTTTAGATTTCGGACGACCAGAATGTTGTTGCCTCTTGGTCCCATCATTATTCAGCAACTGCATTCCTTCCCAAATAGACCAATGGACTTCATCAGGAACCAAGTGGAAATTTGGTTTATAAGAACTAGTATAGACCCCGTGCCATAATGCACGGTATTTTTAATAAATTCATTTTATAGCTGTAGACACCCACATTTTGACCGCCAGGTGTCTATAGCAGTTTCCGACAAACACCCGATGATGATCGGACGCAAACGTGCTTTAAATACTCAGAAACGGGCTCAAAATCGATGGCATTTGGCTTGGGCTCATTATGGAGTACATATCTCACAAAACCAACCTCAAAATCAGGCCCAGTGGGTCGTTTCGAGTCAAATAAGACTAATTTGGGTCGATTCTGACACCAGGGGTAAAACCGTCTTTTAACGACCGAGTCAAAATCCGTCAAAAATATTCCCGAGGTGCATGAGTCAGCCGTGACACCTCACACGGCTGATTCGAACTCTAATCCTACGAAAAATCAGCTTCACAAAATATTAAACAAATCCATTTAAGGATGGAATTCGATCTCAAGTAGGAATCCTATCCGAAAACCGATTCAGACACCCGACCGAGTGCAAATACTCGGCCGAGCAGCATATTCCAGCCGTGTTCCCTTTCTTCCTTGACAAGAAAGCGGAATTCTCATGCCTTACAGCTTCCTATATTTCCTATCTCTAGCGGTAGTTCAAACTCTCCAAGCCAAGGTCGGGAACTCCCTATAAATAGCCCCTTGCACACACACTTTTACACAATCAATTATCATTCATCATCAATTAACATCTACAATATACTTTCATTATCGATCAAATATTCATCAACAACGAATATTCATACACATCCATTATTATTCATTCACATCGATTACACACCCATAAAAATTCCTTACACTTACATCGAGAAACCGATATTACACCAAAAAACTGAAGGAAAACCGGCCCATACCCGACACCCTTCACGACCAAACCGAGCCACCATAACTCACCGACATCCACTCGACGCTCTTGTGCCTAAGCCACGTCCCGACGAGCCCCGATCCGAGTAAACAGAAGCATGTAGGTTGAGGGTGTAACAAAACCCGATTTCTCTTCTTCTTCTCTCTTCCTCCTCGTCCGTCTTATTTTTTATGGGTCGGTCGTCGTTTATTTTATTTTCTAATATCGATACTATTAAAAACTATTTTCATACAACAACATTCTTAAAAATATGATATCGATTTTCTATAATCGAATATTGTATCGAAAAGAATTATATTAAAATCTCGACGATATTAAAAATCGTTACATCTTTTTTCATTCAAACTTCTTTTTTTACAAAACCTTTTTTTAATTCATTCCGAATACTCGATGTCGATTCCATAATCGAATATCGGGTACGACGAATATCGAAAACATAAATCGAATACAAATTAATTCATATTTTGTACGCGATTTATCAAAATTAGCAATTTCGAACAAAAAATAAAAACCGGACAGACCCGCACGCGAGTCGCGCCATGCCCAGGCGACTCGCGCACGGGCCTGAAACCCGAGATCTTTTTTTAGCTTTTCGTTCGTTTTATTATTTATTTTACGAAACGATTTTAAAATCTACATCTTTTCTAAAACCATTCCGAGTATTTGATATTGATTTCGTAGTCAACTATTAAATATAACGAATATCGAAAATATTAGATCGAGTGCGAATCATGCGATATTTGTACGCGGTTTAATAAAAAAGTCAAACTTTCGAAAATCGTGCCAAAAACCAGCCCGACACGCGACTCGCCGGCATCCCGGGCGAGCCGCGCGGCCGGCTGCCTCGACGCCTCCTTTTCCTCGTTTTTTTTTTTTATTTTTCGAACTTTGTTTTTTATACAACACAGCGTCTTTTTTTTTTTTTTTTTTATATTTTTCAGATTTCGATTATTATTTATTTTCGCGATCTCATTCATTTTATTTGCTATATTATTTTTTACAAATCGATACTAACTCGTTTGTTTATTTTGTAGCAAATTCATCTTTATTTCATCTTTTGTTTTATTATACTAAAACGAATCTCACATGCTAAATTCAACTTTGACGTTAATTTTAGTTGCATTAAACCGACTTAGCAACCCATTCAATTCCTCGCATGTTTAGGAAAACAATGTTTGCATATCATTCATCGTATTACTAACGCGCGTATTAAAACATCATTCGATATCCTAGTAGAGGCCGCTAATGTGCGGGCGGGGTTGGGTGTTCTTAGTGAACTTCCCAACACGTACCCTCACCCCTTACTCAGAACCGTGGTTTCCGGATGTCCGAATCCATTGGCAACGAGAGTCATTCAATATACGATTAACCGCTCAAGTCGGCATCTATATCGATATGCAAAGGGACGAGCCCAATAAACTCTGACATCGGAACTGGGCCGTATTTTGTATACGGCCCACTACGACATAGAGTGGGCTCGAACGGTTCCGAATAACCATAAAATTCGGTGGCGACTCCGACTTCGATTTAAATTTCCATTTGACCATCTCATGGAGATTCATTCGCCTCCCCAAACCCGCGCGTGGCCGCTTCGGGGTGGACCTATGTCATGTCCACAATAGCATATTTCATTTTAAATTTTCAATTCTTTTATTTTTATAAATCTAACAATGTTACATGTAGCCGTGTAAATTATATATGAAAATATTTGACATTCGAAAAACAAATCAAGATAATTGGATAATATCTTGAAATGTCATTAAATGCGTATTTTCTATGATTTAATTTGTGAAAAAAAATCACAAATAGTTTATTGATATATTCCTTATTTTGTATGCTTTCGTAGAAATTAAAGTAAAAAAACTCATCTTGAAAATAAATCTACATTTCAGAGATATACTTCATATGTTTTTTGTCACAAAGTTAATGACATTAGATTAAATTTCGAAATTGATTTCGTTAAAAGAAATTGCCATTTTTTTGTATCAATGACAGTTAATAGATTGAAATTTATTTAATTTATGTAATGACTTTTTTTAAACTTATTTATAGTGTACTTTGGAGGGAAAACTTTAGAGAGATTATTCTTTTAGTATATTGGGAATTATTCGGAATTTTTGTCTATCTTGGAATTTTAGTCCCATCTTGGAATTTTAATGTATACAGGATGGAATTTACTGTATGCAAAGAACTCTCGGAATATACAAAATAATACTGTCAAAGATACTATAATATTATTACTCTTTAAAAATTATACTGCAAAGATACTCAAACATACACAATTATTCTTCTAAAGACTCCTTAATATTATTACTACTAGATTAAAGACCGTGCGTTGCACGGGTTAGTTGGCTTAATTACATTGTAAAAAAAGTTATATAGAAATAAAATATCTCATATGAAAATTAAAAAAAAAAATTAAAAAAAAAAAAAAGTAAATTGATATTTTATACCTTAAATAACATCATTTTTCAAACTTTATACTTTGAATAACTTTCTATCAAATTAATACTTCGTATTTAATAGATTATTAAGACAAATTTATATTTAATAACACAAATTTAAAATTTCTTCTAACAAATTTCACTAAGAATCAATAATGACTTCAATTTATAATCATAGGATTATCCTCTTCAATTTATAATCATATGATGGCCCCTCAGGATAATCATTCAATGTGGTACAATTATACTAAAGCGTATTCCTCATTTCTTCTATCTTCTTCCATATTCTATTTTCGTCTATCTTTTTATCTTCTTTTCACCGTAAATATTTCCTATTTAGTCCAACTTCTTACTCCACACAATGAAGTTATTCTTTCAATGTGGGACAAACCATCTACTAAAAAACACAACATCTTTCAATGACATTACTCTTTAAATGTGAAATAATTTTACTTAATTTTATAATCTTAAAAATTCTGTATTTTTTTTTTGAGATTTAATGATTACTTTTAATTATGTAATGAAATTTCATCGCCATATTATATAATTTTTCGAAGTGGATAATTTTATGATATTAATGGACGAATGATTACTCTTATTTATAATTTAGAACTTAATCAAGTCATCATAATTTTTCGATGTTGAATGATTTTACTCAAGTTTATAGTCTTAAAAAACTTTTTTTTAAGACTCAAAAAGTGTGATAATTTTACATAATTAAGTTTATGGTTTTAAGAGCTCTTTTTAAGACTAAAAAAAATGTTTTTTTCTATCAAAATTATTAAGGACGAACGATTACTCTTATTTATATAATAGAATTCGATTACCTTATTATAATTTTGGACAAATGATTATTCTTATTTATATAATAGAATTTCATCACCTTATTATAATTTTTCGATGTGGGATAATATTACGTAAGTTCTCAAGTGTTTTGTTAAGACTCAAAAGATTTTTTTATTAATATCTAAGAACGAATGATTAATCATATCTTATTTATAATATGAAATATAAAAATATCTAATGGTGATTGATTACTTTTATTTATAATATAAAATTTCTTATTTATAATTTTTCGATGTGGGATAATTTACTGTGTTAAGAGCTATTTTTAAGACCAAAAGAACACATGATTAAGACTCAAAAGTTTTTTTGGTCGATATTTAAAAATAGTGATTACTCTTATTTATAATGTAGAATTCCATGACCTCATCACAATTTTTCGATGTGAGATAATTACTTAAGATTTATAATCTTAAGAACTCTTTAAGACTCAAAAGATTTTTGGTGGATAACCAATGATTACTCATATTTATAATATAGAACTAGTTCAGGCCCCGTGCAAAATGCACGGCTTATATTAGAAATAAATTTATCAATAAGTAAATTAATAACAAAATTTTATTTAAATTGACGTGTTAATTTATGTTATTTTTTTTATAGTTACCAGATAACTATAATGTCATTTTGAAATAAATTTTTAATTAACACTCTCCGGATGATGGATATTTTTTTATGACATTTCAATTTAATTTAATTTAGTTACGTTATTTTTAAGTCTTAAAAATAAAATTATTATACAATTTGTGCACTGAGTATATGTTTTAAATTTAATTTACGTATTTTTTTCATAACGTAAGTTATAGTTGATTAGAGATTTATATTGGGCCTTATATGAAATTTATGAGATTTACATTTTCAATCATTAGCCCATTACATAGTAGGAGTAACATTAGGCGGGAAAACGGACGAAGGAGGTGATGACACGTCATTATATTCCTAGCTCTTCCTATCCTTTTAGTAGATAGGAGATTTCATCACCTTATTAATAAATTGTCGATATGGGATAATTTTACTTGCGGGATAGTTACTTAAGATTTATAATCTTAAGAGCTCTTTAAGACTCAAAAGATTTTTGGTGGATAATCAATGACTACTCATATTTATAATATAGAATTTCTATCACCTTATTAATAAATTGTCGATATGGGATAATTTTACTATTATTTGTATTGAAGGTGATTATTCTTATTTATATACTCTGTAATAGAAATTCATCACCTTATTATAATTAATCAATGTGGGATAATTATTGGTTGATGTCACCTTACTTGGAAGTTTTATTGAAGAGTCAAAAGATTATTTGTTGATGTCTATGGTCGAATTATTAATAATCTATATAATTTCATCACCTTATTATAATTTGTTTACTTAATGTATAGTGTTAACAACTTTTGTAAGACTCAAAAGACTTTTGGTCGATGAAACTTTATAATTTTCTTAATGTGAGATAATTTTACTTAAGTTTATAATTTTAAGTTATCTTTAAGACTCAAAAGATTTTTGGTTAATATAGAAGTACATGATTACTTTTATTTATAATATAGAGTTTCATCACCTTATTATAAATTTTCGATTGAGTTTGTAGTCTTATTAAGAGACATTTTAAGAATTAAAAGTTTTTTTTATTGATATTTAAGAACGAATGACTACTATTTATTCATAATATAAAATTCATCAACTTGTTATAATTTTTCAATGTAGGATAATTTATTTAAGTTTGTCTCCTATCACCTCGTCATAATATTTTCGATGTGGGATAATTATTTAAGTTTATAGTCTTAAGAGCTATTTTTAAGACTAAAAAAAATGCATATTAATTACTCTTATTTAAAAGTTGTTCTTGGTCGATATTTAAAACCAAATGATATAATATAAAATTTCATCACCTCATCATAATTTTTCGATGTAAGATAATTTACTTATAGTCTTAAGAGCCCTTTTGAAATTCAAAAGATTTTTGATAGATATCTAAGAACGAATGATTATTCCTATTTATAATATAGAATTTCATAACCATATTATAGATTGTCGATGTGGGATAATTTTACACTTGTTATATGTACTAAATTCATCACATAATGTGAAACAAATAATATGAAATTTATACTCTAATAATGATTTAAAATATGAAACAAATAATAATGATTTAAACAAAAAAAAAAAATTATCCCACATCACATAAACAAATAATGTTAAAAAAATTTAGTCTTAAAAATCTTAGTTCTAATTTGAGGTTTGATTGAACGGACCAATTAATTTTTCGATGTGGGATAATAATTTATTTAAGTTTATAGTCAACCATCAGCTCTTTTTAAGACTAAAAAATACATCTTTAATTTTTCAATGTGGGATGATTTTAAATTTGTAGTCCTATATATTAAAAGTTTTTTCTAAGACTCAAAAGTTTTTTGATCAATATTTAAAACCGAATGATTACTAATATTTATAATAAAAAATTTCATAATTTTTTAATATAGGATAACTAATTTTGGTTTATAATCTTAAGATGTCCTTTTGAATTCAAAAGATTTTTTGGTAGATATCGAAGAATGAATGATTACTCTTATTTATAATATAGAATTTCATTATCATATTATAATTTGTTGATGTGGGATAATTTTACAACTGTTATATGTAATAAATTCATCACCTAATGTGAAACAAATAATATGAAATTTATACTCTAATGAAAGCATTTTTTAATACGAATCTAATTATTTCATTTTAATAATTTATTTTACGATAATGTTTTTAAAAAATGAAGTCTAAAGGTTTTTACGTCAGAATTGTAAAACATTACATTAATATAATAAATTAAATATATATTATAATAATTAAAAGATTCTCTAATTGATTTTTTTTATTATTTATGATACTTTCCTAATTTGAGGTTTGATTGAACGGACCAATGAGATCGCTCGAAAAAAGCCTAAAATATATATATATATATATATAATATATATATATATATATATATATATATATATATATATATATATATATATATATATATTGATTTGTTAATAATATTCAGAATTTATGGCATAATTATATGGAAAATTGCATGTAAATTGATATATAACATAATTATGTGGGTCACGGTTGACATATTTATTAAGATTGATTAGATTAGATTGACACAAAATCTCAATAAAATTTGAAATTTATGGCATAATATATGAAAATAATATAGATTGATATATTCATATATGGCATAATTATCATAACTATTACTTGATATATGGATCACGTTATTACTTGATATAATTAAATTATATCAATCACGTCAATCTACTTAAATTACTTAAATTAACAATGTTGAGATTAAGTAATAAGATGTTACAATCTACTTAAATTACTTAAATTATATTCATTTATGGCACGATACATATATTTCGGAGAATAAATATTTGCATATTCTAATCAATCACCCAATCATAGAAATCTACTAATCAACGGTATAATTGTATAAAAATTTGCATATTCTAATCAATCAACCAATCAATTATATTCTAATCAATCAACATTATATTTTCTACAAATATTCCGTCTCGAATATGATCAGAAAGATATATAATAATAATCATAACTATTTGGAGATCTACTAATCAACGGTATAATTGTATAAAAATTTGCATATTCTAATCAATTAACCAATCAATTATATTCTAATCAATCAATCAATTCTATTTTCTACAAATATTCCGTCTCGAATATGATCAGGAAGATATACAATAATAATCATAACTACGGAGTATTTTATATTCTATGTAAAATATTGTACGGGATAGTGCAATCTCCTATTAACAAAAATAATGCAACTATTTGGTTAAAACGGAATACAATATGTTTATACTTTTTTTTAAAAATTTGATCATACATTCCATATTAAATATTGTATGTGATATATTTCATTTAAAACATGTGATTTTCGTAATTAATGTAATCAATCAAATTTCCTTAATTACATACTTTCTGTGGTATATAGCTTTATATGTGATGTAGTGATATTTAAATCAGTAAGATGTTAGAGTGTAGTTGGAGAGGAGAAGGGTCACACACATGAGGTTAAGGGTTTGATTCGCACCCAGCTCATTTGGTTTATTTTTTTTATTTTTGTTGGGGATAACTTTAGGCGGGAAAATATATGAGTTTTGTTATTTGGTTAGTGGAAAGGGGGATGTGAATATATACTTGACACTAGAATAGAATGGATCAATGTACTGCTCACAACTAATGTTCGCTTCTCTACACACTGCAAGTATATGAGAACACGGGAAGTGGTATATCTAAAATTTGTTACATGTACATTTTTTTTCCGACAACCTTACCGTGTGACTGTGATTACCCTTACCAGCAACCCTTTCACCTCTCCCGGTCTTAACTTAATACACACCGCTCTCTGAGTTAAAAGACGTAACCCTATGATATGCTGTTTTGGAAAAGTTTTTCTCCAAATTCTCGGTGAGCCTCGGTGAAAATTTCATATCATCCGATATCCGAGCCTTGGCAAATTCTCGTCTTTTAACAAAGTAAGAATTGACTCTATAGAAAGTAGCTTTAACTAGAGCGGTGGTGGGTAAGAATCGCGAGTCCTTTAACACATGATTAAATACCTCAGCTAAATTAATTGTCTTGATGCCATATCTACGACCTCCACCATGTTAAATAGACCACTTAGACAACGGAAGTTTATCTAACTCTGTCGTTAAACGATGGTCGATCTCTTTCATTTCCTCAATGCCTTTCTTGAATTTTATTTCTTGATGTTGAAAAGCTGTCCAGCTAAACAACTTCTTCAAATCGGTATTCTTGTAATTTGAGTTTACATTGGAAGCATGATGTCTTATACGAAACCTATGGTAGGCAAATGGTTCATCCCACTCATTCCCCACTTTATTCAAAGCACTTATAATACCCTTATGTCGGTCGGAGAGGACACAAATGCCCCTACGTTGTGTAACGAAATTTCTTATGCATGCGAGAAACCATGACCAACTCACTCACTCTCATTCTCGACAATACCAAAGGCTAGTGGAAATAGTTGTTCATTGGCGTCAACACCCATTGCAATCATAAAAATACCTTGGTATTTCCCGTATAAATGGGTCCCATCAATGGTAATTAGAGGACGACAATGCCTAAAACCTTTGATACATGGCTCGAATGCCCAAAACACTCTACCGAAGATAAAAAGATTTGGGTTTGCCGTTGGATAATTAAAATATTGAACCATGGTACCGGGATTTGCATCCCGTAAAGCTTCGAGATACCTAGGATGTAGTTGATATGACAACCCCCAATCTCCAAATACGTCGGCAATAGCTCTTTTCTTTGCTTGTCATGCTTGCATATACGAAATTGTGTAGTTGAAACGATCTCTTATGATCTCGATTATTACACGTACGTTCACTCCCCAATCGGCCTCGACAACATTCCTATTCACATTGCTAACAAACCCTCTCCGCAAGTTTGGGTGATTGATAGACATTTTATCCCCCACACACGATGCAGAGTGACCACCCTTGTATGTAAGAATAGTGAAGGCATCTGTCACCAAGGATTTTTGTGTGGCTCTTAAAGTCCAATTGCAAGCAACCGGTTTTCTCGAACATTTGTAGGCCACTGTGTGAGGTTTTGACTCAGAAACTTTATTGTAACACCCCCTATTTTTTTTATAAATTAAATTTTATTTAACTTTTATTCCATTTACGATTTATTTTGTAAATTTTAAATTTTTTATAAAATGAATTTATCGTTTAATCGTTTCAAACTCCTAAAATTCTATTTGTCTCGAAAACTCTTCTTATATTTAAAACGTATTTTTATTTTTATTTCTGTTTCGATTTATTTTATACATTTGATTTAACTCTTATCGAAAGTCTATTTCAACGATTTAAATTCTAAATATTTTTTATTTATTTTTATTTACGCTCGAATTTCTATTTTCGGCTCGAAGCTCATTTATTTTAAGTTTCGTCAAAACATTTACTACCTTTCCTCGAGAAATCAATGTAATTCACTTTATCGAAGATTTATTATTTATCGGGAAATACTATTTCATCGTCTAATTATTCATTTCTATAAGCCTCGTTTTCGTCTCTAATACTTTATTTACTCATTTTATTTGACGGTCCGATTATTTATTAATTTTATTAACCCGTTTTAATTCGATTCGTGGGTCCGTCAACTTATCGTTACGGAATTCGTTTAATCTGTATTTCTTACACTCTTTAAGTGAGCTGATGCACCCCCCCTCTCAACCTCTTTTTCCACCGCTTCATTGTGATTCATGTACCCCCTTTTGGTCTTCCTCCATATCACGTTCCCTTCACCTTCTTTGTTTTTCACAACAAATCCCCTTCCTTTTGTTCCCTTCTCCTGCTTCGTTCTTCTTCTATTTTTTTCTCCATCTTTTCTCCATCAACCTCGTCCCTTTCCTTCATCCTCTTTTTTTTTTTTTTTTTTTTTTTTTTTTTTTTTTCTGATGCTGATGCTTCGTTCGTTTTCTGTTGCTGCTGCTGCGTCCGTTTGCCGCTGCCGCTGCTATCCCTGTTCTGTGATGGTAATCTCCTCCTCTTCTTTCTCATTCCTCTTTCTGTTTCGTACTGTTGTGGTCGAATCTACTGTTTGTTTGCTGTGTTTTCCTGTCGTTGATCATCCTTTTAGTTCGCTGCTGTTGTTTATTCTTCTTCTTTTCTTCTTCTCGTTTTCTTCCCCTCTATATTCTTCTTCACTTCTTCTTCGTGCATCTGCTGCTGTCACGTTCTGTTGTTGTTTGGTGTTACAACTGTTGTACGTTTTGATGTTGCTGTTGTCGTTACTGGACTACTACTGTCTTCTCTTCTTCGTTTGTACTGCTGCTATTTCATTTTCGTTTTCTTCGCTATTGTTGTTCGCTGCTTCTATATGTTGGTTCTTCTCCGCGTCAATGTCGTTTTTTTGTCGCTCTTGCTATTGTTTGATGTTATTACTGTTCTATAGCATATTCTTTGTAACTGTTTGTTGCTGTTACTTTCCGACTTCTCTCAATTTGTCCTCTGTCCTTCCATTTTTGTGATTTTGTTGCCCTTCATTCTCCTTCTTTTCTTCTTGTTTCTGGGTTACGTTTCTTTTGTGCCACTACAAACCCGTTGTCGTTTTCCCTCTCATTCTTTATCGAGCATTGTTCTGCTTATGTTCGTGAGAAATTTTACCTTACTCATTTCTTCTTTGTTCGTCACATTCGTGACAACTCACATCTCTACTTTGTCGTACTCGACAATATTAAGTTCAACCTTCAGGTTTCTATTTGACACGTCAATTACCTTTTCGTCTTGTGTCGAATACCCTTGTTCATTCTTTTGTTTTATCTTCTCGATTTTCGTGTTGAAGCCTACTTAGAAGACCAACGATTCTACAACTTGGAGCTTAAAGACATTGCTATTAAATTTGAAGCTTGGACTGATGAAGGAGGACGAGTACGTGTTCGTTTTGGATATCGACTCAAGGTAACTTTAGGACGTTACTCGATTTTATATCGTATGATTGAGTAGTAGTATGTAGTAAATATTTTAACTTCGGTTTTCTAATTTAGCTATTTATTATTTGCTAATAATTTTATTTTTAAATTGTGTATTTTATAAATATTTTACAAGCTTTCGGTATCGTTTTATAAATCATTAGTAATTTTATCATTTATGATCGTTATAATATTTTGTTGGTTATCGTGACACTAGTAACTAAATAATATCGATTTCATATTTTCTTCATATTTTGTTAAATTATAATTTTAACTCAAAATTGTATTTTTTTATATTATAATCGAGATTTGTATACTTGTTCAATAAATTAATTTCGTTTTACGACTTATATTAATCAATGAGAAAGTAGTCGATTTTGTTTTAAATACATTTTTAGTCGAGACAATTTTCCCTAATAATTTCTCATTTGCCTACGATTGATTATTTTTATTAAAATCAATACTATTTATTGATAAAATCTATTTGCTAAAACTAATTTGAAAGCTTTATAAAATCTCGTTTAATTTATAAAACTCGTCGACTCAATTAATTTTGGATATCATTTTTCTTAAAACATCTCTTTTCTAAAATTTATAGTTTTAACTCGATTTCCTAATTATTTATAAAATACTATATATTGACTTATTATATTTTATTTATATTTTGAGTAACGAATTTAGAAATATAATAAAGTTACGATAACGAAGATAATAATAAAATGTTAATTTTGTTAGAAATGTTATTCTTATACATTTCACTTATTTTAATGACTTACATAGTTTTTATAAGACTATTTCTATTTTAAGTAAGTTTCTATTTATAGAAAGTTTTCCTTTTTAATAAAATGTTTATTCCTTTTTATGTTTATATTATTTACAATGATTATCTCGTTTGAATATCGATAATGACTTTGTTTTAGAGTTATGGAATAAGGACAAGTGTGAGATTTAGAGTAATAATATAATCTGGGGTTTACGGTTTTGCCATCAACTATAAGGCTAGTGTATCAGGAATAGGTACATTAGTTGTTGAACCGGGTGACAGGTATCCCGGGAGTTGTGTACAATTTGACCTTAAGCTTAGGCCTCGCAGTAAGTTGCCGTCATAAGTTGAACTGGGTGACAGGTAATCCCAGGAGGGGTGTGCATTGTCTTAAACTAGGGTCACGCATTTATAAGTCGCCGTCCTATTATGGTTGAGTAGCCTAGTTAGAGATCGAAGTTTGATTTGTTTGAACTAAGTTCTCGAAGCTAGTTTTTAGTATTCTCCTAGAGAAAGTCTAGCCGTTGACACTAATCCTATCCATAGCGTCATTTTGAATATTTTTATTATTATCGATACATTTTGGTTTGCAGGTTGACAAATATTTGAAGTTTTCCTCTGAAAACTTGTTCTGATTTTATTGTCCCAATATTTTAAGTTTTCTCCGAAAGCTTATTTTTATTATATCATTTAATGTTTTTTATCTTAATTATTTTGATATAGTAATACTATTATTTTTCCATATGGTATAATATGGCTGGGAGAACGACGTCTGAGTTACTCCCCACTGACGTGACTGTTATGTTTATAACATGACATGTATTTGCTACTGGATTTTGGGTGTGAGCTAGCGAGTAGCGTGGATCCTACTCTTTCTTCATTCTTGTAATTTTTGGATTTGTATAAACCCGTTTGGAGATTTTTCTTTTTAGCCCTTTTGTAAAAAGAGACATTTATATTGACTTACTATTTCTTTTAATAAGATATAGTTTCTCAGTGTGTTTTAATCTCAACTCTACAGTGTTTCCGCCACTGTATTGCGTTATAACTTCTAGGGGATTACATTTATAAAATTGATTCACCCTCAAGCAATACGTGGTCACTACTTCAGTCAATGACTTCTTATTCGGAAAAGCTTGACCAATAGAGAACTCCCCTGCGACATCATAAGGGGCAAAATTTTTTCAACTAGTCCAATTGGAACCGTGTGACTAGTCAATGGGAAGAGTATTAGTGTACATAAGGTTTGGGGCAGTGGGAGACACAAGATCAAAGTCTTCACCTTCTTCATTGGTCTCCCACTCCGCTAGTCGTTCATCAATATCATCCTCAACCTCATTTCCCTCTATAAGACCCTCATCTACCTCTACATCCACGTTATTAGTTAACAATGACACAAATCGATCATCGTTACCAAAACCTTCTCCTATTTGTGTAGGAGACATAACCAAGTCTAGAAAAAGGTTGTCATCATTTAACATTCTACTAATGGAGATATTTGGTAATATAATTGATGCACTAGGTGGTTGAGTTAGTTGAGTTGGCACCAAGTCAACATAGATGTCCATTGACCCTGCCTTTGAATGACTTATGCTAGCCCACATTGCTTCTAATGCACGATCGTTGTTAAGTGGTACAACTTTAAAACATTCGACATTAGGGTACTTCATTTTCACAACTAATTCAAACATACTCCTATCTACACCAATACCCTTGTATATCTCACTAAGAAGATCACTGTGACTCATCTTAGTACTAAAGAAAATGAAACACTCTTTCCCTCCTCTGTAACTCACATAGCCACCGTCTTCTACTATCTCATCACCCAAATAACACATTAGGGGAAACTTGAGTTTCTCTATCCTTACAACAACAAAGAAACAAACTCCAATCAACAACAAATCAACAAATTCAATGACTAACACTAACAACTAACAAGAACATTACTACCTAAAAAATACTAATTGACGTAACACTCACAAGTAACCAAAGTACATATTCGTGTTCGAAGGTTTACCAGAAAAAAAATTAAGATAAGACACTAGGTTAATAATTTTAAGATTCTATGATAATAATTGTTCTAAGGCCTATGCAACAAAAACCAAGGAACTTGCATAAGCTTAAGCTACTACCACTACTTCTATACACAACTACCTTTACGTACTACTCGTACTACATTGAACACTTCGATGGGTACATATTCATGTCAACGAGGCAAACTGTTTTGTAAATTAAGATAATAATAATAATAATAATAATAATAATAATATTAATAAACGCTGGCATTAAAGATTGAGTTGCACAGGTGTTGATAACCTCTACTGATAAGGGAGGTGGCCCGACTTCAAATCTTGTTGCTTGCATTTTTGGGCACGCGTTGCTCCTTTTATTTTTATCTGCCTTAGCGTTGCTATAGCTAAGGGGGTGGGGGCCCAGATTGTATCTCGGCTGCCCACCAATTTTGTGTAAACTGCGTTTTAATTCATCAATAAAATTCTCCCATTTATAAAAAAAATAAAAAATAATAATAATTCATGGCCATATAGATAAGACATTAGGTTAGTACCAATTTACCTACTCCGGAAGTGAGCTACACAAGAACAAAGCACTGTCATGTTCTTCCCCAGGAAAAAACCATATTGGATATATTCACACGTCCACTTACTGGCTTTTCTAGTTGGAAATTATTACAAGGACCGGAATGTATTTACATAATATTTGTTGGCAGTAAAAGGCTTGAAAAGCCATTGTTCCTCTTTACTCCTTTCCCACATCGGTAGTGGGGGAGTGAGTTTTGTTGTTTATATTGCCTTCCCTCCTTTGTGTTGCCAATAGTGTGATTAATGAGTCTTTTGTGGAGAATGGATTGGGCTCGGGCTTTACCACACACACGCGCGCCCCGACCTGACTCGGCTTGGGTTGGGGTTTGGGTTTGGGTAGAACACCTGCGGTGCGGGCTGTGCCTGAATTTTACCTTTTGGGTCTCGTGTAAACTTGGGTTGTCCAGGTTCAGTGGTGGGGGTGAGCTATGTCCAAATTCATTCTCTATTACAGTCAAATATGACTGTTACTCCGTAAATATGCAGCCTTGATTATGGTATCGAAGGCCATTTATGAGCTCATTTTTTTGTGGCTCCTCTACTGCTCCATTTCCCTTTAAATAGAGCAGCAATTCCACTTCTGAAAACACACACATTACCTCTCCTTCTGCTTATGTTATTCTTTCCCATTTTATGGGTTTTGTTCGTGCTATTCCAAAGCTTCCAGCCTCGAGTGAACGAGTCTGTTAGCTGCTGTGGTCACCTTAGGAAACTGTCGGTGTTTATCGATTGCCACCCCGGTCGTACCAAAATAGTTTTCAAGTCAGTGGTACCCTGCCACGGCACAGCTTCCTGTTCATTTCTTCGCCTTGCTCTCGGTTTTTTGTCGCCTCGATTTTATGACCACGTCAGTCTTCGTCACGCCGCTCTCGGTTTTTGGCCGCGTCAGTTTCGTTTCTGTCCTTCTCTTCTTCATTGTTACACGCTGCCGTACTAACAATTTGAAAACTGTTTTGTTATTTTTCTGTAACAATGTCGATTGTGTCAAAAACTATTCTTGACCCGTCGAAGTTGGAACCCTTGATGACAACAACTATAGACGCTGGTCGCAAAAAAATATTTATATTTTTTGAGCAATTAGAGGTGAACTATGTTCTGTTTAATGACCCTCCTAGCCCTATGTCGATTAACAATATTGAGGCCACTACACCTTTAATTTCCTTCATAGATAAAAATCAAGAGCTAGTAAAAAAATATAAGAAGGATAATAAAACGGCGATATGTCATTTACTGAATCATATGACTAACACTTTGTTTGACCTGTTTATGGTCCATAAGTCAGCTAAATTCATATGGAAGTCTTTAGAGAAAAAATATGGGGCTGAAAATGTTGGGAAAAAGAAATATGTGGTGGGCCAATGGCTAAATTTTCAAATGGTTGACGATAAACCTATTATGGATCAAGTCCATGTTTATGAAAATTTATGTAGTGATGTTGTTAATGAAGACATGAAGCTAGATGAAGTTTTTCTTGCTAATGTTCTGTTAGAAAAATTTTCCCATTCTTGGAGCGATTTTAGAAATCAGTTGAAGCATAAAAAGAAAGATTAGTCACTCAAAGAGCTAGTTATCCATATGAAAACTGAGGAGGCCAATCATTTATAAGACAAATCTCTTAGTTTATCCCAGAATCCCATCAAAGCTAATCTCGTTGAAACCGATGGGTCTTCTAAGGGAGATAAGAATAAGGGAAATAAGGGAAACACTAAGAGTGGTGAAG
Organism: Agrostemma githago; assembly: GCA_958450325.1. NCBI lineage: Eukaryota > Viridiplantae > Streptophyta > Magnoliopsida > Caryophyllales > Caryophyllaceae > Agrostemma > Agrostemma githago. The sequence goes on along the minus strand of OY288254.1, from coordinate 13,483,042 downwards.
GCAAGGATCAGGGGAACAAAAATGCTAACAAACAAAGTCAAGGAAAATACACCAAGGCTGTCCCAAAAATTCAGAAACCAAATACTAATCCGGTGTGCTATGTGTGTGGTCAACCAGGTCACAAAGCTTACCAATGCCCTCACAAAAAAGGTGGTCATGCTGGCCAAGCTAATCTTGATGAATTAAATAGATGACATCATTGCAGCTGTCGTGGTTGAGGCAAATCTGGTGGCAAATGTTAGTGACCGGATTCTGGATAATGGAGCTTCAAGGCACCTCTCTGCTAACAAGGAGCTGTTCGCCAAATTTGAAGATGTAGATGATGTTGAATGCGTCTACATGGGTAACTCCTCCTCCGCTGTTATCACAAGAAAAGGCAAGATGTTTCTTAAACTTACCTAAGGGAAGACTCTTGCCCTTAGCAATGTTTTGTATGTTCCTTATTTGCGTAGAAACCTAGTGTATGGTGCCTTACTTAACAAAGTTAGGGTGAAACTTGTTTTTGTGGCATACAAGGTTGTAATGTCTCTCAATGGAGACTTCGTGGGCAAGGGCTATCTCAATGGGGGTTTCTTTGTTTTGAACGTTGATTTTTCTACCATTAATAATAAAGCTTCTTCTTCTGCTTATATTGCTGAGTCTATTGATGTGTGGCATGGTAGACTAGGTCATGTGAATGTTAAGTCTATTAAAAAACTCAAATCGATGTCGCTTATCCCGTCATTATCTTCAGAAGTGTTTACAAATGTCCTAGTTGTGTAGAGGCTAAATTTGCTAAAAATCCAAATAAACATGTTAAAACTAGACATACAGACCTTCTAGACCGACCTAGTAGATTTTAAAAGCACTATGAGCAGAGGAGGCAAACATTACTATGTCACTTTTATAGATTATTGTTCTAGGTACACTAAAGTGTATTTACTTACACATAAAAGTGAAGCTGGGGATATGTTTGTAAAGTTTAAAACCGAGGTAGAAAATCAACTTGATAAGAAGATTAAAAGAGTTAGGTCCGATAGGGGTGGTGAATATGATTCTAATTGTTTAATTGACTTTTGTGAGAAATATGGTCTAATTCATGAGAGAAGTCCACCTTACACACCCCAATCAAATGAAGTAGCTGAACGTAAAAACAGTACCTTAAAAGAAATGGTGAATGCCATGCTTTTAAGTTCTGGCCTTTCCGATGACATGTGGGGGGAAGTGGTTCTGTCCGCTTGTCATATTCTTAATAAGGTACCTCATAAGAAACTAGACAAGACACCCTACGAGTTCTGGAAGGGTTATGCTCCCAACCTAAGTTTTCTGAGAGTGTGGGGGTGTTTAGATAAAGTAGGCTGACTTAATTTTAGGAGGCCTACAGTAGGACCTAAAACCTATGATTGCATCTTCATTGGTTATGCTCAAAACAATGCTGCATATAGATTTATGTCTTTAAGTGATCGTTATATTTTCGAAGCTACAGACGCTGCATTTTTTTATCATGTTTTCCCATTAAAGAAAGATGTTGTATCATTGCCTGAATTGTCTGTTAATTCTGTTGATAGTTCCATGCATACTAGGAGTAGTACCTCTGGTGATCATGATGTTGAACCTAGAAGGAGTAAAAGGCCTAGAATTGAGAAAGATTTCGGCAAAAATTTTATTACAACTTTTAAACTAAAAATGCATGTGAGTTTTGTGCTAGTGATGAGTTTGTTTCTGTCTTTTTAATGGAAGAAGATTCAAAAACGTTTGATGAGGCTACGAATTCTATTGATGTTAACTTTTGGAAAGATGCTATTAAAAATGAACTAGACTCTACTGTTTCCAATCAGACATGGGAGTTAACTGATTTACCTAAAGGGTGTAGGCCGATTTCAAGGAAATGGTTATTAAAAAGAAACTTAGACCCGACGGTACGATAGAAAGGTTCAAGTCTAGACTTGTGGTCAGAGGGTTTACACAAAAGAAAGATATTGATTACTTTGATACTTACTCACCTGTTACCAAAATTTCCACCATTAGAACTCTAATCGCTTTAGCTGCTATTCATAATCTTGTGATACATTAGATGGATGTAAAAACAACTTTTTGAATGGAGACTTAAAGGAAGAGATCTACTTGTCACAACGCGAGGGGTTTATGGTTAAGGGTCAAGAGAGTAAAGTGTGTAAACTGAGAAAATCATTATACGGTCTGAAACAAGCACCCAAACAATGGTATGGAAAATTTCACAACACTTTGATTAAAGATGACTACATTACCAACAATTCTGATTCGTATGTGTATTCAAAGATGTTTGGATCAGGTTGTGTGATTATTTGCCTGTATGTTGATGACATGTTAATAATTGGTAAGAATTTATTTACCGTAAATAAAACCAAACAGTTTTTATCATCACAGTTTAATATGAAAGATTTAGAGTAAGGTGACGTTATCCTAGGAGTAAAGGTTATCCAAAACTCAAATGGAATCGCCCTAAGTCAGTCTCATTATGTGGAAAAGGTGTTGAGAAAATTCGACCACTTTGATGTTGAGCCTACTAGAACTCCCTATGATCCTAGTGTACACCTATGTAAGAACTGTACTTGGGCGAAAGTGTCTCCCAAGAAAAATATGCTAAGATCATAGGAAGTGTGATGTCTCTCATGAACTACACTCGGCCTGATATTGCTTATGCTGTGAGCAGGCTAAGTAGATATACTCATAACCCTAATAATGAACATTGGACTGCTTTGAGTCGTTTGCTTCGATATTTGAAAGGTACTTCCGATCTATGTCTGCATTACGGTACATACCCTGCTGTGTTAGAGGTTATTGTGATGCTAACTGTGTCAACGGTAATGAAGAAACCAGTTCAACTAGTGGTTATGTCTTTACCATAGGAGGAGGTGCTATCTCGTGGAAGTCTTCAAAGCAAACTTCCATAACAACCTCCACTATGGAACAGGACAAGAGGCATATTGGCTGAGAAACATGCTACCAGACGTGCCGTTGTGGGGAGGGGGGGGGGGGGACAGGTAGCACCAGTCTCCTTGCACTGTGATTCACAAGCAGCAATTGGTGTTGCGAAGAATGATGTTGATGTCTATAATGGCAAAAAAAGACATATTCGAATCAGGCATGGTGTGGTTAAACAAGTCCTGAAAAATGGAAAAATTGCTGTGCACTATGTGAAGTCCGAAAGCAACCTTGCCGATCTCTTTACAAAAGGGTTGCCACGGAGAGTAGTCCGTGAAATGTCAAGGGGAATGGGACTTTGGTGCTCAAGTCAAAGTAGTGTATGATTTGACATGGACCAAAGTTTCTATTACTATGGTATTTACTCCATAGCCTTCATGGTGGTGTTGTTTGAGAAGCACTTGATGGATTTGTGACTTTGTTTTGCACGATGGACTTCTATGTCCTTAATGGTTCTAGTGAGAAGTGCTATTAATATTGAGAAGTACTTGAACCACTTAAATAGGTGAGATGGTTTGGCCGCCGTCTATGTTAGACCTTGAATAGTCTTACTAAAATACTTGTTATATCGAGGTAAACGCATGGCCTTAAAAGCGTTGCACATTGAAATCATGGAACTAGCATGATTTGAAGGAATGATATGTGTTGTGAAGGTCTCAATCTAAATCAGTAAGGAATTCAAATAAAAAGATATTTACTTACTAGAAAGTAAGTTGTTGCCTCATTTTCAATAATGTGTCAATTCAAGTCGAAAGACATTGATACCTAAGTATCCAAACCTTCCTTAACCCAGAATTTCTCTCTCTTTCCTTTGCCTTTGTGGGGGATTGTTGGCTGTAAAAGGCTGAAAACCCATTGTTTCTCTTTACTCCTCTCCCACATCGGTAGTGGGGGAATGAGTTTTGTTGTTTATATTGCCTTCCCTCGCTCTTTTGTGTTGTCAGTAGTGTGATTAATGGGTCTTTTGTGGAGAATGGATTGGGCCTGGGCTTTACCATGCACACGCGCTCGCCGACCCGACCCGACTCGGCTCGGGTTTGGGTAGAGCACCTGCGGTGCGAGCTGTGCCCGACTTTTACCTTTTGGGCCTCGTGTGAACTTGAGCTGTCCAGGTTCAGTGGTGGGGGTGAGCTATGTTCAAATTCATTCTCCGATACAGTCAAATATGACTGTTACTCCGTAATTATGAGCATTTACGAGCAGCAACCTTGATTACGGTATTGACGACCATTTATGAGCTCGTTTTTTTGTGGCTCCTCTACTGCTCCATTTCCCTTTAAATAGAGCAGCAATTCCACTTCTGAAAACACACAAAACACACGCATTCCCTCTCCTTCTGCTTCTGTTCTTCTTTAACATTTTCTGGGTTTTGTTCGTGCTATTCCAAAGCTTCTAGCCTCGAGTGGACGAATCTGTTAGCTGCTGTGTTCACCTTGGGAAACCATCGGTGTTTATCGATTGCCATCCCAGTCGTACCGAAACAGTTTTCAAGTTAGTGGCACCTTGCCACGGCACAACTTTCTGTCCGTTTCGTCACCTTGCTCCCGGTTTTTTGTTGCCTCAGTTTTCTGACTACGTCGGTCTTCGTCACATCGCCCTCGGTTTTTGATCGCGTCGGTTTCGTTTCTGTCCTTCTCTTCTTCATTGTTACAAGCTTCCGTACTAACAATGATGAATTAACTCAGACTTTCAACCCAATATGCTAATGCATTTGTTAAATTACTAGAAAATTAAGATGTCATCGCCAAATGGAAAATCTACTTCATTCTCTCACATACTAATGCTCACTGAGAATTCGTGGACCACAAAACAATTCAAAAACAAGATGAATAAAATAGTTTTATCCTATGAATTATATTAATGTGATTTGCATGTTATCTTTCACCAAATGAAATAGTAGCATCATATCAGCCAAAGTGAAACTCTAGAATACCCGAATCAGAAATTCGACAACTAAAGTCAAGAATTAAATCAATACAAATGCTTTTTTCAATTGCTAAAACTCAAATAACGAAGCCATAGAAATTGCCAAAACCCAAAAAGATATTTAAGTCTGAGTATTAAATTTAGTTACCAATTTTGCTATACTAAACCCTACAACACCAATTAACTCAAAATAAATACACTAATCGTCATCCTAAACTACCCATTAACAATTTCTAAGTAAGAAAAATACCAATCACAACATAAGTTAGAAATATTTGTAAGATAAAGCTAAAAACTAATTACCTCAAAATTGGAGAAATCAACAATAAAGAAGTCAAGAGATAGATTAATACTAGTTAGGAAGCAATTTGATAAGTGTTAACTGTTTTTTGTGGTGAATTAAGGTGGGTAATTGGGGGAAATGACTTTAGGGTTAGGGAGGTGTGGTTGGGGATTTTCGGGTGAATGGAAGATGATGTAATTGGGGGGGGGGGGTGTCTGATGTGATGGAGTGTGAGTTGTGTTATTCGTGTATATGGTGTCGTAAGAAGTCGCACTCAGTATTCGAATTCGTAACCGAACCTAACTCCGCACCAACACGATCCTACGTGGACCCATTTCCGATAATTAGTTTCATACAAACCCCATATTGATAATTATTTTGTTTTAGAGCATTATTTAATAAAAAAACTCCAGTTACACGTACATTACAATCATTTAATATATATATCTATACAATAATCACTTGAGTATCATGTGATAATTTATACGGATTACATTTAAAATAGAGATAAATTAATTTAATCTCGAAACTTTAAAAGTTAATACGGAGTACATATTACACATATATTACCCATATATTTGTTATATGTATTTTTCACATGTGATAGAATTTTAAAACCACCCGTGAATTACACGGGCAAAAATGCTAGTTAGTGTTAATTAATCACGTTCAAATTGCACGAGTATGCATAGTCAATGAAGCATAAGACAATGTATTTCAAGAAAAACTTATATGACCCGTGAAATTCACGGGTTTATCCATTTCAAAATTTTGTGCACGAATTGTTATAATTCATAACCAATTTTTTGGTTCATTATATATGTTGGTTCCAAATTATGTGGCGATCAGATGATGATGATGATAGCAACAACAACAACTAAGAAAAAAATAAATAAATATGAAAATGACGATAATGATTGTATCACGATTACCCACCAATTTTTTGTAAACTATTTTTTATCCATCAATAAAATTCTCCTCTTTATAATAATAATAATAATAATAATAATAATAATAATGATGATGATAATGATGATGATGATGGTGATGATTTAAAAAAAGGAAAAGAAAAAAGTCGCCGCAGAACCAACAACAACAAAAACCATAATAATAGTACTGATGGTAAGGATTTGTCACGTCCCAACCGATCAATAAATAAACCGGCTAATCCTAACTAGGGTAGATAGGGTAAGTCGGGTCGAATCCACGGGGACGGTAAGAGGCGTCTAGACTAAGGTCACCTAAATACAAGGCTAAGTCAACGAGCTAAGCTAAACTAAGGTGATAAGAAGGGGAAGAAGGCTAAGACTATGGTTAAGGAGACGGAGAAAACAAGTAAGGAAAACGGGCTAGGATTAGGTCGGGTTCAAAGGGGTAACGAAATGGTCAAGGAATAACTAGAGCGAAGGGAGTAGTAGGGTAATCTAGGTGAGGTCCGGGCTCTCGCTACGTAGACCGACCTAGAGGTTCATCCTAAAATCCATCTCGGCGACACACATGACAAACGGGGTTACTAGCGCGCTATAGTGGCCTAGGTCGCATCCGGACTCTCGCTACGTAGACCGACCTAGGGGTCGTCCTCACCGGGCTCTCAGTACGTAGTGAGGGAACCAAACCCACAAACAAACTATCACCCACAAGAGAAAAGGCAAGAAAAACAAGTATTTGCAACTACTAGTCACTCAAGCATTTCAACAAACATGTGACATGCATCAAACCAAGAGAAAACCCAAATCTTCCACCAACATCTCCAACAAACCCTTAATCATCCAATTAACACCCTAATCACCCTACTAACCCTAGCAAGAATCTACTCAAACATAATCAAACTACAACTAACAAGAACAAGATGAATCAACATAAGAATCCAAACATACATAATGGAAAACAAGGATAAACAACAAACAATGAATAAAGATGAGAACTTGATAAACAATAAAGGATTAAGAGTAAAAGGAGAAGAAGATTGTACCAAACTACAAAGGAAATGGAAAAGGAGAACACTTGCATAGAAGAAAACCCAAATAATTCCACCAAGGTTGTCAATCTTGGATGGATTCTTCAAGAGATCCAATAATACAAGAGTAAACTAAGATTAAAGAGTAATTAAGGACTAATCTATACTAATCTAACCTAAAGTAGTCTAGGGTATAATGGGTACTGTCTAACATAAGCTTACATAACAAGGGAAGAGTAAATATAGGGTTACAAGTGGAAAGGAGAAGAAAGAAACAAGCGCGGGGTAGCAGCAGGCCCATCCCGGCCGGAAAGGGGTGGTCCCGGTCGGGACGGGGTCGGTCCCGGCCGGGAAGGTCTGCTCCCGGTCGGGAAAAACTTCAGACAACACCGTCTTGCTTTGCTCCTTCATCCCGGACGGGATGAGGCCATACCCGTCAGGGATGAGTCTTGTAGGCCTCCAATATGACCTTTTTGGTCCCTCCTTGCTTCTCATGGGCTTCTCACCGATTCTCGGGACTCGGGATCAGGTCTCGGAGGCTCGCGATTGGGTCCCAAGGTCTCGGGGTCGACTCCAAGGCATCGAGTGATCGTTCCTTAGCTTCGTTGGCTCCAAAGTGTATGTATTGAGTCGGAATCGCTCCAACTCTTCATGAACGGTCTCGGGAACCTGAAACGAGCTAAAGGAAGCATAAGTAGCCCATAAACCGCTCCCAAGGAGCGATTCCACAAGGAAAATGGGACCAAAACACTACAAAATAGGCACTACAAACTACACTTATCAACTCCCCCACACTTAACCCTTACTCGGCCTCGAGTAAGCACATACTAACTACTAAACTAGCCGAGTGGGTATTAGCGCACCCTACGCCCTTTCAACTCACGCGAGTACACTTAGAGGAAAAGTGCACTCCGCAAGGCAAGTGGGGTCTTGCGACAAAACTGTGGATGCAACCGGGCACAAAACACATAAATAACAAACACACAAACAAACAATTAATCGGTTGCATCCAAAAGAAAACAAATACCGCTTCCCTCAACAAAGCGGTGAAAAGACACCGGTTTAGGACTCAAGGCAAGTGACAACATTCCCAAGCTAATCATACAAATCGAGATGAACTAAACCCTAATAGTATGACAACAAAGCAATAAAAACGTTGATAACTTACCTAGGTCCTCCTAACTTTCTAAGAACGTACTACGGGACGATCGGCGGAGTGGAAAAAAGGATGAACCACGGTGTTAGTCGACACTGTAGGTAAGTGAGACCCCGCCCCCTTTAGCGATGAGCCAAGAGGGTCGTCCCATGCCCAAAACCGCCTAACTAGTCCAAGTAAAAAGGTGAAAATATTTGTAAAATGAGGGAAGACCGACCTGTCGCTATCATCCTTCCTAGGGACTCGGTCCTTTGGTAGGCTCTTCACGGCAAAAGTCGGAAAAAGGCTTATCTTTGTGGGGATTTCTTTTTGTGAGACGATTTTCTTTTTGGCATTTTTTTTCTTTTTCTTTTGCATATTTGCTTTGTGTGTTGCCATGCCATTCCTTTTTCTTCTTTTCTATTTTCTTTTTGGCTTTTGTGCCTTTTCTTTTTTCTTCATTCTTTTCTTTCTTTCATTTTTCTTTCTTTTCTTTTCTTTGCCCTTTTGGCTTGATTTGGCTTTTTGGCATTTCTTGACAATTAAGAAAGAGAGAATTCAACAAGTTGCAAATTATTGTGTGGATATGTGTAGGAGGTAGGGGAATGGATATGTCGGGGTTGCGCATTCTCTTTCAAACCCACAAAAAGGTGGAGAACTTGGACTAATCAAACAATCCCAAACACGGTCACCTAAGGGACGAGACTCGGTAACCAAGGCCTTTTCACATCGTGGGTGGTCATAATGGTCAAAGGTGCAAATCCCGTAGTAAATCCCTAGTAAGCTAGGTGGACTCAAGGTAAGGGACCAACAAAATCATTGATTTAGGGTCATTCTACTAGGCTAAAGTCCAAGACTCGATTTATACAACGAGGAAGGGAAAATAAACACTCGCACACTAGCCTCTAAACCGGGTTTTCGAAAACCTTTTAACAACACAAGACACAACTAACACAACACAAAATGAAGACATGGCGAAAACGAAAGAGAAAGAGACAAAAGACGACAAAACAAAACAAAATAAAACAAACACACAAGGGAACAAACACCACCCCGATATTCCATACAAGTCACCAAATCATCCACCAATATGCACAAAGCTCCACCCGAGCACACAACATCACAATTTCCTCCAAACTCCACAAGAAATAAAGAAGGAAAAGGGATAGAAGATGTTACCGGATGTCTTGAAAGCTTTCCAAAACTAACGGTGATTAAGCAACCTATAAGAAAAGGGGGGCAAACACACACAACAAAACAAATATACGATACAAAGACAATAAAAGGAAAACACAAGAAAAGAAAATCTTTTTGATTTTTGTGAAAATTTTCAAATTTTTAGGATTTTTTTAAAGATTTTTCGAAAAACTATAAAAATAAAACTAACTACGCTAGAATATTGCTCCCCCACACTCAAACCGAGCAATGTCCTCATGCTCGATCGTAGTGTGCCGAGAGACAAAAGAAAAGAAAAGAACTACGAAAATAAAGCTAAAAATCAAAAATAAAATGGAGAAAAGGGTAGAAGGCGTCCAGCCGGGGTGTAGTCAAGTCACCATGGGCCGAGACAAGAAAAGATATGGATGGGGGAAGAAATAAAAATAAAGAAATAAAAGGAAATGGGAGGGGAGGGCTAGGTGTAATCAAGTCACCTAGCCCGGATTCCGCCCGAATCCGACTAAATCCTAAGAAAGGGGTGAAAATCTTGGAAATTTGGATTTTTAGATTGACTCTCGACGTAGTCACATCATCGAGAGTCGGGAGCAACCATACTAAGGCCTCGAAGGCCACCAAGACACCATGACTCAAGGGGAAGGGAACAAACACAAAGGAAAACAAGCTATAAAAGACGGAAAAGAAAGGATAGTTGTCGTACCAATAGGTTAGCAACTCACTCGCTCCATCGTCTCATAGATCAATGTAAGCACATAGCTAGTCTTCATCATTGCTATCCCGCTTCAAACTTGATAAAACCGCATGGTAGAGGTAGTAATGGTGCGAGGGGGTGGAAATTGATGTGGATCTCGGTGTAAAGTGAGGTGTATGGGTCATATGTGTAGACACCCATATTTTGACCGCCAGGTGTCTATAGCAGTTTCCGACAAACACCCGATGATGATCGGACGCTAACATGCTTTAATACTCAAAAACGGGCTCAAAATCATTGGCATTTGGCTTGGGCTCATTATGGAGTACATATCTCACAAAACCAATCTCAAAATCAAGCCCAGTGGGTCGTTTCGAGTCAAATAAGACTAATTTGGGTCGATTCCGACACCAGGGGTAAAACCGTCTTTTAACGACCGAGTCAAAACCCAGTCAAAGATTTTCCCGAGACACGTGAGTCAGCCGTGACACCTCACACGGCTGATTCCCACTCTAATCCTACAAAAATCAACTTCTCAAAATATTAAACAAATCCGTTTAAGGATACTATTCGATCTCAAGTAGGAATTCTATCCGGAAACCGAGTCGGATATCGACCGAGCACCAAGTACTCGGCCAAGACACCCAAATCAGCCGAAATACTCCTCCATCAAGCCGAGATTTTGGCTTCTCCACCAAGCAACGGAATTTGCATTCCTTTCGAACTCTTGCATTTCCTATCCAAAAACCGATTCAAACACCCGACCGAGTACAAACACTCGGCCGAGCAACACACAACCAGCCGTGTCCCCTTTCTTTTTTGACAAGAAAGTGGAATTCTCATGCCTTACAACTTCTGCATTTCCTATCTCAAGCGGTAGTTCAAACTCTCCTAGCCAAGGTCGGGAATATCCCTATAAATAGCCCTTTGCACAACTCAGAAAAGATACATGAACAAGCATCGATTATTAACATCAACCACTAGCGAATATCATCAATCATTAGCATCCCTACACATCAAACACACATCAAAAATTAACATCGAGAAACCGATAATATTCCCGAAGGAAAACCGGTCCGTTTAAACCCGAAACCCTTCACGCACGCCCGAGCCGCATCACCATCACCTCACCGACATATACTCGACGCTCCAGTGCCCAAGCCACGTCCCGACGAGCCCTGATCCGAGTAGACTAAAACATGTAGGTTGAGGGTGTAACAAAACCCGATTTCTCTTTTTCTTCTCTTCTCCTCCTCGTCCGTCTTATTTTTTATGGGTCGGTCGTCGCTTTTTTTATTTTATTTTCTAATATTGATATTATTAAAAACTATTTTCATATAACAACATTCTTAAAAATATGATATCGATTTTTTATAATCGAATATTGTATCAAAAAGAATTATATTAAGATCTCGACGATATTAAAAATCGTTACATCTTTTTTCGTTCAAACTTCTTTTTACAAAACCTTTTTTTAATTCATTCCGAATACTTGATATCGATTCCATAATCGAATATCGGGTACGAGGAATATCGAAAACATAAATCGAATACAAATTAATTCATATTTTGTACGCGATTTATCAAAATTAGCGATTTCGAACAAAAAAATAAAAACCGGACAGACCCGCACGCGAGTCGCGCCATGCCCAGGCGACTCGCGCACGGGCCTGACATCCGAGACGTTTTTTTTAGCTTTTTCGTTCGTTTTATTTTATTCTTCTAAGAAACGATTTCAAAATTTATATCTTTTCTAAAACTATTTGAAGTATTTGATATTGATTTCGTAGTCAATTATCGAATATAACGAATATCGAAAATATTAAGTCGAGTACGAATTATGCAATATTCGTACGCGATTTAATAAAAGCATCGAATTTTCAAAAAACCGCTTTCGAAATCAGACCGACACGCGACTCGCCGGCATCCCGGGCGAGCCGCGCGGCCGGCTGCCTCGACGCCCCTTTTTCTCGTTTTTTTATTATTTTTCGAACTTCGTTTTTTATACAAAACAGCGTTTTAACGATATTTTTCAGATTTCGATTAATATTTATTTTTTTCGATCTCGTATATTTATTTGCTATATTATTATTTACAAATCGATACTAACTCGTTTGTTCATCTTTTGTAGCAAATTCATCTTTATTTCATCATTTGTTTTATTATACTAAAACGAATTTCACATGCTAAATTCAACTTTGACGTTAAATTTTTCATGCATTAAACCGACTTAGCAACCCATTCCATTCCTCGCATGCTTAGGAAAACAATGTTTGCATATCATTCATCGTATTACTAACACGCGTGTATTAAAAAATCATTCGATATCCTAGTAGAGGCCGCTAATGTGCGGGCGGGGTTGGGTGTTCTTAGTGAACTTCCCAACACGTACCCTCACCCCTTACTCAGAACCGTGGTTTCCGGATGTCCGAATCCATTGGCAACGAGAGTCATTCAATATACGATTAACCGCTCAAGTCGGCATCTATATCGATATGCAAAGGGACGAGCCCAATAAACTCTGACATCGGAAATGGGCCGTATTTTGTATACGGCCCACTACGACATAGAGTGGGCTCGAACGGTTCCGAATAACCATAAAATTCGGTGGCGACTCCAACTTTGATTTAAATTTCCATTTGACCATCTCATGGAGATTCATTCGCCTCCCCAAACCCGCGTGTTGCCGCGTCGGGGTGGACCTATGTCATGTCCACAATTTGGCGACTCCGCTGGGGATTAGCTGATACGTTACTGACCTTCAGCATCCTCAGGGTGAGACTCGAATAGAAATCGTTTGACTAGTACAATACGCGTTTTAGTTTTACGGTTCATGCATAACCCCATATTTTCCCGGGCCGGTACTGGTGACCGACGTCCCACTATACTATCGATGTAGTCCAAATTGGATATGTCGAAGGTGTCCATTAGCCGATTCGTATGGGTTTTACGGCATGTTCTAAGCTCAACTCGACTTAGGAAGTCCGCCCCGATTCTCGATAGGCTGTGTACACTGGTATAGACCCTTTCAGACTGACCGAGACTTAGAATTAGAGCATACATGGCGTCGTTATACCGTTTCCATGACTACGTGCTACCTGATTTTACAAGTCTTTTCAAAAAACCGTCTTTTTCAAAATAGCATCCTTTTCAAAATATCCAATTTCAAAACCCGGGACATATACCGAATTTAGGATTCACATTTTACTCAAAATAGCCTATTTTTAGCCGGTATTATGCCCATTTCAAAACTCGAAAATATTTTCGAAACTTTTCAAAACCGTCCCCGGTCCGCCTTTCCGTTTTTTCTTTCTCGAAAAGGGCCGGTTCTCCCCGATTCTTTCGGGCCTTTCAAAAATTCAATTTTTCAAAACCTTCCTTTTCTTAGGACTTCATGTATTTAGCAGTGTCGGGTCATGTCTTAAGTCGTCAAGGTCTTCTAGCGTCGAAACTCCGTCGATCTTACATCACGGGTTTCCTCCCTATCCCAGTCCGCCTTATTATACTAAGGCAAGGCCCACCTACGTAGGACGCACTCCTACAAGGGTCGGTCCGTCTACACAATCGAGTCTAGAAGTCTGGGGAATGTCTCACGTAAACCTCCTTTCGAGCAGGGCCCAGCCCACACAGCTGGATCCTAAAGGAGGCTCACCTCTCACAAGTCATCCGTCTAGATGTCTTTTCCGAGTCATTTCCTCTCTAGTTTCCCTTTTCCTTGCTCGGGATGTACTTTAGTTCTACGATTTGGGTTGGTCGCTGATACGTGGTATTCTCACAGACAGGCCGCCTCACACTCGAACCATGACTAAGGACTCAATTGATCAACTGAACACCGCATTGGCCAAGATCCAAGAACAGCTCGACCAAATCAGGGGCGACCAGATCGCCATTGTCACCCGGGTTAGTGCCATAGAACAGGACAAGCCAAAGGGTGAAGATGAAGCTCATGGGCCTTTAGCCCAATTGACTAGCGCAGTCCTCAAACTGCAGGAGCAGGTCCATTTGACGACCCACAACTCGATCCATACGGAGAATGCCCGAACCTATTCTCCCCTGACCGATCAACTGCCTGCCAATCTCAACTTGACAGGCCTCCCAATGTTCGACGGAACCGAAGACCCGGTATTACATATCCGGGCCTTCAAGGAGTTTATGGCCCTAAAAGGAGTCAAATCGGACATGTTCAAGCATCTGTTTGCCTCCTCGCTAGAAAAGCACCCAAAAGCTTGGTTCTATAAGCTCGACGCCAAGAAATACAAAACTTGGGACGATGTCGCAACGGAGTTCGCCCGAAACTATGCGGACAATGCGGAAATCCAAACAACCATGCGTACTCTGGAGGTCATGGCCCAAGAGCCGAAGGAGGGTTTCACCAAATACCTCCAAAGGTGGAGGGCCGAAAGTGTCAAGCTGGTCGACAAGCCCAGCGAAAAAGTATTAGTGGAGGCCTTTGTGAAAAATCTCCTCCCATCTTACCGGATCCATCTCCGGTACGCTATCATACCCAATTTCGCCACCTTAACCGAAATGGGTACGAGAATCGAAGACGACTTAAGGTTAGAGAGCCTTACTAAGGCCTCTACAAAGGGTTATCAAGGAGCCAGTTCATCTTCTGGTAAGCCCGCAACTACAAGTGCGGCCCGAAGCATCTTTGACGAGGTTAATCTGTTAGACACCTCGACCAAAAAGAACACTCCAGCCCGAGTATTCACGGACATAGGAACTACTTATGCCGACGCCTTACAAAGGCTATCTTCTAAAGGCCTAATTCAACCCATAGGTTCAATGCCGGAGGTCCCTGTCAAGAAGCGGTCCAAAAGCTACAACGCACAGGCCTATTGCCGCTATCACCAAGGCAACGGGCATGACACCGAAAAATGCTGGAAATTAAAGCATCTCATTCAAGATCTGATCGAGAGTGGGAAGATACCGTTACCCAGCGATAAGCCCAGTAACAAAAACAACCCTCTTGCTACTCACGCCATTTCTGCTGGAGAAATAATCGATTGTACTCATCTCATTTCCCCTTTCATTCCCCAAATCAACGGGATATGGAATGACGATGAAGACGATGTTTATCTGACTAAGGGGGAGACTGTCCCCATCACGGCCGAAGAAATCCGGAAGGCCAAAACCAAGGCCCTGGCCGGTACTCATGTCATCACGGCCGGATCTTCGACCCCGGGATCCGCCACTGAGCCCGCCAAGATGGACATTATACTTGAAGAACCAGACACTGATACGGCCCTAGTCAAGCAACTGAAGAGGGTCCGAACTGATCTTACTATATGGTAGCTTCTGGTCAGTTCTCAAGAACATCGGGCAACACTTACTAAGGCTCTCGATGAAATCAAGGTAGACTCGTCGGTTACCCCCACTGAAATGGTAGCCACCATCCTGCCTCACCTCAAAGGCAAGTCCAAAGGAGAAGGCCCGCTTATCACCTTCTCTGAGTCCGATCTACCACCATTTGGGGCTACCCACAACCTGGCCCTATATATTACGGTGATTTGTCGGGGCAAATATCTACCCATGACCCTAATCGATGACGGGTCAGCTGTAAATGTCCTTCCTTTAAGGACTGCTAGGGCTCTCGGCATTACCGAGACCGACTATCTTCCTACTGCACAAACTATCCAGGCTTTTGATGGAAGCCCGAAATCAGTTGCTGGGGCTGTCAGACTAACCATCATAACCGGCCCAATCGAAAAAGAGCTAGAATTCCAAGTGATCGATGTCACCTCATCGTTCAATCTGCTACTTGGAAGGCCTTGGATCCACGCAGTCAAGGCCGTATCCTCCACTCTTCATAGAAAGGTCAAGTTACCTTTACAAGACGGGGTCATCACACTTGAAGCTACTCCAATAGCCGTGTCAAGCTGCAACACGGCCGGTTCAATCGACCCGCGAGGATTCAATTTCATGGGAATGATCGATGAAGAATACCTTTTTAGGCCCTACTTCACAACCAACATCGACAAAATGCTGCAGAACTTGGGTTACTTACCGGGGCTACTTCAAGGCCTGGTCTCCCGGCAGGCAAGATCATCGATGTCTTAAATAATGAAGAGCCGAAATTCGGTTTAGGGTATGCCTTAACCCCGGAAAACGTGGTCCGGGCCGGCATCCAAAAGGCCTGCGACGTCCTCAAGGGCTCCTACAGCCCGAAACTGAACTTCGTCACTCCAGTATTCGGAGCTGTCCAAACGGGCCTTTACTAGCCCGCTATAACCTATCCTGAGGTCAATTTCATCCCAGATGATATCTTCACTCTCATCCAGGCTGAATCAAAAGAAGATTCAAACCAAGCTGAGCCCATGATGGGGTTCTTGTTCGGCGAAAGCAAGATAATCCTTACCCCTAAGGAGGAATTAGTCAACCTGATCCTCCATAGCAATAAGTTCGATCCAACCAAACTGATCTCTGAAGTAGGTGATGACACTGGAAAGCGGGCTTGGAGGAAGACAATCAAGTGGACCGACAGCGAGGGCCGAGTCTACAAGCTCACTACCGGCGAAGGAGACATGCGAGACGACGAGTCCGAATCCGAGTCAGAGTCAGAGTCGGAGTCTGAGTCTAAGTCTAGATGGTCCAGTACTAGGGTCGAGTCTGTACCCCCTTTTCCTTCGATCATTCCTCTGGGAGCCTCGGAGTCTGTCCCGAGAGCACTCCCCATACCGCCTCTGACCAGCGATCAGATGGCTGCTCTCTTTGAGCTATTTTCAAAACTTTCTATCAATAATAACGATAACCGTTCTGCTTACGACTTGTCTTATTTTCAAAAACTTTACTTGCAATGACATTGAGAAACCCGACGAACAGGTACCACTACCTCAGCATCTAGTCGAGCAACTTGAACAAAGGGAGTCCCGAGATCCGGTGATCGAGGAAACCGATTCCATCAATGTAGGAACCCCTTTAGAGCCTCAGATGCTTAAGTTAGGTTTATCCCTAGACCCCGAGGAGAAACAACAATTTACGGAGCTCCTCCACGAATTCAAAGACGTCTTCGCATGGTCCTACAAGGACATGCCGGGAATAGACCGGGAGATAGCCGAACACCGTATACCCATCAAAGACGGGTATAAGCCGGTAAAACAAAAACTCCGAAGAATGAGGCCCGAATGGTCTCTCAAAGTCAAAGAAGAAGTTGACAAACAATTCAAAGCGGGCTTTATCCAAGTGTCTGAATATCCAGACTGGGTCGCAAATATCGTACCGGTACCCAAGAAAGACGGAAAGGTGCGAGTTTGTGTAGATTTCCGGGACCTTAATAAGGCCAGCCCAAAAGACGATTTCCCGTTGCCACACATCGACATACTGGTGGATAACACGGCCGACCATGCCCTTCTATCCTTTATGGACGGGTATGCCGGATACAATCAGATCAAAATGGCAAAAGAAGACATGAGTAAGACCACCTTCACTACACCTTGGGGGACTTACTGTTACGCGGTTATGCCATTTGGGCTTATCAACGCTGGTGACACTTATCAACGGACCGCCACTACCTTATTGCACGACATGACGCACAAAGAAGTAAAAGTCTACGTAGACGATATGATAATCAAATCCAAAGAACGAAACAGGCATATTCCGGCCCTTAGAAAGTTCTTCACCCGACTACGCAAGTATAACATGAGACTGAATCCTCAAAAATGCAGCTTTGGGGTAACATCGGGTAAATTACTGGGCCATATCGTCAGCCAGCGCGGCATCGAGGTTGACCCAGCCAAAATCAAGGCCATTACCGAGATGCGGCCACCTAAAACCGAAAAGGAGATTAGGGGGTTTCTCGGGAAAGTCCAATATATCAGCAGGTTCATTTCGAAGCTAACCATGGTATGTGAACCCATTTTCAAAAAACTAAAGATAGGGGAACGGGTACTATGGGACGACAAATGCCAAACAGCTTTCGATAAAATCAAAGAGATTCTGTCATCTCCGCCGGTATTAATGCCACCTCAGCACGGTTTGCCTTTGTCGTTATACTTGACAACGACTGAGACAGCCATGGGGGCTATACTAGCCCAGACAGTCGACTCAGAAGAACAAGCCATTTACTACATCAGTAAAAAGTTCCTAGAGTACGAATGCAAATACACGATGCTCGAAAAGACGTGTCAAGCTCTAGTTTGGGCCACTAAAAAGCTCCGACATTACATGCTTAGCCACGAAGTGCACGTACTATCAAGAATGGATCCAATCAAGTATCTGTTCGAAAAGCCCATCCTCAATGGTAGAATATCTAGATGGACTTTAATGTTAGCTGAGTTCGACCTCAAGTTCGTACCATTAAAAGCCATCAAGGGCCGGGTAGTAGCCGAATTCCTCGCTGATAGTCCGGTACCTGAAGAGGGACATACCGATACTTGGGCCTTCCCTGACGAAGATATATTCCATACCGACACAGAAACATGGGATCTATATTTTGATGGGGCATCCAACTTTCGAGGATTTGGTGTCGGGATTTTGCTGATCTCACCACAAGGAGAACACACCCCGTTATCCATCAAGCTAGACTTCGACGTGACTAATAACGCAGCCGAATACGAAGCATGCATTCACGGGTTACAAGCCGCCGCTGATCTAGGAGTAACGAACCTCCGGGTCCACGGTGACTCATCATTAGTCATTAATCAAGCACTCCAGAAATGGAAAACTCGGAACGCAAATCTCGTAGCTTACCAAGCGCGAGTAAGGGTTCTCGAAAAGCAGTTTCAAAAGGTGGAATACATTTATCTGCCCCGGGAAGAAAACCAGTTTGCAGATGCACTATCCAAATTAGCATCTTTACTAAACATCCCGGAACATCTGACTAGCATGCCGATTTGCGTCGAAAGACGGTCCGAGCCGGCATATATCAACGCTATCCAAGACATCGAAATAACCGACCCAGAACCTTGGTACCAGGCTATTCTAACCTACTTGACGTCGGGAGAATACCCTCCGGAATCTGAAAGCCGGGCCAAGAAAGCCCTACGAAGATAGGCCACTCAGTTCATCCGCACGGACGATGGACAGTTGTACAAAAAGACGGTACAGGGGGCTTTACTCCTATGCATCGACAAAACGCAGGCCGAAAAAGTCATGGCCGAGGTACACGATGGTGAGAACGGTCCGCATATGAATGCCCATATGCTAGCTCGAAAAATCGCAAGACTCGGGTATTATTGGAATAGCATGGAAACCGACTGTCAGTTATACGTCAAGCACTGTCACAACTGTCAGATTTTCGGCAATGTCCAACATATGCCGTCATCCCTATTATATACCATGACATCACCATGACCATTCTCAACATGGGGAATTGATATAATCGGGAAAGTGAACCCTTCCGGGACGGGAGGTCACTGCTTCATTCTAGTGGCTATTGACTATTTTACTAAATGGGTCGAAGCCGAGTCATATCGTGTCTTGAACGCCAAGCACGTTGCAAAATTTATCCAAGATAAAATTATATGCCGATACGGGATCCCGCACGAATTCATAAGCGATCACGGGACCCATTTCCAAGCTGAAACCGCTACTTTGCTAGCAAAATATAAAATTCAAAGGCATACGTCATCGCCTTACCGTCCCCAAACAAATGGAGCAGTAGAGGCAGCAAATAAAACCATTGTCACCATACTTAAAAAGATGGCTGATAATTACCGGGATTGGCCCGATAAAATCCCTTTTGCCTTATGGGGGTACCGGACCTCAATCCGCACTGCAACCGGAGCAACTCCATACTATCTGACATACGGGATGGAGGCGGTCCAGCCCGTCGAGCTTGAGGTACCATCTCTAAGGATTATACTCGAAAGTCAAGTACCTGAAGCAGATTGGGTTCAAGCCCGGTATGACTCGTTGATTCTTTTAGACGAACGACGATCTCGAGCCCTTAACAACATCCAGATATATCAAAAAAGGATAAAACGGGCTTTCAATAAAAGGGTTAGGCCCAGAAACATCAAAGAGGGCGATCTAGTCCTAAAATCTGTCCGGGCTTTGCTACCAGTCGACCCAAGGGGAAAATTCAAACCTAATTGGGCCGGACCGTATTTAGTGAAGAAGGTTTTATCAGGAGGAGCCGTAATGCTGACGGACTTGGATGGGAACGAATTCGTCAACCCAACCAACTTGGACCAGTTAAAGCGCTACTACCCCTAACCTTATCTCAATGTCATTTGCTAAAAAGTTTATCTTTTTATACAAAATTTTCAAAAATTAAGCAATTCAATGAGTTAGGATTACTGATCCTACTGTCGCACGTCTCGAACTAATATTCTTGATGTATTTCGAAAATTGCAAAAATCTATGACTGAACTACGGTCGGTTTGATTCCACTAATCGTGGATACGTAGGCAACCCCTCAAAGGGTACAACCATTGCAATAACGAAAAGACAGGAACGGTTTTCACTAATATGTCTTTTATTATTTCAAAAAAATGCCTCACGCAAAAATAAATCACAAAAATCACACAAAAAATAGTAGCAATACTTAAATAATAAAATTTAGGAGACTACTCGTGCATTTTTCCCTTCCCCTTATCTTTCGGGTCGCGCGGATCCCGAGGCCGGCGAGGCGGGGGCGAACGTTCCCTGATCACGAGTGGAACTTCCTTTGCTCGAACCCGTTTCTTCGACTTCGGCTTCTCCGTCCTCTGCACCGGTTCGATCCGAGCCCGGATGCGCTCGGGTAATCTATCCCGAGGACCAAGTCGGTCCTTCGCTGCCAGTCTTGGACCAAGTCTCCTTTCTAAGTCCGTCTGGGGGCCCGTCTTCCCCCATGTACCTTTAGAGCTGGACCCTTTAGTCAAAGTCATGGTCTTCCCCTTTTGGCCTGACATCAATCGGACCATCGTAGCCGGGGTATCGCCATCGTCAAAAAAGCCTCGATTATCCTTAACCTGTTCTCGGCGCAGTAAGTCAAAGGCTTCATCGGTCTTTAAAGCAGCACGAGCTTTAGCAGAATCGGCTTGGGTCCACTTCGTGTAGGAATCCGATACCCAGATCGAGGGAGAAGCTTTAGAAACGGGCCAAGTGTGCCGGGTGTACCATCTTTGCGCCCAAATGTCACACATCACGTCCGTTAGCTGGGTAGATTCACTCACGACCGCTTCAATCTCCGGGATTCTCTGGGCCCGACCATATTGCCTAAGTATGCGATCAGGATAAAGGTGAATCGTCTGCCTAAAAGATAGGATTAGTTGATAACGGGCCCTATCTCGCAACTCTAATCCGGTCCAGGCATAAATAGGCCACCAAGGTACGGTCCAACGGATCAATGGGCCTCCATGGAAGGATAGCAGCTTGTCCCAGAATTTTTGGGTAGTAAGGCGAGAAAAGTCAACAGTCCGTCTTCTTGTCATCACCTGATTTGGGCGATATCGGCTTACGTCTAGAGGAGGATCCAGGATCGATAACCTCTCAAAAAGCCATAGCTGAAAAGTCAAAATTGCAAAAAAAGTCAATGTCGATTTAAAAAAAAAAAAAATCGCAAAATCGCAAAAATCGGGAAAAACCGAGAAAATCGAAAAGAGCCGCGAAAACCGCGCAAAAATCGAAGACCCGAAAAACTCGGAAATTGCAAAAAATCAAAAATTGCGAAAATCAAGAAAAAAAATCAGCCTACCTGTAGAAGACGGGTGCTACCAGACAGCTTGATCGATGGATCTCTCTTACGATTATCTAAGCCTTGGATAATCTCCCCGGTAATCAGCCAGGCTGGGCTATGTTCGGTCTCCATTTGATCCGCTACAGAAAGAAGTCTGACATGGCTCATACAAGATAGCCAATCCAAATGACCCTCAAAAGCGTAGACATGGAGCATACAAAAAGTGAAGGCCCTACGGCTATATACCGGCCTGACCCGAACGTCATCCTGATTCATAAATTTTTCAGCCAGGTCAATCAAGGAGACCGTATTTCCTTCTAGCATGCGGGATACCTCCATATGAGAAAGCCCTAAAAATTCTCTCAATTTCCTCCTTGGATCACGAACTGAAAAGGGGATAGCAGGACGGAGAATAGGATTCCACCCTCCTACAGCAGCTATTTCCTCAGGAATAGGACAGACTTCACCTCGAGGAAACCTAAAAACATGATAGGTATCGTCCCAATAAGATAGGCAAGCATCCAAAAAGTGACGATCCACTTGCATCTGACGGATTGTGGATAACTGGGTAACGCCGTTTTGGTTCAGAATAACCTTGTCAGCATCTCTGAAAATTCGAGACCAATCTTGCAGCATTCCAACTAATCGATCGATTCCCATAATGAATTTCTAAAAAGGAGGACTAAGTTTTTCAGAGCTTGTTTTTCTTAGAAGGAAGGAAGGGAGTTGTGAGAATTATGAAAAAATTGTGAGCAGGAAGATGAGTATTTATAGCATGAAATCAGATTCTCCTCCTCACTTTGGGATTCCTAATCCAAGGGGATTTAGCATACAGGCCTTTAATCCTAAAATCTAGCTAAGACATCCCTAGCATTCCTATTCCTTCTCAGAGTAAAAAAAATACTTTAATCCTTCAAAAATTTTCCATCCAAAAAAATATTCAAAAAAATCTTCTTCAAATTTTTATTCCCCAGCACGAGTCATTTCTCCTAAAAATGTGTTACATGCAAACTTGGCATAAATCATTATACAGGACGACTCAAGCAAAACCGTGCAAACAACTCCCCAGCGGCATAGGCTTATACGACAAGTCCGGTTCCCCACGGGGTTATTATCATCGGTTCAGGTACATTGCTAGTCTTTGGCCGGCGGGTCCTTCACGCAGGTCTAACGGACCTTAAACGGCCCGATCGGAAGTCTGCCGGGTTTTAATCTTTGATTGACCTGGTAGCTACTCTGACTTTCGCCTTGTCCAAGCCTCAGTCAGAGTGGGGGCTCTGTAGACACCCACATTTTGACCGCCAGGTGTCTATAGCAGTTTCCGACAAACACCCGATGATGATCGAACGCTAACATGCTTTAATACTCAGAAACGGGCTCAAAATCATTGGCATTTGGCTTGGGCTCATTATGGAGTACATATCTCACAAAACCAACCTCAAAATCAGGCCCAGTGGGTCGTTTCGAGTCAAATAAGACTAATTTGGGTCGATTCCGACACCAGGGGTAAAACCGTCTTTTAACGACCGAGTCAAAACCCGGTCAAAGATTTTCCCGAGACACGTGAGTCAGCCGTGACACCTCACACGGCTGATTCCCACACTAATCCTACAAAAATCAACTTCTCAAAATATTAAACAAATCCGTTTAAGGATAGGATTCGATCTCAAGTAGAAATTCTATCCGGAAACCGAGTCGGATATCGACCGAGCACCAAGTACTCGGCCAAGACACCCAAATCAGCCGAAATACACCTCCATCAAGCCGAGATTTTGGCTTCTCCACCAAGCAACGGAATTTGCATTCCTTTCGAACTCTTGCATTTCCTATCCAAAAACCGATTCAAACACCCGACCGAGTACAAACACTCGGCCGAGCAACACACAACCAGCCGTGTCCCCTTTCTTTTTTGACAAGAAAGTGGAATTCTCATGCCTTACAACTTCTGCATTTCCTATCCCAAGCGGTAGTTCAAACTCTCCTAGCCAAGGTCGGGAATATCCCTATAAATAGCCCCTTGCACAACTCAGAAAAGATACATGAACAAGCATCGATTATTAACATCAACCACTAGCGAATATCATCAATCATTAGCATCCCTACACATCAAACACACATCAAAAATTAACATCGAGAAACCGATAATATTCCCGAAGGAAAACCGGTCCGTTTAAACCCGAAACCCTTCACGCACGCCCGAGCCGCATCACCATCACCTCACCGACATATACTCGACGCTCCAGTGCCCAAGCCACGTCCCGACGAGCCCTGATCCGAGTAGACTAAAACATGTAGGTTGAGGGTGTAACAAAACCCGATTTCTCCTTTTCTTCTCTTCTCCTCCTCGTCCGTCTTATTTTTTATGGGTCGGTCGTCGCTTTTTTTATTTTATTTTCTAATATTGATATTATTAAAAACTATTTTCATATAACAACATTCTTAAAATATGATATCGATTTTTTATAATCGAATATTGTATCAAAAAGAATTATATTAAGATCTCGACGATATTAAAAATCGTTACATCTTTTTTCGTTCAAACTTCTTTTTACAAAACCTTTTTTTAATTCATTCCGAATACTTGATATCGATTCCATAATCGAATATCGGGTACGAGGAATATCGAAAACATAAATCGAATACAAATTAATTCATATTTTGTACGCGATTTATCAAAATTAGCGATTTCGAACAAAAAAATAAAAACCGGACAGACCCGCACGCGAGTCGCGCCATGCCCAAGCGACTCGCGCACGGGCCTGACATCCGAGACGTTTTTTTTAGCTTTTTCGTTCGTTTTATTTTATTCTTCTACGAAACGATTTCAAAATTTATATCTTTTCTAAAACTATTTGAAGTATTTGATATTGATTTCGTAGTCAATTATCGAATATAACGAATATCGAAAATATTAAGTCGAGTACGAATTATGCAATATTCGTACGCGATTTAATAAAAGCATCGAATTTTCAAAAAACCGCTTTCGAAATCAGACCGACACGCGACTCGCCGGCATCCCGGGCGAGCCGCACGGCCGGCTGCCTCGACGCCCCTTTTTCTCGTTTTTTTTATTATTTTTTGAACTTCGTTTTTTATACAAAACAGCGTTTTAACGATATTTTTCAGATTTCGATTAATATTTATTTTTTTCGATCTCGTATATTTATTTGCTATATTATTATTTACAAATCGATACTAACTCGTTTGTTCATCTTTTGTAGCAAATTCATCTTTATTTCATCATTTGTTTTATTATACTAAAACGAATTTCACATGCTAAATTCAACTTTGACGTTAAATTTTTCATGCATTAAACCGACTTAGCAACCCATTCCATTCCTCGCATGCTTAGGAAAACAATGTTTGCATATCATTCATCGTATTACTAACACGCGTATTAAAAAATCATTCGATATCCTAGTAGAGGCCGCTAATGTGCGGGCGGGGTTGGGTGTTCTTAGTGAACTTCCCAACACGTACCCTCACCCCTTACTCAGAACCGTGGTTTCCAGATGTCCGAATCCATTGGCAACGAGAGTCATTCAATATACGATTAACCGCTCAAGTCGGCATCTATATCGATATACAAAGGGACGAGCCCAATAAACTCTGACATCGGAAATGGGCCGTATTTTGTATACGGCCCACTACGACATAGAGTGGGCTCGAACGGTTCCGAATAACCATAAAATTCGGTGGCGACTCCAACTTCGATTTAAATTTCCATTTGACCATCTCATGGAGATTCATTCGCCTCCCCAAACCCGCGCGTGGCCGCGTCGGGGTGGACCTATGTCATGTCCACAATATGATAGGAACAAGGAGGAGTAGGGAGGTTGGGAGGGGGTATACAAGGGATGGGTGGAGTCAAATGCCGAAGAAGAGGCTCAAAGAGGAGGAGGGGACCATCCCGGTCGGGATGGTTGGTCCCGGTCGAGATGACACACCCGTCCCGGTCGGGACGCTCCCTTCCCGGTCGGGACGGACCTCCAGAAACCTCGAAATATTGCACTCTCATCCCGATCGGGATGGCTCCTTCCCGGTCGGGATGCCACACCCTTCCCGGTCGGGAAGCCCTCTTCCCGGTCGGGATGGATCTTCTTGACCTTCCACAAACCCAAAAGCTTATCCTAAGCTTCAAAAACCGACTTCCTTGCTCATAATCCAAGTTCCATCATCAACCATTCCTTTCTAGGAATCACTTTCACTTCACCTATCAAACAAAGCTCAAACACACATCAAATTCCCTCCCTCACATCGCTTATCAACAATCCAAATAATCAAGAATTTCACAAAACTAAAAGAAATCAAGAGACAAAGCACACAAATACAAGCACAAGTATTCTAAAGAA
This sequence comes from Agrostemma githago, assembly GCA_958450325.1. Classification (NCBI taxonomy): domain Eukaryota; kingdom Viridiplantae; phylum Streptophyta; class Magnoliopsida; order Caryophyllales; family Caryophyllaceae; genus Agrostemma; species Agrostemma githago. The sequence goes on along the minus strand of OY288254.1, from coordinate 13,456,977 downwards.
GAGGAAGGGGGAATATACAACATGACGGTTCTTTAGGAACTCCGTCAAACCTAGAATGGTGGACTCTTCTTCAACCATAGACCTCAAGGGCTTGGAGAAGCAAGTCAAACGCACGGCCGACATCGTAATGAAGGCCCAAGGAGCGCTCGAGCCTAGCTAACCTCCACGGCCTCCAAGGTGGAGGCAAGAAGTAGGAATCCCAAGACCCAACGTCATCATTCATTTTGTCTCCGGGGTCTATCCATCCTACGAGCTTTACCGACCTCTTCCTCCCTAAGCATCGTCTCCAATCACAAGCAAGCTTCATTTCCAAGAAACGAGGCACAAAAAACGGCTTTGGCCCCATTTCCTTGTTGCACACCCCCACACTTTCCTCAAGTTGTGGTTCCCCATCTTCATCACTTGTCCCCATATCATCATGGAGGAGAGAATCGAAACTTCCACCGGCGGTTTCAAACTCTTCCAAACCATTGCTTGGTTCACTTACAAGGGGCTCTTCATGCTTATCCACGTTCTCGGACATGGGCAACTTGGGCTCATCTATCTCACCTAACAACTTCACAAATTCCACCAACCCATCTAACTCACTATCCTCCTCCAATTCTTCACCAATGATGCTTTCACCAAGAGCCATATCCTCATTCGTCTCTTTTTGGGTAGACGATTGAGGTTCTTCAAAGCAAGTCTCGCTCCTCATAGGGAATTCATTAACGGCCTGATCATTGGGTTGTTCCCCTTCCCCAAATGAACATCCCTCATCAAGTTGTGAAGATCAAGTTAAGAACATTAGGGTTTGAACCGTTAAGGCATTCAATCTAGCTTTAGATTTCTCCCTTTCCCTTAGGAGTTCAGCCAAGAGTTCATTATTCTTTTGCGATTGGATGGCCATTTCTTGTTGGTTCTTTTGCATTTGAAGCATCGATTGATGCAACTCCAAGTTTGGCATTTGGCGGTCATTGGGGTCTTGTAATGCTCCTTGATAATCTTGATGATGCCCAAGGGGTGGGGCATCATATTGTTGGTAGTGAGGTTGAGGTGATTGGTAGTATTGTGGGTCATGGGGTTCATATTGTGGTTGGGGTGGAGGGTAATATGGTGGGTTTTGGGAATATTGGCTTCCATAAGGTGAATCTTGATTGAACATGGTGGGTTCACATTCATAGCTTGAGTAATAGCCACAATGATCGTAGGATTGGTAAGCGCTCACTTGTTGGTAGCCGTTTTCATACCCTTGAAGATCATACCCGTCTTGATTACCCCAAGAAGCTTGATAGTAATTAGGAGTCATCATGTCATAGCTTTGGTTCATAGAAGAAGAGGAGTAGCTCATATCGGCTCCCGAGTGTGGGGAGTTTAGATCAAACCTCATGCTTGCTCGAAAATCGTGGCTCATACTCGGTTGGAAACCTCTCACTCTAGCAACCGTCCGTTAAAGCGGCACTAAGTTGCAAGAAGAAGATAGTCAACACCTCTAAGCACAAACTGTAGACTAAGAACAAACGTGAGAAGCCTAGTGCTTTTTGGGCACTAGAAAAGAGAGAAATAAACTTCACACGCACAAGAAGCAAAGTAACAAAAAGAAAAAAAAAAGAAAAACACAAAAACAAAGACAAAGTCAAGTAACTAGGAAAACAAAGTCTAAACTAGCACCGTCCCCGGCAATGGCGCCAAATTGATGGTAAGGATTTGTCACGTCCCAACCGATCAATAAATAAACCGGCTAATCCTAACTAGGGTAGATAGGGTAAGTCGGGTCAAATCCACGGGGACGGTAAGAGGCGTCTAGACTAAGGTCACCTAAATACAAGGCTAAGTCAACGAGCTAAGCTAAACTAAGGTGATAAGAAGGGGAAGAAGGCTAAGACTATGGTTAAGGAGACGGAGAAAACAAGTAAGGAAAACGAGCTAGGATTAGGTCGGGTTCAAAGGGGTAACGGAATGGTCAAGGAAGAACTAGAGCGAAGGGAGTAGTAGGGTAATCTAGGTGAGGTCCGGGCTCTCGCTACGTAGACCGACCTAGAGGTTCATCCTAAAACCCATCTCGGCGACACACATGACAAACGGGGTTACTAGCGCGCTATAGTGGCCTAGGTCGCATCAGGGCTCTCGCTACGTAGACCGACCTAGGGGTCGTCCTCACCGGGCTCTCGCTACGTAGTGAGGGAACCAAACCCACAAACAAACTATCACCCACAAGAGAAAAGGCAAGAAAAACAAGTATTTGCAACTACTAGTCACTCAAGCATTTCAACAAACATGTGACATGCATCAAACCAAGAGGAAACTCAAATCTTCCACCAACATCTCCAACAAACCCTTAATCATCCAATTAACACCCTAATCACCCTACTAACCCTAGCAAGAATCTACTCAAACATAATCAAACTACAACTAACAAGAACAAGAGGAATCAACATAAGAATCCAAACATACATAATGGAAAACAAGGATAAACAACAAACAATGAATAAAGATGAGAACTTGATAAACAATAAAGGATTAAGAGTAAAAGGAGAAGAAGATTGTACCAAACTACAAAGGAAATGGAAAAGGAGAACACTTGCATAGAAGAAAACCCAAATAATTCCACCAAGGTTGTCAATCTTGGATGGATTCTTCAAGAGATCCAATAATACAAGAGTAAACTAAGATTAAAGAGTAATTAAGGACTAATCTACACTAATCTAATCTAATCTAACCTAAAGTAGTCTAGGGTATAATGGGTAATGTCTAACATAAGCTTACATAACAAGGGAAGAGTATATATAGGGTTATAAGTGGAAAGGAGAAGAAAGAAACAAGCGCGGGGTAGCAGTAGGCCCATCCCGGCCGGGAAGGGGTGGTCCCGGTCGGGACGGGGTCGGTCTCGGCCGGGAAGGTCTGCTTCCGGTCGGGAAGGACTTCAGACAGCACCGTCTTGCTTTGCTCCTTCATCCCGGACGGGATGAGGCCATACCCGTCAGGGATGAGTCTTGTAGGCCTCCAATATGACCTTTTTGGTCCCTCCTTGCTTCTCATGGGCTTTTCACCGATTCTCGGGACTCGGGATCAGGTCTCGGAGGCTCGGGATTGGGTCCCAAGGTCTCGGGGTCGACTCCAAGGCATCGAGTGATCGTTCCTTAGCTTCGTTGGCTCCAAAGTGTATGTATTGAGTCGGAATCGCTCCAACTCTTCATGAACCATCTCGGGAACCTGAAACGAGCTAAAGGAAGCATAAGTAGCCCATAAACCGCTCCCAAGGAGCAATTCCACAAGGAAAATGGGACCAAAACACTACAAAATAGGCACTACAAACTACACTTATCAAGTACTCCCTCTGTTTTTTTTATGTTTCTTCCTCTTCTTTAAGATTTGTGAGAAGTATTTTATTGAAACATGGAGAAACATAAAAAAATGGAGGGATTAATAATTAAGCAAGCAATAACAACCTACGATGCTCATTTGTAGTTGGGTAATCGACAATGTGAATTAGTAAGAGAAAGTTTGTAAGAGGTCTTTAACTAAGCAAATCAGACAACGATGTGCATCAATTAAAATAACGAAGTGTCAATAATATTAGTGAACAATAACAACAACAATAAGAATCATACTGAGAATAATGGAGACAAAATGTTTGAATGTAGCTGAAAGGTTCGTATTGATAGATATAGCCGCTCAACCATGAAGATTGATGAGCTAATACAATGATAATTCTGCAGTGAACTATGTTAGATGTGATCTTCCTCCATTGATGAGCTTTGGAAGCTTGAGAAATGAAGAAGGCGAGTAGTAGAGTAAAGAGACAACAAAGAGAATTTGTGTGAAGACAAAGACGAAATAAAAGTTTGTTGTATTATTGAATGAATAACAATTGCAACTGTATTGAATATATATACAAAGAATGTATAACTAACTTTGAATGTAACAAATTGTTTGTAACAAACTTGTAACAACCTTTCAAGGAGGTTGAAACTCTTGTATCTTAACACCCCCCTCAAATTGGAGGTGAAAGATGAACACCCAATTTGGACAATAGCAGATAATGTCGAGGACCCGGCAATCCTTTTGTGAGCATATCTGCCAACTGAACCTTAGTTGGAACATAGGAAAGATTGATCAACCCTGACAACAGCTTCTCTCTAACAAAGTGACAGTCCAACTTGATGTGTTTAGTTCGCTCGTGAAACACAGGGTTGCGAGCAATGTGGATTGCAGCCTGACTATCACACTTCACTAGGACAGGGGAGACATTAGAGACTCCTAATTCATGGAGAAGTCGAGTGAGCCAGGCCAATTATGTTGTGATGCGCCTAAGAGACCTATATTCCGCATCTGCAGAGGACAAAGATACAGTCTATTGTTTCTTGGACTTCCAATAAATCAGACTGTTCCCCAAGAAGCTCACAAAACCACACACAGAACGTCGAGTAAGGGGACATGCCGCCCAATCTGCATCACAATACCCAACTAAGGTGAAATCAGCAGTATTGTTTAGAACAATACCTTGGGAAGGGCACCTGCTCAAGTATCTTACACTATGTAAAGCAGCATCCATGTGAGCGGTACGTGGTTGAGACATAAACAGGGTAAGATGTTGCACAGTATAGGAAATATTTGGGCGAGTGTTGGTGAGGTAGTTCAGTTTCCCCACCAATTTCCTATACGAGGAAGGATCAGAAATCAAGTCACCAGAATTAGGAGTAAGCTTCTTAGTAGGGTCAAGTGGGGAAGAAGGCTATTTAGAATGCAAACACCCAAATTCAGTAAGCAATTCCATGGTGCACTTGTGTTGAGTAACAGCCAGACCACTGGTAATGGGATGAATTCCAAACCCAGAAAAAATTGGAGAAAACTCAGATCTTTGATCTTGAAGGTAAGATCCAGAAAGGCTTTAAGTTAAGAAATTTCATCAATGTGATCCCCAGTGATGAGAATATCATCTACATAAACAACCGAATACACCATCTTGTTGTCCAATGACTTAGAGAACAAAGAGTAATCATTCAAGGATTGATGATAACCTCTGGAAAGTAAAAGCTGAACCGAGTTTAGCATACAATTGCGAGAAGCCTGTTTTAAACTGTAAAGCGACTTCTCCAATTTTCAAACAAGACCGTCTTGAGAAGGAGTAAGGCCAGGGGAGGTTCCATATAGATATCTTCATGGAGATCTCCATGAAGAAACGCATTGTTAACGGCTAGCTATGTGATAGACCAACTGTTCTTGACAACAATAGCAACCAAACACCTGATAGTAGTCAGTTTAACTACAGGGGAGAATGTCTCAGTATAGTCAATTCCATCTTTTTGAATGTACCCTTTGACAACTAAGCGGGCCTTGTACCTCTCAATCGACCCATCATATTTGTGCTTTAATTTTAAAACCCATTTAAAACTAATGGCCTTTTTATCTGAGGGGAGAGGAACAAGACACCATGTATTGTTGGCTTCCAAGACAGAAAATTCCTTGGCAATAACATCCCTCCATTCACGGAAAGTAGCAGCTTGAGAGTAACTCTGTGGATCCTGTATAGAAGCAAGCAATCTAGTGTCCAACAAGGAATTAGTGTTGACATGACAACAAATGGAGGAATGGCTGTGAGGTGGGATAAGACAAAGGAAGGTAAGGGTGTGAGTACAAAGGGAAGGAGAAGAGAAGGAAAGATTGCAATGATAATATTTGATATAGGAAGGAACAATGGAGATTCTGGTGGAATGACAAATGGGAGGTGAATTATGAGGAATGATGCAGAAGAAGACTTAACCAAAGGCTGATTTGTGCCAGAAGGACAGACAAACGAAGGGGTTTCTGGAAAAAGAGAAGAGGTGGTGGCAGGAGAGATGTCAGAAGGAGTGGATGACTGGGTAAAATAATGTGAAAGATAAGGAAAAATGGATTCATGAAATATGACATCTCTAAAGATAAAAACACCAAAAGTTTCCAGATTTAGTAATTTGTATGCTTTCTTTCCATAGGGGTAACCAAGGAAAAGGGAAGGAATAGCTCTAGGAGAAAGCTTGTCTCGGTCAGGTTTGGGAGTACTTGCTTAGCAAAGACACCCAAATGCTCTCATGTGAAATAAGTTAGGTTTTTGCTGAAAAAAGGAGCTCATAAGAAGAATGGTTTTTAAGTAGTTTAGATGGAAGTCTATTTATGATATAAGTGGCAGTGAGGACACACTCTCCCCAATATTTCTTTGGCAATTTAGACTGGAATATTAAAGCACGAGAGGTTGCGCTCCACAACCCCAATTTGTTGAGGAGTGTGGAAGCATGAAGTCTGATGTAAGATGCCTTTTTGTAGAAAGAAAGATTTTGTATAGTCACTTGTGCCTAATTCTAAGGCATTGTCACTTCTTATTTGTTGGACCTAAGTATGGAATAGTCTTTCTACCATAGCCAGAAAGGTTTGAATGAAGATGAAAGCATTACTTTTGCAAGAGAAGAGGTGTGTCTAGGTAGTACGAGTGTAATCATCTACAATGGTAATGAAATACTTGTAACCATTGTAGGTTTGGGTACAGTAAGGCCCCAAAAGATCTATATGAATGAGCTGAAAAGGAGATGTAGAATGAATTAAGCTATGTGGGAAGGGTAAGCGAGTCTGTGTAGCTTTGGAACAAATTAAACAAGATTGGAATTCTTCTTTATTTATATCACAAATTTTACAATCATGTAACTGCATGAGTTTATACAATGGGACATGGCCCAATCTAGCATGCCATATATAGACTGAAACATGTAAAGAAAAGGACTGGCAAAAAGTAGTGGTGGGAAAAGGTTGAGGACGACTGGTGCATGCTTTATTAGATTGAAGTATGTAAAGGTCTTTATGACTCTTGCCAAGTACTAGAGACTTCTTCTGAGAAGAGTCCTGGCATAACATTCATGAGATGTGAAGTTGATGGTAGTATTAAGTTGCTTGGACAGTTTGGAAATGTAGAGTAAATTGAACCGAAGTGAAGGTACATACAAGACATTATGCAAAGAGATAATTTTGGTGATAGGGACAGTACCAAGATGTGTGATAACAACAGAATTTCCAGTAGGTATAGTAATGATGTAAGGTTTAGGGATAGGTCTAATGTCAGAAAACAAATCCTTGTTGAAACACATATGATCACTAGCACCACTTTCCAAAATCCAAGAGTTACTGCAAATATATAAACGAGGAGAGTGAGTGGAGTTACCAACAAAGTTTGAGCTACTTGGGGTAGTATCAGGAAGCTGGTTGTACTTCAGAAATTGCTGGAATTGTTTGAACACAGTCGCTGTAGGATCTGTATCTTGAGATGAAGTCTGTGACTTGTTGAATGCCCCCAGAATTCCATCCTCTCTTCCATGAGCTGCATTTGCAAGACGCTGATTCTTGTAATGTAGGCGTCTGCAAGTAAGAATGCTATGCTCTGGTGCCTTACATTAATTGCAGAACTCTCCTTTTGGTTCATCAGTGCCTGCACCATCATCCTTCGATTTCTGTTGAGATTTCTGGTGAAATTGATTGATACTACCAGAATGATTGCCTTTATTTTTCTGATTCTTTGCATAAAATGAAGCAGATTTGCCTTGAACCTGAGATACATTGTGAAATTCTCGTTGCCTCTCTTCCTGCATAAGATTATTGTAAACTGTTGTAAGAGAAGGCAAAGGAGACTATAGAAGAATTGGTCCTCTGATTTCGCCATAGGAATCATTAAGTCCCATCAGGAATTGAACAACATGTCGATCCTGCTGGAATTTGCGCCGCTTGGCTGTGGCTCCAAAATTACATGTGCAGGTGCAATTAGGGTTTAGTCCCATGGCTTTGATTTCATCCCAAATTACCTTCAATTTGGTGAAATAGCTAGAAATCGATTCATTTCTCTGAGAAAACTCTGAGAGAGTCTTATACGCACCATACAATTGTGCTCCATTCGATTGTCCAAAGCGTCCTGCAAGATCATCCCAAGCTGCCTTCGCAGATTGTGAATAAAGGATCGAGCGTGCGATTTCCTCAGATAGACCGTTCAAAATCCATGAGAATACGATGTCATTGTTCCTTTGCCATGCTCTAGCCTTTGAATCATTAGAATTAGGTTTGACAGTTGTTCCGTCGATCAAACCTAATTTATTCTTCGTAGAAAGCGCAATTAGCATACTACGCTTCCAATTGCTAAATCCTGAACCTTCGAAGACATTAGAGACAAGCTTCATAACGACGAGGTCATAGGAACTGATATAAAGAGGATCGTCAGAAGTAGCCGTGGGATTGCTTCCATCGCTTGCCATTTTCGTGCAAGGAATGCGATGAGAAGAAGAAGAAGAAGAAGAAGAAGAAGAAGAATCAGATTGATTGAATTATTGATTTGTTGCAACGGAAAAGGAATCAGAGAAGCTCTAATACCATGTTAGACTTGATCTTCCTCCATTGATGAGCTTTGGAAGCTTGAGAATAGAAGAAGAGGAGTAGCAGAGTAAAGAGACAACATAGAGAATTTGTGTGAAGACAAAGACAAAATAAAAGTTTGTTTTTTTGGTAAAAGGTAAGTATATTGATAAAATCAAAAAATCATGTACAATATTCTATGATTCTTGTTACATAATCAATGTCCCTCTTACTCATCTTTACCTTATTCAAATTACAAAAATACAGTTGCTCCTGTTTCGTGCTTAGCATTTTCGGTCTCATTAGTACCCCTTCAACTCTGCTTCTGTTTCGTTGCTTCCAAGTGTGGTAACTTATTGCATTAATTGCACCATTTGCTATAGCCTCTTCAATTTCGAGCCCCGTATTGTAAGCCTCCATCGATTTGGAATGGTTTCCTTCATATCGAAACCTGTCCACCCTTCTATGGTCTACAACATCATTCTACTATACGGACAGCTACAGAATAGGTGTTGCATAGTTTCCGTGCTCAAATCACAGATGCAACAACGATCGTCACTTGCTATACTCAGTCTTTGTAGATGCTCCTTAATTGGTATTCATGGCGCCATGTTGATGAATCCGCGCAATGACTCTATGTTTAGGAAGAGTCCACTTATTTCATATAAGACGATGCCATTCTATTTTCTCCCTTTTGCTCCTGCACCAGTCATAGCCTCTAGCCACTGTGTACTGATGTGTATCATTCTATTCCCCTTACTCAATCGCTGCTTTAAAGACTTCCTTTGCCTTGCATATCTTACGCCACCCCCAACTGGAATTCAATGTCGGATTATAGCGCATCCAGTCTTCTCCTTTCAAGTAGACTGAGTTAATCCATTGCACCCAGAGTATGGATGTATGCGCAATAACCCACCACGTCATTTTCCCAACCGCTGCTTTATTCCAATTACTACTCCGTCGTAAATTCAGTCCTCCTTCAATTCATCATAGGGGACACACAACTTATCCCAGGAACTCTAGTATACGTTGTCCCTCCTTCCCACAACTAGGTTCGACAAATAGAATCAATTTGCTTAATAACCTCCATTGGGATAAGGAAATAAAAGTTTGTTGTATTATTGAATGAATAACAATTACAACTATATTGAGTACATATACAAAGAATGTATAACTAACTTTGAATGTAACAAATTCTTTGTAACAAACTTGTAACAACCTTTGAAGGAGGTTGAAACTCTTGTATCTTAACAAACTAATCACTTGGGAATAGTTCAACAATTTAGACCAATTGCGTGCTGCAATATGGTCTATAAATGTATTTCAAAACTAATCTGCAAACGGCTTGGAACTGTGCTTCCTGATATTATCTCTCCAACTCAAGGAGGCTTTGTCCAGGGGAGAAATATTCTGGAAAACATTCTTATATGTCAAAATTTAATTCGTCTTTACGGGCGAAAGACCGTGTCTCCCAGGTGCATCTTTAAAATTGATCTCCAAAAGGCGTACGATAGCATTGAATAACCTTTTCTCCAACAAATGATGCAGGCACTGAATTTTCCATCCAGGTTTATACTACTCATCATGAAATGTGTTACCAATGCCACCTATTCACTCAACTTAAATGGAGACATTTTTGGGTTCTTCAAAGGCAAGTGAGGATTACGACAAGGTGACCCACTATCCGCACTCATCCTCTTCACTATATGTATGGAATACCTGACTCGACTACTAAGCCACACTACTACTACTACTACTACTACTACTACTACTAAGCCACACTACTACTACTACTACTACTAAGGAGATCCACTACACTACTCTACCCTAAAGAGGCTCACTTAAGGCACAAGAATGAAATAAAACCCTAGGTTTACTATATATACTAAACCCACCCTTTATGCTCTCATTTGAGACTTAGTAGTCTGATGTTCGCGGGCGACCTTCTTCTCTTCAGCAAAGGTGAGACGCCTTCCATAATGGTCCTGCTCAGGACATTTTCAACTTTCTCACACGCGTCTGGACTCAAAATGAGCCCTAGGAAGATAAACGTCTACTTTAATGGATTCCATCCTTCTGTGAGAGTTGATCTTGTTCAAGTCTCGGGCTGTGTAGAGGGATCCCTGCCCTTCAAGTACCTTAGGGTACCCATTAAACCTAATAAGCTTAATGCTAAGGATTGTCAACCTCTCATATACAAGGTTGTGGAACTGATTAGAATGGTGGGGACAAGGAAACTCTCTTATGCAGGTCGCCTAGTACTAATTAAGTCTGTGCTGAAAACATTACACAATTATTGGGGTTCAATCTATATTCTTCCGTTTATTGTCATCAAGATCATATAATCCTTATGTAGGAACTTCCTATGGGAGGGTGGAACCGAATACAAACGCACCCCTTTAGTTGCATGGTCTTAAAATTTGTGGACCACTAAAGGAGGGTGGGCTGGGCATTAAGGATGGTCTTATTTGGAACAAAACGGTTGTGGGCAAGTTGGTTTGGTGGATCCATAAGAAGGCTGACACACTTTGGTGCAATGGGTTCATCAAATCTACTTAAAAGGAGAGCAATGGCTCTCATATGAGCCTCCAACAGATGCATCTTGGACATGGAAAAAAAATCTGTAAGACAAAGTCACAAAGGACCTCATTAAGGACGCTTATCATACTAATATCTGGAATGAAGAGCAAGGGCAAGATTATACTATCCAAAAAGGATATACGTGGCTTCATACCCAGGGTACTAATGTCAATTGGTACCACCTGGTATAGAATTCCTGGACGATTCCAAGGCACAAATTCGTGAGTTGGCTGTACCATCGGGGGGAATGAACAGCAAAGCTAAATTACACGATTTGGGAATCTCAGTCAATTCAATGCAGATTGTTGTATATGTGAGGTACAAGATGAAACCTTGGAGCATCTATATTTCATGTGTCCCTAAAGTAGTAGACTGATCTGCTTACTTAGTACTGGATGCAAATTACTCTTCCAGTTACTAATGTACTGAAAAGGAGGAACAAGAGAAGGGGGTTGAAGGCACAAAGAAGGATCATCAATGGAGTGTTGAATGTGGTTGTATACCATGTTTGGATGTAGAGGAATCGAGCCAGAATGGAGTATAACTTGGTAAGGAGAAAGATACAGAATAACAGTAATTACATACTATCCGTAACAATACATATTGTAATCTTTGTATTATCATTAGGTTTAGATACGTGAGATACTAATTACGGCTCTCTAGACTGTAGCAGTTTGTTCTCTTCTTGTATTTATATCTGTTCTGTAACACCCGCGAATTTCCTAGCTATGCTTTTATTTTTGTCGCGACTCCGTTATAATTCTGCTATTAATTTTAGCATATTTTTCACTCCACTTTTGAGTCCCTATTATTTTATCGAGACAAACATTTAATATTTTCATTAAAAAGGTTTAATCATTCTATTTATCTATCACAAAACTATTTATGTAAATTTCGTCACAAACTATTGATTCATTCGCGAGGAGTTTCATTTTTCGAACGGACAATTGTTTTAAGGTAAAACTTGAGTCGCTTAATTTTGCTAAAGATGTTCGAACACATTTATGTATTATTTCTAACTCGGAAAGTATTTTTATTACGAAAGATAATTATTTAAGGATTTTACTTTGAGGTTTCGTAAATAATTATTTTCTAACATGAGGTTTACTTGATTGCTTTAAAATGACTCTAATAATTTTACGATCCTTATTTTATCAACCTACAATTATTTTTTGGACCCACTTGGAGTCATGTGTGTCGTGTCACACAATAGTTGTTATTACAACTATTTCTCTTACTCTTCGAGCCTCATTTTAAGTCTACATTCAACCCGGGATTGACTCACACATTTTACAACCTATGCATCTAGACCACAATATTTTCCTCCTTCTTAATACATGCATTTGGCTGAGTTTTTGGCACTCCTACCTCTTTTAAACATTGCCTAGTTTAATCCCATGACTCACACAATTTGCCTTTCTTACATTTGAGCTTTCACACCCAATTTGGCCGGTTTGGTGAGCTTACTTGTGGCCTCTTTTACACTAATTTAAGTCATCATTGAACCACCTATCATTCACACACCATTTCAACATTCATTCATCTTTGAAATCAAGCAAAATCACATTCTTTTCCTCTCATTTTCCGACGTGAAGACAGCAGTAACTGCAGCCATTTTTCTGCCCAAAAATCATGTGCATCACCCTCATTTCCATCTCCAATTCTCGCCTGTTTCGATCCTTTAATCATCTCCTTCGTAAAGGTATTAATCAAGCATGTTTCAACTTCTTCTCGTCACATTTTTCAATCATCTTATGGTCCTTTTTGTAAAATGAATTATTTGTATTATTCATCACATTTTTCAATCACATTGATTCGAAGTTGGACGAGTAAAGGTAACGTCGATGTTACTCGGTATTGCACGGTTTTAATTTGTGTATTTGCATGTATATAATTATAATTTTGTTTGGACTATATATTATGTCTCGTAAATTTTGATTTCATTTTTAAAAATCATAAAATTTGCATGTTTCGATATTTTTATCGTTTTTCGAGATTAGCGATTAAATTGTTGTTTTATTCGTAAAATTGTATTATTTGGCTTAAACACATAAAATACACATATATTCTGTAAAAATAATATTTCGGATTATTTTTGATAATTTCGTATTTTTCTGATATTTTAAATATTGTTTATTGAATTATTACCGATTTCGGACAAAAATGATTAAAAGCCGATTTTTAGTTCTAGCACGTAAACATTTTATTTTACTCTGAAATTCAACATGGATGACTTTTCTGATGAAAAATAATTTCCTGAATTGTTTCATAATTTTTCGGAATTTTTAAGTGGGTGAATTAATTAATCGTTTTAAAACATCGTTTATCATTAAAACCGTGTTTGCTATTTTGAATTCTGATTTTTGGCTACTGTTTTAAATCTTAAAAAAATATTCCTGATATTTTCTTGATAAAAATGTATTTTAATGATTTTAGTGTCTTAATAAAATAATTAGGAACGACATATTTTATTAATGGAATCGTTAATTGCGAAAACGGGTTTTAAAAGACGGTTTTATTGAATTTTATGAAATCTGGAATTCTGACATTTTGGAAAATAATAACTTTCTGAAAAAATCCCAATTTTTAAGTATAATAATAATTTTTGGTTATTTATACCTAAATCGTTTTATAGTTGCTATTTTTATTAATCGTTATTGTCGATAATAGACGATTAATGTAAAAACCCTTTTAAAACCGAGTTTACAGGTTCTGGATTTTTTTTTCTGAACAGAATGTCAAAATATGTATTTTAAATAATTTAAATAAGTTTTACACTATTTATTGAAGCTTTTAAATGGTAGTATCGAGTTTTGGGCAAAGTTGTGAATTACCGATAAAGTATCTCGTTTGAGCTAAATAAAGTATTTTTCCAGCTACTTTGAGAGTTTTTAAATCTGAAATGTTATAAGTTAAATCATCCCTTATGATGTTCTAAATTTGTTTAAGTGTTTAATAAATAAAAGAGGTTAAATGATTTGTTTTGATATTTGCCGTATCCTATTTATGATTGTTTTGTCGAAACTATTAATAATTAGGGAATTTTAGTTTTATAAATTTGGAAACACCCTAATTAGTAGTATTTTAATGTTTAAAACATTCTTAACCATTTTATAAACACTTGTATCGCATTTCAATAATTTCATAAACCCAATTATTCTAATTTTAACAATTAATATCGTTCAGGCCGAAAGTATTAGTTTTATAAATCTATATTGTTTATTAAAAATGTTCTGTTAGTATGAACTAATATTTTTGATACTTTGTTACCATTTTATTTTTAGAAAGTTTCCTAAAGTGGAAAGTTTCCTCTTTTAGAATATAAGGATTTTTTCTTTTATCCTCCCATTATTTATAATGATTATCTCTTTTGAATATCGATAATGGCTTGTTTTGGAGTTATGGAATAAGGATAAGTGTGGGTTAGAGTAATACAGTCTAGGATGTACTGTTTTGCCATCAACTATATGGATGATGTATCCATTTGGATGCATTGGTTGTTGAACATGATACATTTGCTGTCCAGGAATATATGTGCATTGTGCCCTTAAGCTAGATATCGTATCGTGTTAGTCGCCGTCAGTTGAACTGGATCCATTTGGTGTCCAAGAGGTGTGTATATTACTTAAGCTAGGACCTCGCATTGATAAGTCGCCGTCCTATTATGGTTGAGTTGCTTAGTTAGAGACCTTGGATCTTCGCTACGTGTGAAGTTAGTGTCTGAGTTCTCGAAGCTAGCTTTTAGTATCTCCCTAGTTAAAGTCTAGCCTTGTGCACAATGATTCTATCCATAACGCCATTTTGAATAATAATATTATTATTATTAGCGATAAATTTTGATTTGCAGGTGACACGCGCCTATCTAGGATCGGTCATTAACGATTGATAGAGGATCAAACAATATTTATATGACTCGAAAATAACACAATTTGCAAAAACAAATAAATGTTGTCGTGGTAACTCGAGGTCGTTCTACAGGGATGACGGTGAGTTGATTGAGAAAGAGTGAATGCATTTGGGGTCTTAATGGGGGGTTTTGAGTCGAGTCTATACTAATGATGTGATAAATGACAAATAGCAATCAATAAGGAAAAGGTGTTAGAGGGAGTCGGGAATCGGAAATCGGGTTCTATGAGTCAGGGATTTACGGGGTCGATCACAAAGTCGATAAATGGAGAATGCCACCTTTCGATTTCTTCACCTAATTTATCTAAATTCCGCTTGCGCGGTGAAAAAGGGTAAGTCTCAAGTCAAGATAACTCCTAGCCCGAATTTCCCCATATTGATAGGAGTGAGTCAAGTTCAATTTAGTTGGCCGGACTAAGTCAAAAAAGACACAATGACCTCAAACAAAATAGATCAACAAGCATGCAACCAAACCACAATTCCTCAATTCATATTACCCAAAATCTTTCTCCCTTAACCCCCTAACAAGAAAATACTCACACTTCATGGAGAAAATATCAAGAACAATAACAAAGGTGATAATACCAAAAACATGCATAATGATGAAAACTAGAGGAATTAAGGCTAAAACAACAGAGGAAATTATGATCAACAAATGAAACTACAAAACGATCTAAAAACAATGCAAGAAAAATCAATGAAAACGATGCAATAAAGTGAGAGCAAGACTAAAAACTAATCTAGAGAAAAAGGGAGAGGAAGAGAGTTATACCAACAATGGAGGAAAACTAGAAATAAGGAAGATGAAGATGCATGTAAATAAAGGTTAAGCCTTGATGAAGAAAACAATGGATTTGTCACTACTCATTTGATGATCTCCAAAGAATTCTTGATTAAAGCTAGAATTCCTTACAATAACTTGAATCTAAAGCTAGATGAAGATTGATGAAAACTATGAATGTGTCTCTATGAATATCTCCTAATGAAACTCTATCTAATGTAATGTAATATGATGATCTATGTTCCGGTAGTCTAATTAGGTTAAACTATATATAGTAGCTTAATAGATCACTAAACCAAGCCCAAACCTGATTTTCGCTCTTTGAGTGAGACTTTTGCCCTGTGGATTTTCAAGGGGTGAAACTTCGCCTTGCGAGTTCTTGACTTTTACAAACCATTTCCGCCGGGTGAAACTTCACCCGATGAACTTTCCTTCCAGATTTTGCATTTGGGGGTCTCGTTACCGTCGGGTGAAACTTCACCTGGTGGGTGAAAGTTTTGCCTGGTCATTTCGCCCGGTGGGTGAAAGTTTCCTGAAGATCTTCGGAGAGGTCGAAATGTCATCGGGCGAAACTTCGCCTGGTGGTTCCTCATCGGGTGAAACTTTACTCGATGGTTTCCTTGACCTCTTTTCAGGTTACGCTCTTTGTCGTTTGATTGTTTGGACTTTAGGCTTCGTGTGTTGCTTTTGGACGGTACTCCACTCTCTTGTGCTCGTGGAAGCTTGGACGTGCTCTTGGCGACGAATCTTATCAAAAAAGATAGAAACACTACCAAAAACACGTGAAATGCACAAGAGGGACGCTAATGCATGAAAGACTAAGAATAGGGCGATAATCGCACTCTAATCTCACAAAAACGGAGGAAAACGAGTTTAAACAAGAGGAAAAATGGGCTAAATTTAGCACACATCATCAGGTTAGCAAATATTTTTAAGTTTTCTCCGAAAGCTTATTTTATTATGACGTTTCACCGTTTTTCCGTTTTACTATTTTCATATAATAGTAATTACAATTTTTCAAGTCTTGTAATATGGCTGGGAGAACGTTGGCGTTGCTTCTCACTGATTGTGGCTGTTATGTTTTTAACATGACACATGTATATGTCTTTCTCAAGGGCGGGCTAACGTGCAGTAGTGGATCCTGCTATGCTTAATAATCTTTTTGTACTATGGATTGTTTACCCGATTATGAATTATGTTTATTTTTAGCCAATTTTACTTATGGCTTATGTATTGACTTTACCATTTTATTGTTTTAAGACATAGTTAGAGAGTGTTTTAATCCCACATCTACAGTGTTTCCGCCACTATATTGCATTAAAATTATTAAGGGATTACATGTTCAACTATCAATATAATCATTTATGCAAACATACTATTTCTACATGGTATCAAAGCTTTAAACGCTCCACCACCAAACCCTAAAAACACCCTTCAACCACCGCAAAATCGCCAATTCCGCCACCATGATAGGCTCGACAATAATTTTCTCCAACCGTCACGACACTGCTACGCCCTTTGTGGCGATCGAACTTACTGGGATCGACAACTTACACCCTTGACCTACCAAGGATGGTCGAACACTCTCTCCGATCTTCTCTTTGGTTTCGACCTAATCAAATATCTTGATGGGTCGTACCCCTGCCCAGTCAAAACCGTCACCTCCGTTGACAAAGATGAGAAAGCGGTGACCACTCTCAACCCGGCGTGCACTAGGGCTGTGCATCGGGCCCGACCTGGACCGGACCCGGTTGGACCCGGAACCAGAATCATCAAGTTTGTTGACCCTGGACCCGGACCTGTTACCAAAAATACTGACCCTGGACCGACCCGGAAAAATACCGGCTCCAACCCGGACCGGTTTTGGACAGTACATTACTAATTCACCACCTAAAAACTTCGAATCCTGTCACAGCTACCACGTCTATTCATCATCGAACTAACTCCATTACTAATCACAAATTCACAATAATGCTAGCATCAGAACTAAGAAAATTAACATTTCTCGATTTTTGAGACCTTTTTCCCAAGCTACTCTATGAGATTAATGATTCCGATTCTAATCACAACAAACTAATTCATCATCAAACTAATTTTATTACTAATCACAGCAATGCTAACATCAGAATTCCAGAAAACCGAAATTTGAAACAGGACAAACTGAAACAGGGGATTAGGTAATATATACCACAAATAAAAAAACAAATTCCACGAATTAACAGTATTCGAACGAAAAAAGATGAAAATAAGAACACGAAACAAAATCAGTAGATCATATTCTGAAATCTAACACGTATTTACAACTATAAACGAAAATAATTAGGGTAGTAAAACGAAATCATAAATCATACTTTAGGAAATCAAAAAGAGACTCCAGCGATGGAGGGAAGCGCGTCGGAGGGAAGGAGGAGCAGCGGTGGCTGGTGGACGAACTGCAGCGGCGGAAACGGGAGGGCGTGACTGTGGAAGAGAGGAGTGCTGGAGTGGTAGATAGTTAGAGTTAGGGGAATGGGAGGTTGAGTTCAATTGACTAATTCAGTCGTAAACAATTAAATATCAGAAGGGAGAACCCTAAAACAAAAACCCAATTCAGGTCTTTCCGGTCTGGACCGGGAAAATCCGGGTCAGACCTGGTCCGGACCGGAACCCGGAATCATTATTTTTTATGACCCGTGGACTGACCCGGTTTGGAATATTCCGGGTCCGGTCTTTACTATTCCGGTCCGGGTCGGTCCATTTTTCCGGTCCGACCCGGTTTTTGCACAGTCCTAGCGTGAGCGACCTGGCTCCGTCAGGATTCTATTCTCAAGGCGGCGTTGCGCGGGTCCGTTGTTCCGGCTATCGCTCCAATGCTAAATAAATGCACTACCTCCGCTGCAATCTGGTCACTCCTTGCTAAGACCTACGTTAATCCGTCTCGCGGACATATTATGCAGATAAAAGAGCGTCTTGACTCCATCTCCAAAGACGGTCTTACTGCCACCGAGTATATGTAGGCCATTCAGTCATGTGTGGATGAATTGCCTCAACTTGGGAAGACCGTGGATGACGAAGATGTCGTTGCCAAGGTCCTCCGTCGGCTCAAGTATGTTAAATATTCCTCGCTTATTGAAGTTGTCAAGCATCGGGACACGGTTATTTTGTTTGATGCGCTTTCCGAGAGATTAATTCAATTCGATCTATCTCTCACACACTCACCGCAACCTGTTTCCGTCCCAGCCTCGGCTCATGCTGTTTATCACAAGGTTTCGACTTCCTGTCCGCGACCTTCACCTGAACCGGTCCTCCTACCTACTCCCAACGATACAACCCTCCCACCCTTTAAAGGCAAGTGCCAGTGGTGTCATACCACCGGTCACCAGGTCTCTCTACCCTAATATTACTGTCCCTCCACGCCCTTCACCACCTCACACCGCACGCACTACACCCCGTGCTAACCTTATTTCCGCCTAACACGCTACCGAATCTGCCCCGTGGATCATTGTTAGCGGTGCCACGCATCATATTACCCATGACCTAAATAACCTAGCCCTTCATGCTCCGTATGACGGGACCGATGATCTTCTCATTGGCGATGATTCTCCACTTCACATTGTTAATATTGGTTCTTTTTCTATTTCTATTCCTTCTCACTCTCCTCACAAATTTGACAAAGTCCTTCACGCCCCATTTATTTCTAAAAACATTATTTCTGTCTCTCAATTTTATCTTGATAATGATGTCGGTGCTAATTTTTTTCATAATGCTTGTGTCTTACAGGACCGGTTGACGGGCAGGGAGCTTTTGCGAGAACGGCTTAAATCGGGCTTATATGAGTGACTGAACCCGAGCTTTCCACCCACGGTGTGTCTTGCATCCACCCCATCCTCCCATCTTTGGCATCATAAGCCCGGTCATCCCTCACCACCTATCATTAATACTATTTCTAAAATAGCGAATTTTACTATTCCAAATAAATTATCGCATGTAATGCGTGTGCGACTCGTAAGAGTCATAAGCTTCCTTTTGCTACTAACTTTTTAGGCTCAACTAAACCGCTTGAATTACTTTACTTGGATGTTTGGACATCCCCTATTTATTCTGTTTTTGGTTTTAAGTACTATATTGTTTTCGCTGATCACTTTACTTGCTATACGTGGATTTACCCTCTTCGTCAAAAATCTGAATATCTTGCTATTTTCACCCGTTTTCGTGCTCTAGTAGAAAAGTTTTCTAACTTACCAATTGTTCAAAAAAATTCGGATAACGGTGGAGAATATCTCAAACTCACACCAAACATTACATCCGACGGAATCACCCATCTTATCTCTCCTCCTCACACCCCCGAACACAACGGTCTCGCGGAATGACGTCATCGTCACATTGTCGAGATTGGTTTAGCTCTTCTTATATGCCCACTACATACTGGTCATACGCCTTTACCATTGTTGTCTATCTCATTAATCGCATACCCACCTCTAATCTTAATCATCTTTCCCCATTTACCAAACTATTCGAACAGTCCGAATTACACTAAGCTTAGGAGCTTTGGGTTCCTGTGTTACCCTTGGCTCTGCCCCTACAGTAAGCGTAAGCTTGAACCCAAGTCCAAACCCTGCATCTTTATTGGTTACTCTCCCACTCATAGTGCTTATCACTGTCTCGATCTCACCACCAAATGCATCTACACCTCTCGGCATATTCACTTTGTCGAGGATGCCTTTCCGCTCTCCTCCGTTCCCTCGGTCGAACCCCACCCTACACCCATGAAATGGTTCACTGTTCCACTGGTTGTTCTCCCCTCTCCCTCGGCTCCTGTGGCCAAACCCACTCCACCTCCTCTTTATGTCTATTCTAGACGCACCAGACCCCCTCAATCTAACCCGGGTGACTCCACCACCCCTCTATCACTATCAAGCCCACTAACCCGGCCCCTCCCTCTCCTCCTCCTCCTCCTCCCTCTTCTACCGGAGCTCCTCTCGACCAACCCCCTCCCCAATCTCATCGTGTTACTCGTCTTATGAACAAAATTAGAATACTGTAGACACCCGCATTTTGACTGCCAGGTGTCTATGGCAGTTTCCAAAAAACACCCGATGATGATCGGACGCTAACATGTTTCTACGCGCTCGGATACGGGCTCAAATCCATTAGTCGCTGGCTAACGCACTTACGGAGTACAAAACTCACAAAATCAACCTCGAATCCAGGCTCAGTAGATCATTTCGAGTCAAACAAGACTAATTTGGGCCAAAACCGACACCGGAATAAAAACCAACTTTTTAGCGATTGGGTCAGCCCCGGTCAAAGTCGTTTCCGGGACACACAAAACAGCCCCTCACATCATCAAAAGTCCAAGTCAAACACAAAACCCATCAAACATCTAAAGTCAAGGTCCAAAACAATGGACCCGTGCAACCCAGTTGGGCCACTCGATCGAGTGCCCCACCCACTCGATCGAGTGGGCCTATTTCGAGCCAGACGACTAGCATAACGGGCCACTCGATCGAGTTAGCCACCTACTCGGTCGAGCAACCCTAAACCGGGTGCCCTAGCTTTTCCTATATAAGCAACCCCCATGCACACATCTTCAACACCTTTTGACAACTTTTTTACAACCTCAAGAACCCTAATCTTACACGTACAACCCTAAGCAATATCACACTAGCAAAACCCTAAACCTAGATTTTAGGAATCGATCCCGAGCCACCATAACTCAACCTTCATACACCTCGAAACTCTTGTGTTAAAGCCACGGTTACGAGTTCGATCCGAGACAAGAACATGTAGGTTGAGGGTGTAAAAACCCCTTTTTTTTCTTCTCCTTCTCTTCTCGTCGTCTTCTTCTCTTTTTTCGCATCTTTTTTTATTTTTTTTTATTATTTCGTTCATTGCATTCATAATATCGATAATACTATTAATACAAAACATTAAAATACTTATTGATTTGTGTCGAATGTGAGTGATGGTGGGATAAGGAAAACCGCATATACAAGTGTACTGCACACGCGTCGTCGGTCGCTTATCCCATCACCCCGATCGTTTGATTATTGAAATAAGTTAATTTAAACAATAATCTTTTTTATTTCGTTTTCATCATTATTCGAGTCACATATTTACGTCAATTTTCAAAACAAACATTGTATTTTAATAAGGGTCGAAACCCGTTGACACGGATCCGACATCACAATCCCTAGGGATTTATTTCGATGTCGGAAAAGTCGAGGGAATCAAGTCCTTTAATTCAAGCAAAGAGTCGATTCCCTAGATTCGATACCAATTTCATAATTGGATGTCGAATCTAGCAATCTAGTTACATAAATAAATTAACGCTATTTATCCACATCGCGCTAATTAATTTAAGACGACTAAAATTAATTTATTTTCTTTTATTTTCACCCTAGTATTCCATATCGATTCGATAATCGAATATGGACTACTACGAGTATTCAAATTTAGAATCGAATATAAATCCCGCAATATTCTAAGATCAACTCGACTTAGGAAGTTCGTCCCGATCAACGTCTAGAATATGTACACTGGTATAGACCCTCTTTAGACCGACCGAGACTTAGTATAGAGCATACATGGCGTCGTTATAATGCTTGTGTGACTACGTGCTACTTGGTTTCCGAGTCGTTTTCAAAAATCGTATTTTTTTTCAAAGATTGCATCTTTTTCAAACTATTCAATTTCAAAACCCGGGACACATACCGAATTTAGGACTTATGATTTTACTCAAAATAGCCTATTTTCTAGACGGTATGCTGCCCAATTCAAAACTCAAAAGCATTTTCGAACTTTCAAAACCCGCGGCCCAATACCATTTTCGTTTTTTCCGAAAATTGGGCCCTCAACCGAGCCTACTCGGGCCTTTCTAAAAAACAATCAACTTTCAAAACCTCCTTCTCCTTGGGACTTCCCGTATTTAGCAGTGTCGGGTCGTGTCTTAGGTTGTCAAGGTCTTTAGTGTCGAAACTCTGTCGATCTTACATCAAGAGTTTCTTCCCTATCCCAGTCCGCCTTATTAGACTAAGGCAAGGCCCCCCCCTACGTAGGACAAACTCCTACAATGGAGGGCCCATCAACACAATCGAGTCCATAAGTCTGGGGATGTCTCACGTGAACCTTCCTTCGAACAGGACTAGGCCCACCCGCCGAATCCTAAGGAAGGCCCACATTTCACAAGTCACCCGTCTAGGTGTCTTTTCTGAGTCATTTTCCCTTTTTAGTCTCGTTCGGGATGTACTTTCTACTCCGGGATTTTGGGCTAGTTTCTGATTACGTGGTGTTCTTATAGACAGGCCACCCGTGACAAGACATCAACGCAAGATGGACGAGTTGAAAGAGGCACTAACCAAGATCGAGACTCAGCTGACTTCCATCCAGGCTAACCAAACAGCTTTAGCCACCCGTATGAGCGCCGTGGAGAAGGGGACTCCCCTTGATGGGTCCTGGACCACTGGGCCTATAGTTGAACTGATCAGCGTTGTTCGTAGGCTTGAAGAACAAGTTCACCTATCGACGAACAACTCGATCCATACCGAGAATGCTCGTTCTTACTCGCCTTTGAACGACGATCTGCCTGCTAACCTCAACCTCACGGGAATTCCAATGTTTGAGGGTACTGAAGACCCGGTCCATCACATCCGGGCTTTCAAAGATTTCATGGCGGTTAAAGGAGTGAATTCCACCATGTTTACACACTTATTCCCTACTCCCCTCGAAAAGCATCCTAAGGCCTGGTTCTACAGGCTCGATTCCAAGAAATACAAAACTTGGGACGATGTGGCTACCGAGTTTGCTCGGAATTACGCCGACAATACTGAAATCCAGACTACGATGCATACTCTAGAAGTAATGGCCCAAGAGCCCAAAGAAGGGTTCACCAAGTATCTGCAAAGATGGAGGGCCGAGAGTGTGAAGTTGGTCGATAAGCCCAGCGAAAAAGTGCTGGTGGAGGCCTTCGTCAAGAACCTCCTCCCATCCTACCGGGTCCATCTCCGGTATGCTATCATCCCAAACTTTGTTGTCCTTACTGAAATGGGCACGAGAATCAAGGATGACTTGAGAGCCTGACTAAGGCCTCTACCAAGAGCTATCAAGGGGCTAGTTCATCCACAAATAAGCCCGTACCTGCAGCTGCAACTCGCAGCATCTTTGATGAGGTAAACCTGCTCGACACCTCATCCAAAAAGAATACACCAAATCGGGTATTCACAGATATAGGGACTACCTATGCTTATGCCTTGCAAAGGCTATCCTCAAAGGGCCTGATCCAACCGATAGGCCCAACTGCAAAGCCTCCAGTAGAGAAAAGGCCCAAAGCCTATAATGCCCAAGCTTACTGTCAGTATCACCGGGGTAACGGACATGATACTGAAAAATGTTGGAGACTAAAGCATCTTATCCAAGATCTTATCGAGAGTGGGAAGATCCCGTTGCCCGGAGACAAACCGAGCAACAAAGAAAACCCGTTCAGTGCCCATGCAATATTCACGGGGGAGGTAACCGATTGTTCTCACCTCATTTCTCCTTTTATCCCACAAATCAATGGGATATGGTTCGATGACGAGGACGACGTGTACCTAGCCAAAGGGGAAGCTGTCCCCATCACCCTTGAAGAGGTCCGAAAAGCCAAGTCCAAGGCCTTGGCCACCAACCACCTCGCCACTGTTGGGCGCGCCACACCAACACCCATCACTGAACCTGCCAGGACGGGGTCTACCCTCGAAGAGCCGAACAACGACACGGCCCTAGTCCAACAACTGAAGAGGGTTCGAACTGATCTAACTATATGGCAACTATTGGTTAGCTCACAAGCACATCGAGAAGCACTGACTAAGGCTCTCGATGAAATCAAGGTCGATTCGCAAGCTACCCCTGCTGAAATGGTAGCTACTATCATGCCCTACCTCAAGGGCAAGTTCAAGAACGAAGGCCCACTCATAACCTTCGCTGAATCTGATCTGCCATCATTTGGGCCCCATCACAATCTGGCCTTATACATCACGGTCATCTGCAAGGGTAAGTACCTCCTGATGACCCTTATCGACAATGGATCAGCCGTGAACGTCCTACCTCTAAGGACTGCTAGAGCCCTCGGCATCACTGATGCCGACTATCTCCTGACGGCGCAAACTATTCAGGCTTTCGACGGAAGCCCAAAACCAGTCGTCGGGGCCGTTAAATTGAAGATCATAACGGGCCCAATCGAAAAGGAGATGGAATTTCAGGTGATAGATGTCACCTCATCATTCAACCTCTTGCTGGGAAGACCTTGGATCCATGCAGTCAAGGCCATATCGTCTACCCTCCACCGGAAAGTCAAGATGCCACTTAAAGACGGTATCATCACATTAGAGGTGACCCCGATGACCGTGGCTAGCTGTAATGCCACAAGCCGGGCCGAACCACGAGGATTTGATTTCGTGGGTATGATCGAAGAGGAATATCTCTTCAAGCCTTACTTCGCCCCTAGCATCGACACGATGCTACAAAATCTGGGTTACCTACCCGGAGCCACTTCAAGGCCGTACCTTCCGGCGGGGAAGGTTATCGAAGTCCTAGACAATGGAGAGTCCCGACTCGGATTGGGATATACTATAAGCTCGGAGAATGTGGGCCGGGCCGGTGCAATCAAATTCGTCACTCCAGTCTTCGGAGCTATCCAAGTGGGCCTCTACCAACCCACCATCACGTATCCCGAGACCAAAACGGCTCGGGAATGCAACTATATCCCCGATGATATATTCACCATTATCCAGGATGAGTCCAAGAAAGGTGGAAGCGACCCCGAGCCCGTGCTGGGGCTCTTATTTAGGGAAGACAAGCCCGTCTCTGCTCCGAAAGATGACCTGGTCAATCTGATCCTCCGCAGCGATCGGTTCGACCCAACAAAGCTGATCACCAAAGTGGGTACAGATATAGGAACAAGGGCTTGGAGGAAGACCATAAAATGGACCGACAGTCAAGGACGGGTCTATAAGCTGACCACCGGCGAGGGAGATATGCCAGATACCGAGTCCGAGTCTGAGTCAGAGTTAGAGTCGGAGTCTGATTCCGAGTCTAGAGGGCCTGGTGCTGGAGTCGAGTTTGTAACCCCTCTTCCCTTAGCCACTGAGGTCTCGGGGCCTGTCCCAAGACCTCTCCCTATCCCGCCACTGACCAATGATCAGATGACAGCTCTATTCGAGCTTTTCTCAAAATTTACTATTAATAATAATATCGAAAACCGTTCTGCTTACGACTTGTCTTATTTCCAAAATATTCTCAATTTCAAAAATTTTATATGCAATGACATTGAGAAACCCGATGAACAGGTACCTTGCCTCCGCATCAGGTCGAGCAGCTCAAACAAAGGGAATCCCGAGATCCGGTAATCGAAGAAACCGAGTCCATCAATGTGGGAACCACTTTAGAGCCCCAGATGCTTAAGTTGGGCCTATCTTTAGATCCAGAGGAGAGAAAACAATTCACAGACCTCCTCCAAGAATTCAAAGATGTCTTTGCATGGTCCTACAAGGACATGCCGGGAATAGATCGAGTAAACCCATCAAAGATGGGTGCAAACCGGTAAAACAGAAGCTCAGAAGAATGAAGCCTGAATGGTCCCTCAAAGTCAAAGAGGAGGTCGATAAACAATTCAAAGCGGGTTTTATACAAGTGTCTGAATATCCAGACTGGGTTGCAAACATCGTGCCGGTACCCAAGAAGAACGGCAAGGTGCGAGTATGCGTGGACTTCCAGGACTTAAATAAGGCCAGCCCAAAAGATGATTTTCCGTTACCACACATCGACATATTGGTAGATAACACGGCCGATCATGCCCTTCTATCATTCATGGACGGGTATGTCAGATACAATCAGATTAAAATGGCAGAAGAGGACATGGGTAAGACCACCTTCATTACACCATGGGGGACTTACTGTTACACCGTCATGCCATTTGGGCTTATCAACGCCGGGGCCACTTATCAACGGACCGCCACTACTTTGCTCCATGACATGATGCATAAGGAAGTGGAGGTCTATGTGGACGATATGATTGTTAAGTCTAAAGACCGAAGCGGCCACATTTTGGCCCTAAGTAAGTTGTTCATCAGACTACGCAAATACAGTATGAGACTGAACCCACAAAAATGCAGTTTTGGGGTAACGTCGGGCAAATTACTGGGCCATATCGTTAGCCAACGCGACATCGAGATCGACCCAGCTAAAATCAAAGTCATCACCGAGATGCAGCCACCCAAGACCGAAAAGGAAATAAGGGGGTTTCTCGGGAAGTTCCAATACATCAGCCGGTTCATTTCGAAACTAACCATGGTATGCGAGCCCATTTTCAAGAAACTGAAGATCGGGGAACGGGTGCTATGGGACGATAAATGTCAAGCGGCTTTCGATAAAATCAAGGAGATCCTGTCTGCTCCGCCAGTACTAATGCCACCTCAACACGGTTTGCCTTTGTCGTTATACCTAACGACGACCGAGACAGCCATGGGGGCTATGCTGGCCCAGACAGTCGAAACAGAAGAACGGGCTATTTACTACATCAGTAAAAAGTCCCTCGAGTATGAATGCAAGTACACAATGCTCGAGAAAACGTGTTTAGCTTTGGTTTGGGTCACTAATTTGTATTTTGATGGAGCATCCAACTTTCGAGGATTTGGGGTCGGAATTCTATTAATCTCACCCCGAGGAGAACACACTCCCTTATCCATCAAGCTGGACTTCGACGTGACCAACAACACAGCCGAATACGAAGCATGCATTCATGGGTTGCAAGCCGCCGCTGATTTAGGGGTAACAAACCTCCGAGTCCACGGTGATTCATCATTGGTCATCAATCAAGCGCTCCAGAAATGGAAAACTCGAAACGCTAATCTCGTGGCTTACCAAGCATGGGTACGGGTTCTAGAGAAGCAATTCCAAAAGGTAGAGTATATCTACCTGCCCCGGGAGGAAAATCAGTTTGAAGATGCACTTTCCAAATTAGCATCTTTACTGAACATCCCGGATCACCTGACCAGCATGCCGATCTGTGTCGAAAGACGGTCCGAGCCAGCATACATCCATGCCATTCAGGATATCGAGATAACTGACCCAGAACCTTGGTATCAAGCAGTCCTAACCTACCTTACAACGGGAGAATATCCCCCGGAAGCTGAAAATCGGGCCAAAAAGGCCTTGCAAAGATTGGCGACCCAATTTGTTCGTACGGATGACGGGCAATTGTACATAAAGACGGCACATGGGGCTCTTCTCCTATGCATCGACAAAATACAGGCCGAAAAGGTCATGGCCGAGGTCCACGACGGTGAAAACGGTCCGCATATGAACGCCCATATGCTATCCCGCAAAATCATGAGGCTCGGGTACTACTGGAACACCATGGAAACAGACTGCCAGTTATATGTCAAGTACTGCCATAAATGTCAGATCTTCGGTAATGTACAACATATGCCATCTTCCCTATTATATACCATGACATCACCATGGCCATTTTCGACATGGGGTATTGACATAATTGGGAAAGTGCACCCTTCCGGGACGGGAGGACATTGCTTCATCTTGGTGGTCATCGACTACTTCACCAAATGGGTGGAAGCCGAGTCATACCGTGTCTTGAACGCCAAGCACGTGGCCAAATTCATCCGAAATAAAATCATACGCCGGTATAGGATCCCACACGAATTTATTAGTGATCACGGGACCCACTTTCAAGCCGAAACTATCGCATTGCTGGCGAAATACAAAATTCAGAGGCATACATCTTCACCTTACCGACCCCAAACCAATGGAGCGGTAGAAGCGGCCAACAAAACAATTGTCACCATACTTAAAAAGATGGCTGAGAATTATCGGGACTGGCCCGACAAAATACCCTTCGCCCTATGAGGATACCGAACTTCAATTCGCACCGCAACTGGAGCAACTCCATATTACCTGACGTATGGAATGGAAGCAGTCCAACCGGTCGAGCTAGAGGTGCCGTCCCTCAGGATTTTACTTGAAAGCCAAGTACCTGAGGCAGATTGGGTCCAAGCCCGATACGATTCGCTAGTCCTTTTAGACGAACGGCGATCCCGGGCTCTCAATAATATTCAAGTGTATCAAAAGAGAATCCAACGGGCTTTCAACAAAAGGGTTAGGCCCATGAACATTAAAGAAGGGGATTTGGTCCTGAAATCGGTTCGTGCCTTACTACCGGTTGACCCAAGGGGAAAATTTAAACCCAATTGGGCTGGGCCATACTTAGTCAAGAAGGTCCTATCGGGAGGAGCGGTGATGCTGACAGACTTGGACGGAAATGAGTTCGTCAACCCGACCAACTTGGACCAGCTGAAGCGCTATTACCCATAAACCCCTATCTCAATGTCATTTGCAAAAGTTTATAAAAATTTGTCTTTTATAAATTTTCAAAATTTTAGAAAAGTCAATGAGTTAGAATTAATTATTCTACCGTCGCACATCTCGAATTAATAATCTTGATGTATTTCGAAAATTGCAAAAATCAATCAAATCAATCAATTTCGAACTACGTTTGGTTTGATTCCGCTAATTGTGGATACGTAAGCAACCCCTCAAAAGGGTACAACCACTGCAATAACGAAAAGACGGGAACGGTATTCAATAATATGTTTATTATTAATATCTCGATAAACTCGGGAATTACAAAAAAAAAAAAAAAAAAAAAAAAAAAAAAAATCCACACCAAAAAAATAATAGTAATACTCAAATAATAAAATAAGAAGGCTAATATCTGGGCATCTTCCCCTTTCCCTTGTCCTTCGGGTCGCGTGGAGCCCGAGGTCGTCGAGGTGGAGATGAGCGTTCCCTAATCACAAGGGGAACCTCTTTAGCACGAACCCGCTTCTTTGACGATGGGTCTTCAATCACAGTCTTCGGCCCAAGTCGGGCTCGCACATGCTCAGGTAGCCTATCCCGTGGGCCAAGTCGGTCCTGCACGGCTAGTCGAGGGCCCAGTCTCCTCTCCAAGTCCGTCTGGGGGCTCACTTTCCCCCAAGCACCTTTAGCACCAGACCCTCCAGCTTGAGTCTTAGTCTTCTTCTTCTGTCCTGACATTAGACGAACTAGGGTAGCCGGAGTGTCTCCTTCATCAAAGAACCCTCTGTTGTCTTTAGCTTGCTCCCTTCTCGGCAGGTCAAAGGCTTCATCAACCTTCAAAGCAGCTCGGGCCTTGGCATCACCTGCTTTAGTCCACTTCACATATGAATCTGAAACCCAGATCGAGTGGCGAGACTTGGAAACGGGCCAAGTGTGCCGGGTATACCATCTTTGCGCCCAAGTATCGCACATCACATCAGTCAGTTGGGTAGGGTCACTCACAACTGCTTCAACTTCTGGTATCCGTTGAGCCCGTCCGTACTGCCTTAGTATGCGATCCGGGTAAAGATGAACCGTTTGCCTGAAAGATAAGATTACTTGGTAGCGGGCTCTTTCCCTCGGGTCCAAGCCGGACCAAGCATAGATGGGCCACCATGGTACAACCCATCGAATTAGCCGTCCACCGTGGATTGATAACACCTCGTCCCAGTACTTCTGCGTAATCTGACGAGAAAAGTCGATGGCCCGTCTCCTCGTCATCACCTGGTTATGACGATAATTGCTCGCATCAAGGGCAGGATCTATCACTGATAACCTCTCATACAGCCAAATCTGAAAGGAGAAACAAAAGCATTAGATTCTGAGACGAAACAGACGACACTCGATCGAGTGCCAGGGTGACTCGATTGAGTGGCGTCACTGGAAACGAACAGGAGCCTTTCTACGAAGGCACTCGATCGAGTGCCAGGGTGACTCGATCGAGTGCCCGTTGCAGTAGCCAAATTCTCGAAAAAAAAAATCAAAAAAATCAAGAAATCGAGAAAGATAAAAATCCGACATACTTGCAACAAACGGGTGCTTCCAGTGAGACGGACGGACGAATCCCTTTTGCGATGGTCCAATCCTTGGATTATTTCACCCGTAATCAACCAAGCCGGGCTATGTTCCGTCTCCATTAAATCAACCACGTTTAGTAGACGGATATGACCCATACATGACAATAAATCCATGTGACCCTTAAAGGCATAAACATGGAGCATGCAAAAAGAAAAGGCCCTACGGCTGTGAACTGATCTCACCCGGACATCATGTGGGTTCATAAACTTCTCAGCCAGGTCAATCAAGGAAACCGTGTTGTCATCCTGGGCCATTCGAGACACTTCATTGTGGGAGAGGCCTAAGAACTCTCGAAGCTTCCTTCTCAGGTCATAGACCGAATACGGGACAGCGGGTCGAAGCATTGGGTTCCATCCTCCTACAGCTGCAATCTCTTCAGGTAAGAGGCAGATTTCGCCCCGAGGAAAGGCAAAGACATGATATATGTCATCCCAGTAAGCCAGGCATGCATCCAAGAAGTAACGATCAACCACCATCTGACGGAACGGGTACAGCTGAGTTATACCCGTCTGGTTCAAGACTACCCTATCATCGTCCCTTAATTGCCGGGACCATGCCTGCAACATAGCGCTCAACCTATCGATTCCCATGCTAGATTTCTGAGGATAAAAGACTTTCTCTTTTGCCTTAAGGGAAATAAAAAGATTTTCTTTTAAAAAGATTGATTTGTGATGGGATTATGAAGAAATCAAGAGCAAGGGGGGGCTATATATAGCATTAGCCTTGCAAACTTCTTTCCATATCACTTTTAGGAAAAGTTTCCTAATTCCAAAACGGAATCAACCCACAAGTCTAGTCCCGATACTAGCACAGAAATATTCATCCCGAACTTTCCTAATTTCTTTAGGAGTCAATTCTTTCAAAATTTCAAAATTTCAAAATTTCCAAATTTCAAAAATTTCAAAATTCGAGTTTTCAAAATTTCCAAATTTCAAAAATTTCAAAATTCGAGTTTTCAAAATTTCCAAATTTCAAAATTCGAGTTTTCAAAAATTCAAAAATCATTTTCCCCAGCACGAGTCGTTTTACTACCTACGTGTTGCATGCATTTTAGGTGACTAATACAGGTACGACTCAAGCAAAAACATGCAACCCTCTAAGTCTCCCCAGCATTTTCACGGGGTGGGCCTACACACAGGCACACCCAGGACTTACGCGACAAGTCCAAATGCCCCACGGAGTATTATCATCAACACAGGTATGATTTCTATCTTATGGGTGGCGAGCCCTTCACGCAAGTCTAATGGACTATAAACGACCCGAACGGAAGTCTACCAGGTCTTAACGGGCTTGGTAGCTACTCTGACTTTCGCCCTGTCCAAGCCTCAGTCAGAGTGGGGGCTCTGTAGACACCCGCATTTTGACTGCCAGGTGTCTATGGCAGTTTCCAAAAAGCACCCGATGATGATCGGACGCTAACATGTTTCTACGCGCTCGGATACGGACTCAAATCCATTAGTCGCTGGCTAACGCACTTACGGAGTATAAAACTCACAAAATCAACCTCGAATCCAGGCCCACTAGATCATTCCGAGTCAAACAAGACTAATTTGGGCCAAAACCGACACCGGAATAAAAATCGACTTTTTAGCGATTGGGTCAGCCCCGGTCAAAGTCGTTTCCGGGACACACAAAACAGCCCCTCACATCATCAAAAGTCCAACTCGAACACAAAACCCATCAAACATCTAAAGTCAAGGTCCAAAACAATGGACCCGTGCAACCCAGTTGGGCCACTCGATCGAGTGCCCCACCCACTCAATCGAGTGGGCCTATTTCGAGCCCGACGACTAGCATAACGGGCCACTCGACCGAGTTAGCCACCTACTCGGTCGAGTAACCCTAAACCGGGTGCCCTAGCTTTTCCTATATAAGCAACCCCCATGCACACATCTTCAACACCTTTTGACAACTTTTTTACAACCTCAAGAACCCTAATCTTACACATACAACCCTAAGCAAACCCTAAGAAATATCACACTAGCAAAACCCTAAACCTAGATTTTAGGAATCGATCCCGAGCCACCATAACTCAACCTTCATACACCTCGAAACTCTTGTGTTAAAGCCACGGTTACGAGTTCGATCCGAGACAAGAACATGTAGGTTGAGGGTGTAAAAACCCCTTTTTCTCTTCTCCTTCTCTTCTCGTCGTCTTCTTCTCTTTTTTCGCATCTTTTTCTATTTTTTTTTATTATTTCGTTCATTGCATTCATAATATCGATAATACTATTAGTACAAAACATTAAAATACTTATTGATTTGTGTCGAATGTGAGTGATGGTGGGATAAGGAAAACCGCATATACAAGTGTACTGCACACGCGTCGTCGGTCGCTTATCCCATCACCCCGATCGTTTGATTATTGAAATAAGTTAATTTAAACAATAATCTTTTTTATTTCGTTTTCATCATTATTCGAGTCACATATTTACGTCAATTTTCAAAACAAACATTGTATTTTAATAAGGGTCGAAACACGTTGACACGGATCCGACATCACAATCCCTAGGGATTTATTTCGATGTCGGAAAAGTCGAGGGAATCAAGTTCTTTAATTCAAGCAAAGAGTCGATTCCCTAGATTCGATAACAATTTCATAATTGGATGTCGAATCTAGCAATCTAGTTACATAAATAAATTAACGCGATTTATCCATATCGCGCTAATTAATTTAAGACGACTAAAATTAATATATTTTCTTTTATTTTCACCCTAGTATTCCATATCGATTCGATAATCGAATATGGAATACTACGAGTATTCAAATTTAGAATCGAATATAAATCCCGCAATATTTATATTCGATTCAACAAAATCGAGAATTTATAAAATCCGAGTCGAACATAAATTGTGCAATATTTATGTTCAATTTGGTAGAATCGTCGAATTATCAAAAATCAAAAGCAATTTCGAAATCAATAATAAAATTGCAAGCGAACTTGGTTCGTACAGGTGCCACTCGACCGAGTGCCTTAGTCACTCGATCGAGTGACATCACAAAATCGAGTCAGAATGTCTCTTTCGACCTCTACTCGGTCGAGTCTCATAGTGACTCGATCGAGTAGCAGCGTACTCGACCGAGTTGGCCAATAACTCAGCCGAGTAAGGTCTGAAACGCAAAGCAGAATCTTTTTTTGAAGGCCCACTCGATCGAGTCTATCGACCACTCGATCGAGTGACCTCATCACGACTAAAACAATGAGTCGTACATTCTTTTATTTTCTAAATTCGATAGTATTTTACGACTTAGGTCGACACGTGCTTAATTAATCATGTGTATTTACTATCTTTTCAAATCATGCATCATCTTGTTTATCGTTCAATTCAATTCAATATTTGCACAAACCGTTATATTTGTTATATCGTTACTAACCGTTTGTCGTTTCCTTTGTCAATTTTTATCGTTTGTTTTATTTTACTAAAACGAACCCACATGCTAAAATTCCACTTTGACGTAGAATTAATTGCATTAAATTGACTTAGAAACCCTTTTCAATTCCATTCACATGTTTAGGGAAAATAATCTTTGCATATCATTTTCCCGTTTAACTAACGCGCGTATTGGAAAGTCATTTGAATTCTTAGTAGAGGCCGCTAATGTGCGGGCGGGGTTGGGTGTCCTTTGTGGGCTTTCCAACACGTACCCTCACCCCTTACTCAGAACCTCGGTTTCCGGATGCCCGAAACCGTTGGCGCACGAGAATTATTCAATACACGATATCCGATAATGTCGGTATCGGTATCAAAAGCAAAGGGACGAGCCCAATAAACTCTGACATCGAAAATGGGCCGTATTTTGTATACGGCCCACTACGACATAGAGTGGGCTCGAATGGTTCCGAATAACCACAAAATTCGGTGGCGACTCCACATAGACCTAAATTTCAATTCGATCCATTCTCATATGGAGATTCATTCGCCTACCCAAACTCGCGCGTGGCCGCGTCGGGGTGGACCTATGTCATGTCCACAAATACCCAACCCAAAGTATGTTGCTCTTACTCACACTTACTCCCCAGCTTCCGTACTCGTTACTCTTAAAGCTGCTCTCTCTGACCTACAATGGCGGTCAGCCATGAACGCTGAGTACTCTGCTCTTCTCACAAATAATACCAGGACCCTTGTTCCTCCCCACCTCTCTTACAATGCCGTTGGCTCTCGTTGGGTTTTTTGAATAAAGTATAAAACCGATAATACTACTGACAAATATAAAACCGTCTTGTTGCCAAAGGTTTCCATCAACGTCCGGGAGTGGATACTCAGAGACATTCATCCTTGTTGTCAAGCCCGTCATGGTTCACCTCCTTCTCGCTCGGGCTCTTGCTCGTGGTTGGTCCCTCAGCCAACTTGACATTAATAACGCCTTTCTTCAAGGTATGTTAACTGAAACCGTCTATATGGCTCAACCCCGGGTTTCATTGACTCTACCTCTCCCAGTCATGTGTGTCATCTAACTCGGACTATTTACGGCCTAAAACAAGCTCCGAGAGCTTGGTACACAAAACTCAAAAACTATCTTCAGTCGTATGGTTTCAATTAGTCTTAGTCTGATCCATCTCTATTTTTACTTTATGATAAATCTAACACAATCTATCTTCTTGTGTATGTGGATGACATTATTGTCACAGGTCCGGCCTCGCCATATCTCACAACCTTCCTGTCCGCATTCTCCCATCGTTTTTCTTTGAAAGATCTTGGTTTCCCGTCTTACTTTTTAGGCATTGAAGTTACCCCTAATCCCACAGGTCTTCAACTTACCCAAACTAAATATATCCATGACATACTTACCCGGGCCTCTATGCTTGACTGTAAGCCAATCACAACCCTCATGGTCTCCTATCCTCCTCTTCTTGCAACCTCTGGCTTGCCTATATCCAACCCCACAGACTATCGCACCTTAATCGGTATCTTACAATATTTATCTTTAACTCGTCCCGATATTGCTTTCAGCGTCAATAAGCTAGCACAATTTATGCATGATCCTCAGATGTCTCACTGGCAGGCCTTTAAACGACTTCTGCGTTATCTCAAGGGTACTCTCCAGGTTGGTATCAATTTATTTCACTATTCCCCTCTTTCTTTTCCCTTATTTCTCTTCGTGCGTTTTGTGATGCTTCTTGGGCAGATAATAAAGATACGTATGTCTCCACGATTGGGTTCATCGTCTATCTTGGTCGGAACTCAATCTCTTGGTCATCTCGCAAATAGCAAGTTGTTGCTCTCTCTTCAACTGAAGCCGAATTCCGTGTTGTCGCTACTGTTGAAACACCCCACATTGATTGAAGATATCTTATTTTTGAGCTTAAAGGACCAGTACTTAAAGGGATTGAAGGTACTACTCATATCAACAAAGTGCACTTTCTTTTCTAGTCATCCATGCAAAAGAACTCCACAATTAAGCGTGTTTGACTGGGAGTAATCTTAGGATGGATGACCTCCTGGAAAGTTTTCTAGGATATGCATGAGTGAGGACGAAATGCGCTGGAAAATACTCGTGTTGGTCTGTGGGATTAGTACAGAGCCTGGTGAGCTGCCGCGAGTAACGTTTCCGGTCCTAGGATTGGGCCGGGGTGTTACAACTGTCTCCATGGAACTTGTCTAGCTACGTTCTCTGCTCACTGAGCTTCAGTTCAGCATATCCTCTCCTCCCGTCGTCTACTGTGATAATTTGGGTGCAACCCATTATGCTGCTAACCCGGGTTTTCACTAAAAAATGAAGCATGTCGCCCTGTCATTTTATGTTGTCAGGGAGCATGTACACAATGGTCGCCTTCGTTTTCAACACATTTCAGCTGACGATCAATTAGCTGATGCTCTAACAAAGCCTATGTCCTGACCTCATTTTGAGCCTATGTTGCGCAAGATCGGACTCTCTCTTGAATCGTCCTTCTTGAGGGAACATGTTAAGGATAAAGATACAGAATAATAGTAGTTACATACTATGATTAATTGCATATACTAGATCCCATTGATTAGATAATAATACATATTGTAATCTTTGTATTATCAGTAGGTTTAGAAACGTGAGATACTAGGTTACGGCTCTCTACACTGTAGCCATTTGTTCTCTCCTTATATTTATATTTGTTCAACTATCAACATAATCATTTATTCAAGCATACCATTTCTACATAACTTATTGAGACCAGAAACTGTACTACAAAACATTAAGACAGAGCTTAAACAAAGGCTGCGAGATAGCTAGTAATAGTGAGATGATCGCAATGATGAATGATAGAACGTGGGTTACTAGTTTATTGCAATGGCCTAGTAATTCCCACCTAGCTTGCAATGGATACCTTACATTAATATATTTTTTTACCTTTCACCAAAAAAAATCATCTGAGAATATATCAGTATAATGCTATTCTTAGTCAAATTCAGCATAAGATCTACCTTATTCCTACGGCAATATATAGTGTAGTTTAGTACTTGGATTCCTAGTACATTTGTTGTCAATGTCAAAGTAAAAGGAAAAAAGTGTACTTGAATCTCAATGTCAAAGTAAAGTTTATATAGGGATATAATAAGAAAATTTTAGGAAAATTCGTTAGGATTGACGGATTGAGGAAAGGTTTGTTAGGAAAAAGCACGACCCCTAGTCTACTGCTAACTTTTCTAACGTTAGTCGTGTCGTTTGACTTCTCAGTTTCTCACACAATTATATTCATTATATTATATTATATGAAAGTATGGAACAATATATATACAGCAGTGAATGAAACAATAGATATATTGTAGTACATGTTTTACACGGGACTTACCTGACTCATATACAAACAACATATGATACATGCTTTTATTACGACACTTCCCTTTGTATATATAAGACTGGACTGCCTCAAACAAATTCGATCTTGTTTTATAATGATTGTAAATCAGAAAAAGTAAAGTACTGTAGTACGTAGATGTGTAGTTAATGCATGATGCAAATAGAATGGAGGTTGAGTCTTCAGATGGATGTACTGTTTGGGATTCCCCTACCAGTAAGGCCTTCCCCACTGGTAGGAAACAACAATGTGTAGGGCAGCTTCACGGGGCCGACCCGATTCTTCCATTTTCCATTCTTATTCCTTTCTATGATCCCGTCTTCTATCTCCTCAATCTTCTTCCCAAATCGCTCAAATGCCTCCACCGCTTCAGCATCAGCACTCCAATCTCGACTTTCTCGCTGTCCAAGATACACCTCGTCCGATGAGTGCCTTGACAGAAGCTCTATCAGTGAAATCCCAATCAATGTTTGAAGCTTATTCGAAACTGTCTTCAGGAAAACACCATCTGGGTCTGCCTCCAGCTCTTCATACTCCGGACTATTTGGTTCCGGCATCAATCTCCGACTTATTGTTGGACGATTAGGAGCGTAACCTGCATAAGGGTACTGCCCAAAGTTCAATGCAGCGTGAAGGGCGGATGCAATCCATATGATGGTAGTGCAAGTTTGTGTTAGTTCATCGAATGTCTTCAATTCTGGCCACCATTTCTCGTCTTTCTTATCGCCATGCCCTTCTTCTCTGATGTCTTTCCACCATAACTGCAGCTCAGTGTCACTAGTGATCATCTCATCAGACTTGTAGTAGAAAGAGCAGTATTCTTTGACCCATGTTTCAATTGCAGACCATATTTCTAACCCGTCTATGGCATACGGATAGTCCTCTATGAGTAGCTTGTAACCGTGTGGGCTTTCCGAGTCCTTCACTGCCACTCCCCTGAACAACAAAAATATTAAATCAAAACAATTATCATCTTCTATGGTGGGGGATGACTTCACCCAAAATTGACAGGAGATGAGATCATATGATGGATTGATTGAGTACCTGTTAACGAGATCCGTAGGAAGTGCTTGGTCAGTGAAAACCCACTGCTTGTACATTGCAGAAGACCATTCCATGGCATACTTCCCTGGGAACACAGTTTTCTCAAGTAACCCTTCAGCATCGAGTAGAATCTGACGCGCCACTGCGTTGATGTCCATGGTGTAGCGGAAGTGAGGGTGTAAAAGCTTATGAATTGGATGAAGCACACTCAACTGCCTATAGGTTGCTATCCCAAATGGTTCTATCACTGCATGTGTTTGCGACCTGTTATATATATAGATCGATATATCAAATCGCACTGCTAACACAGAATATATCGTAAGATCGTAGGTAATAAGGGCGTGTTTGTGTATAGTATGTACCAGTGACTGATAAGTTGATGGTGGCCAGAATCAGTGACAGAAACATAAGCTTTTGCGAGCTGCCAAACAGAGCCTTCGACCCCTTCATGTGCCGGAGTAAACACCCTGCTTACAGCACCCACGCTATCCCCTTCGGGATGTGGTAGACTCAACTCAATAGCTAACGGCTTCAAGGTTCCGTCATCTTTCAGGAATAAGATTGTCCTTGTAGCGTAAACCTTGGAAGAAGTGGAGTTTATTCGGGCTATATACGGCATCAGAGAGTCATGATGATCTAGAATGAAGAGACGGTTCTTCTGTAATGCCTGTAAAACAACCTCTTGTTTTGTAAGGGAATTTTGTGGTACGTAGTAGTTTCGAATGGAAAATTGTTTTTTCTTAAATACTATTAATTACCTCATCAACTCTCAAGCCATCAAGGTTTTGTTCAATGTGTTCCTTGGTGATTGAGCTATTTTGGTTTCCATAAGTGTGTGGATCCAGCTTGCTGACCGGAGGAAACTCCTGATAAACCAATCGAGTTACAATTTAGACTACACACTGGCTTTCCTAGCCTATTCTGTTAAGCAATGATTGTTGGATGACAACAGAGTTGTTAGTACCTGAAGACGGCGAATAAGAATAGGATTTACTCCCGCTAGCATTTCTCTAGCAAACTCTTC
Organism: Agrostemma githago; assembly: GCA_958450325.1. Classification (NCBI taxonomy): domain Eukaryota; kingdom Viridiplantae; phylum Streptophyta; class Magnoliopsida; order Caryophyllales; family Caryophyllaceae; genus Agrostemma; species Agrostemma githago. The sequence goes on along the minus strand of OY288254.1, from coordinate 13,417,583 downwards.
ATCAGTCCTCCAGGCATACTTATCCTCTGCATTGGCATACCCGATTAAAAAGACACCAAACATACAGAATTACTAACTCGAAAATGAAATGGAATTCGACGCACCCTTGATTACATCAGGCATTGGGAGTTTGAAAAGAGGGGCACCATCAAATTGAAGAAAGGCTTTCAAGATACCAAATGGGATGTTTTCCCTTATCTTCTCAAACAAAGGGTTCATGGGTAACTTAATCCCGCCCTCATACAGGTCCAATTGATCTTGGAAACTGTCAAATTCATTAGGCGTTTTGTCAAATATTGACTCTAGTCCAGCCGCCAAGTCCTGAGACAGTGACTTGAGTGCATAACCAAGGAAATCAGACATCTTGAGGTGCCCGAATCTCTCATCTCTTGGAACATAAACGTCTAATCCTTTTACGAGAGGAAGCCTAGTCTCCGTGTTAGGGTCTGCATACCAAGTGAAAACATACCTCCATTTTAACCAAAATACACCATGAAGATTGCAGTGAATAAATTAGACATGCTTACCTGTTTGTGTGGGTGGACGGCCTGTTCTCACCCTGCGAGGGTAAGGATACTCTGAAGATCCTCCGAGCACAGGGCGAACATACTTTTCACCTTTATCCGGATCACCAAGATCATTATAGTACGCATAGTCATACACACGGTCCCATTCCTCGAGCTTTCCCCGTCCATTTCCTCGAAGAATCATAAGCTCCTCTTCACGGTACTTGCTCAATGCTGCAGGTGTTTCGTGAGGAAGATATGCCTATATATCAATACACATTAATTATAATCAAAATTTCCCAGCTTTAATAAGTAATATTACAGGTACATACTAAAAAGTGTGTGTTAGATGACCTTGTTGCAGAAGAAAACACGATCAGCCGTGTAGCGATGAGCAGGATAAACCCATGAATTGCAGAGGAAGTTGAGAGTACCATGTCCAGGAATGTCTTCTAAGGAGATAGTCTTAAGGTAAAACTCGTTGTTATGCTCATTTTTCACTGTTATTGCACCAGGAATTCCAAAATCTTCACTCCACTCAAATTTAACCCCAAATGCGGACTCCCCAGGCGTCACACCGGTTAAATGTGTGATCCATTTCTCCAAATACGAAGGTTTTCCAAGTTTTCCTTTAGAACCATTTGCTGCAAGAAGTACCACCATATTAATTTCCAGATCCATCAGTAACCGTAGGCAACTTAAAAGTAAAGAGAACATACATACGGAGTATTTTTTTTGGACGAGGGTGGATTCGTAGGCGAGATAGACTTATTAACATGGTATGTTTTTTCAGGCCATAACGCTTCTTCATGACCAAGTTATGTTTTTTTGGTCATCTTTCATACTCTGTACGACTGTACGACTATTTATTAGCACAATACATTCAACCCAACCCAACCCAACCATTGATGAAAAATGTAAGCTACAAACTTATGGAACATACCTAAGGAGTATGCTTGTTCGTTGCTAGTCATCGTCCAATTCAATCATTTTGATAACGTGATAGGAGTACTAATTTATGTTCTTATTCTTTAATTTGTGATTCATGGTAATTGATATGATTTCATAGTTTCTCTTATATCCCATTAAATTAAATTAGTGACATATTCACGTTGGAATAGACGAATTTAAAAGAGGGGCTGGTCCATATACTGGGTGGGACTGCTAGCAGTCAGCAAATTTGTTTTAATACTTGCTCCATATCTTTTAGAACAAATGCAAAGTCAAAATGTTGATCATTGTTGCATAGTAAAGGTATCTCCTATCCTTCCGAGTTCCTATTATTGTCCCATAAGGTTTTTGGGTGAAAAATAAGGAAGGAAAAATGAGTGGTTGAAAAAGAAGGAAGAGAGAAAGGAGTGATTAATTGTGAACCACACATTGATGGCCTAAAAAGGTAGGTGAGACAAAAATCAAACTCAGCCACAAAGTGGGACAATAATAGGAACTTCGACCCCAATTTTCATGATGGTTATAAATATCATTATATATCTTTATAGTAATGATAATCACTTTTTTTCAATTACCGACATATAAAAAAAATTCAACAATCACTACCTAATAAATTTCTTTCTATTTACTTTTGCTACCTTAAATGAACTCCAACGGATTAGTAAGTCGATTTCCGTCCAAAATTACATTTCTTCTAATTACGAGACCATTTTGCCCCTACTTCTTTTAATGTGTCTATTTATATCCTCCACTTTTCTCAAAGCTTTATCACTCTAATTGTTTTTCAATTTGTATCTTGTTGTTCTTCAATTTATTCACTATCCTTCTCTACTGTTTCTACCCCTCCATTATTTTTGCTCAAGGAAGAACACCATTGTTCTTCATTGTCCCTACATTGTCTTACCTTTACTGTAGACGAAACTACCACCAAATATCATCCACAAGTTAACAACAAATGACTGAATATCCATATCTACAACAATAATAGCAATGAGAAAAGCAACATCAACTAACATTTAATCTAATTAAAACAAATGGCAAAACCCTAAAAAATAAATTATTTAATCAACAACTATATTTGGCTTAATTACACTAAATTGCAGAAACCCTAAAGTGCAATTACACTAAACAATAAACTTAATTCATGTAAGAAAAACATAATTTAAATGCAAATCTGGGTTTCATTGTAGGAATCGACTGAAAACCCTAAATTAACGATTGAATCGATTGAAAACTTACTTGTAGATTTGTTGTTTTCTTCAATTGCAAATCTGGATTTCAATTTTGTACAGATTATTGTTGGATTTATCAGATTAATTAGGGCTAGAGGATGATTTGGAGAGGGAGATGTACGAAGTGGGCAGAAGAGTTGAAGAGGGTTAATGAGGGGTCAATGGAGTGAAACAATTTTTTAACTGAGGGGTATTTTGGTCTGTTCACATCTTTTGAAACATAATTAACTTACTAATCCACCGGAGTTCACTTAAGGTAGCAAAAGCAAATGAAAAGTGATTTATTAGGTAGTAATTGTTGAATTTTTTTATAAGTCTGTAATTGAAAAAAAAAAATTGATTTTTATAAGACTGTAATGTGTAATTTTTCCTAATGATAATTAATTTCCTATCATAAATTATTTTGGATACCCTTCGATTTTAGTCTCAGGTTAATCTTAAATAAAATGATATTCCAAGATAATGAGTATGAGACACATTATCTTCCAGATCTCTTTCATAAAATTCTGAGTATACCATCGAGCAAAGTGAAATTTCAAAGTAGAGTTCTTTTCTTTCCTAATAAGTCCTTTTTTGGGGCCGTGTTGGACCAAAGTGTCGGCGAAATGCTTGGCCCATACTCGGCTCAAATATAGAATCGGGTCATTTTGGGTGGGCCATGGCTTTAGTGGGCCTATAAAAATGGACAAACCTGAAGTAATTGGATTTGGGTCGGGTTGGTCCAACAAGCATGGGGTGTTTCATTAACTTTGTTTTTTTTTGTGCAACAGAGTGGGATAGACCATGACTTTAATTAACTTTGGTGGCAATATATAATCAGGTGTATCGAAGATGTTATAGCCTAATAGTTAGGAATAGGTGCTCTGGACAGTAGGTCTCAGATTCGAATCCTCTCCCCCTATATTGTAATGCGATTAAGTGCGCTCTTCCTCTTCGATGAACCAAAAAAAATATATATATATATATATATATATATATATATAATCAGGTGTATGAAAAACCAAAAACCAACTCAGGGACAATTGGATCGAGGGATTTTGAAGGAAAGTGGGGAGATAAAATTCTTTATTTGGTTAACAAAATGGAGTCTCCAAGCACAAGATCAATTTATTTTCCATCAATATAGACAAGATTTGGAGGGAGTGTAATATAAATTCCTTCCTCTCTCCCCTCCGGCACACTTAGTCGCATTACAAAAACGGATAGGGGATTGAACCTAAGAGCTTTGTGCAGAATACCTCCGCCTTAACCACGTACTAGACTAAGATAACTACATTAGTGTAGATGCAAGATCGTGTCTTAAAGGTGTTTAACTCGTGTGACGAAATAGAGCCCCCAAAAATTGATCTAATACGATGTTGAGGTATCTATCTACTCGTAAATTATAATATACAGAGTATTCCTCTATGTTTTTGTGTTAAGAAATTAGACTCATGTGAGATCGTCTTACACAAACTTATTGTGAGACTTAACTACACAATACTAATAATCAACAAGAAAATAAAATTAAAATAAATAAAAACTAAAAGTAACCACCCTCATGTGAGAGATCTCACAATAACGTTAGTGTGAGACCGTCTCATATGAGTTTTTGTGTTAAGAGATTAACCCCCCTCGATTTTTTTTTTATTTTGATTTTTTTTAAAACAAAATCCCCTCAAAGGCCTCAACAATGTTTTCTCTACAATGGTCGTTCTAAATATGAAAACAAATACTCCGTATCAAAAGTGATTTTTTTCTTATTGCATATCAATCATACCCATTTACGTGCAAATCGATGGAATTTTTTTCATTATAAAATCTTGAAAATTAAATGGATATCAGTAAAAAAAATTGATGTTACATCAAGTATTTTATAAAACCTTAAATCAAAAATATTTTATAATAATATAGAAAATGTAAGATATTAAGAATATTATTAGTTTCGTGACAATTAGAATACGAGTAGTAAGTACGGAGTAATAATTATTCACTTATTTATTTATGTAAGAGCCCAAAGACTCTTGGTCCTAAGACATATGCACAAGTGTTGGCCCAAAGACATACCAAGCCCAAACTCTAGTGAAGAATTGAAGTTGACTATGATAAAGCTACTGTCATACTACAACTTTGCATCTATGTTTAAAGCTGCTGTCACTTTATTGTTTTGTTTCTAGTGTTTGTTGTAGCACAGGAGCATGTGCACACTCCAAAATATATAGGTGATGTAATGAACGAAAAGAGATAGAGAACAATATATATGAATGAAAAGATAATCAGCCGAGATGGACTGATATAACTCTCAAAACAATTCTCTTCAAACAGCACACTCTACTAACATGAATAGCATTGCACAGCCTATTGAAATCAACATGGTATCAGAGCCGTGCTTTGCTTTCTCTACAATACATTTCTCTCTACCCAGATTGTGAACCTACTGTTCTTTGCTTTCATAGTTCCGCTTCTACTCTAAGTCACAACAGTCATGCCTGACACGGATACCGAAGACAATACCACACAAGGCAAGATAGATATGTCAGATCCCCTCTATTATAATCCATCTTAAGGCACTCAAACTCTAAGAGTTACACCTGAACTCACTGGTGCAAGTAACTATTCCATGTGGAGGCGCCAAATGGAATTGGCCTTATCTGCAAAACGAAAACTGGGATATGTCACTGGCACAGTTAGCAAACCGGAGAAAGACAAGGAGAAGATACACAGTTGCAAATGGAGCAAGGAAGTTCAAACTCAATTTCACCCAAATGGAGCAAATGGAGGAATATTTCACCCAATTGCAAATAGTTTGGGATGAATTGAAAAATTTGAACAATTATCCACCTGTGACCAAAGTTACAGAGGAAATGAAGGCATACTTCAAGGCTGTCAACAAGCAAGCAGAGGAAAGGAAGCTCTTTCAGCTCCTGAATGGACTGGACAAAGAATATGCACCTCTGAGGAGTAATATCCTCCTCATGAACCCTTTACCTACTGTAGATGCTGCTGTTTCCATGCTCATCCAAGAAGAAGCACAGACCAGCAACTCAAGTGACGCCAAAACCACCGAAATGTCTGCACTTTACAGTAAGGGGGAGACATTCAACAACACAGGTGAGTGTTGCATCCACTGTGGAAGGAATAATCATAAGTCTGACCTGTGTTGGAAAGTGGTAGGATACCCACAAGGTCATCCCAAGAACAAAAACTCACAACAAAAATCTGGAAAGAATGGCCAAAATGTCCAGAAATCTCAAAGAAACTACCAGGAGCAAAACTACAATCCTCAAAGAAGCAACAGGCAATATAACAACAACAACTTCAAGCCACACCAGAACACTTCTGGACAGGCAAAGGGATTCACAAAAATAGCTGCTAATGCAAATATGGGTGACCCTAACCTGGCAGCAGCCATTGGAGCAGCAACACAACAGCTGGAAAACCTCCTTAAACTAGTCCCTAATTGCACCACTAAGGCAGGAGAAGAAACTGATGAGGAAATCGACTGCAACTATGCAGGTACGGTTAGTTGTTATAATACTTGTGTTGCTAAACATGAGTGGATTGTGGATTCTGGGGCCTCTGACCATATGACTGCATATGAGTCACTATTAACTGAAGTAAAGCATTTAAGTAAAAGGTTAAAAATTAACTTGCCTACAGGAGATGTAGCATTTGTCACACATAGAGGAAACATTGTGTTAGAAAATGGGTTAGTGTTGAAAAATGTCCTCTATGTGCCTGAATTCAAACAAAACTTGATGTCTGTTAATAAGCTTGTCAAAGATAATCGATGCATTGTGACTTTCTGTGACACACACTGTTGTGTGCAGGAATGTTCTAAGTCTGAAGTTAAAACTCTAGGGCGAGCAGTCAGTGGCTTGTACTACTTCTCCAACCACAAAGATTCTCACAAACCTCCACAAAATGAAGCCCACAAGACTCCAAAGAATAGCCTAGCCAGTAGTATTATTAGCCTGCATTCATGTAATCCCAAGGCTGAATTGATGAACTCACAGCCTCTTTCTTTTGTTAAGAACCTATGTAATGGAAAATCTTCTATGAATGCTAAAAGGAAAAATTTGTCTTATACTACTTGGCACTTAAGGCTTGGACATGCTCCATATTCAAAAATCAAACATATCTCAAAATTGAATGTGGGAAAACCTGAAATTCATAACAATGTATGCTTGATTTGTCCTATGGCTAAATACACAAAACATCCTTATTCTCCTAGTGAAACTACTGTTGCTCGCCCATTTGACACGATACATATAGACATATGGGGACCCTATAGAGTGTTGTACAAAGGGAAATATAGATATTTCCTAACTATTGTTGATGAGTTATCTAGGGGAACATGGGTGTACTTGCTCTCTCACAAGTCAGAGGCATTTGAAACCATAAAGGTGTTCTATGAACATGTACACACCCAATTCAATCATAAAATCAAAATCATCAGGTCTGATAATGCCCTGGAATTTGATGATAAGCATTGCAAAGCTTTCTTTGAAAAGAGAGGCATTGTGCATCAAACTAGCATACCTGATAGGCCACAACAGAATGGGGTTGTGGAGAGGAAACATAGGCACTTGCTAGAAATTAGTAGGGCAATTAGAATACATGCCGACTTGCCGTTGATGTATTGGGGAGACTGTGTGAAAACAGCAGCTTATATAATCAACAGGTTGCCTTCTCCTGTCATTGATCATAAAACACCATATGAGGTCATCTATGGGAAATGTCCCAATTATGGCTGGATGAAAAGCTTTGGGTGCCTTGCAATGGCTTACAACCCAGATAGAATGAGGGATAAGCTACAACCTAGAGGAATTGCGTGTGTGTTTTTGGGGTACCCTCCTCATCAAAAGGGCTACATTGTTCAAGATTTAAAAACCAAAAGGTACTTTGTGACAAGAGATGTAACCTTCTATGAAGAGATATATCCATTTTCAGCAAAAGGCAAGGAAACCATGATGAAACCAATCCCTGAAATATTGAATCATCAATTGGAATTCACTGGTGTATCCACAAATGAACTGAATGAATGTGAAACAGAAACCGCAGAAGAACGGCCAGAAAATGAAGAAGCTGATGCTTCTGATGAGGATCAACCTGTACCAGCTACGAATGTGAGAATCTCTGACAGACAGAAAAAGAAACCCACTTGGATGAAAGACTTCATCCTTGATAACCAGAAATCTGGAAGAGCTGGTGCAGCTGCTATTAACAAGGTGACGAATGCACTTGGGAATCAGTCATTTGCCAATATGGTTACTAAAGCTATACACAATACTGAACCATATTATTTCAGAGAAGCTGTTGCTCATCCTCACTGGATTGAGGCTATGAATCGTGAGCTTGAAGCCTTGGAGGAGAATGATACTTGGTGTGTTACACCTCTTCCAGAAGGAAGAAGAGCTATTGGGAATCGATGGTTGTACAAGATAAAATACAATCCAGATGGAAGTTTAGAAAGATACAAAGCACGTCTTGTAATTCAAGGTTGTAGACAAAGGGAAGGCCTTGACTATAATGAGACATTCGCCCCAGTAGCAAAGATGACAACAGTAAGAGCACTACTTGCATTAGCATCTATGCAGGGTTGGTACACATGTCAGATGGATGTGACAAACGTGTTTCTTCATGGAGACTTGAAAGAGGAGGTCTACATGAGATTGCCTCAAGGATACTGTAAACAAGGTGACAGAATTCACAAGAATTCCCCACTGGAAAAATATGCAGGCCCATTGGTCTGTAAACTGAAGAAATCCCTTTATGGGTTGAAGCAGGCACCACGACAATGGTTTGCCAAGCTTTCCTCTACCCTGATCAGTTCAGGTTTCAATCAGTTTAGAGCAGATAATTCTCTATTCATCAAAATCAAAGGAACACTCATAACTACAGTCTTGGTGTATGTGGACGATATGGTCATCACGGGCAATGATGAACTTGAAATTCATAATTTAAAATCCATCCTGAATGCGGAATTCCACATGAAGGATTTGGGTAGATTGTCCTATTTCTTGGGTCTTGAGATTGATCATACTAGCCAAGGCATGTTTATTTCTCAAAGAAAATACACTGAAGACCTTCTTACTGAATTCAATATTCATGGTGAGCGAACACTAAGAGTGCCTCTTGATGCGCATGTAAAGCTTGAACCTTTCAAAGGCACACCTTTACTAAACCCAGATGTCTATAGAAGATTGATTGGGAAGCTAATTTATCTGACTATAACAAGGCCAGATATATCCTTCTCTGTACAATTACTCAGTCAGTTTATGCAGATGCCTACTTCTGATCATATGCAATCTGCCAGGAGAGTTCTGAGATACCTCAAACACGCTCCTGGACAAGGCATCTTGCTTGCAAACTCGTCTACTGCTGCTCTAACCGCCTACTGCGATTCTGATTGGGCTGCCTGCCCCTACACAAGACGCTCTACTACAGGTTTTTGTATTATGCTTGGTTCCTTTCCTGTGTCATGGAAATCCAAAAAGCAAGGTGTGGTAGCCAGGTCATCTGCAGAAGCTGAGTATAGGGCAATGGCTCTTACAACGTGTGAAGTCACCTGGTTAATGTCATTACTCAAGGAACTTGGCTTGCAGAACATTCAGTCAGCAGCCCTCAAGTGTGACAATCAAGCGGCACTGTCTATTGCTGCAAATCTCGTTCATCATGAGAGAACGAAGCACATTGAGGTCGATTGTCACTTCATTCGAGAGAAACTAGCTCAAGGAGTTGTCCAACCCTCATATGTTCCCTCGCACAAGCAACTTGCAGATGTGTTTACTAAACCGTTGTCCACATCTCAACATCGGACCTTGTTAACCAAGATGGGAGTGACTAGTTCACCTCACTCACATCTTGAGGGGGAGTGTAAGAGCCCAAAGACTCTTGGTCCTAAGACATATGCACAAGTGTTGGCCCAAAGACATACCAAGCCCAAACTCTAGTGAAGAATTGAAGTTGACTATGATAAAGCTACTGTCATACTGCAACTGCAATGCTCCTGACATACTGCAAGTTTGCATCTATGTTTAAAGCTGCTGTCACTTTATTGTTTTGTTTCTAGTGTTTGTTGTAGCACAGGAGCATGTGCACACTCCAAAATATATAGGTGATGTAATGAACGAAAAGAGATAGAGAACAATATATATGAATGAAAAGATAATCAGCCGAGATGGACTGATATAACTCTCAAAACAATTCTCTTCAAACAGCACACTCTACTAACATGAATAGCATTGCACAGCCTATTGAAATCAACAATTTAAATAATGGTTGAAAAACTATAAAGTTATTATTGACGAATAAAGATCACTAAATACACCTATGATAAACATTAGTTAATTTTTTTTACTTCGTAATTAATTTGCAATTGTATATTTTTCAAACAAAATATTAGAATATCATCAATTAAAACTATAAATAACATACGGAGTATTAAAAAATACTCCTTCCGTTCAATATTTTTGTCCCGTTTCATTAAAATATTCCTTACAAATAATGATGAAATGGGGTAAAAGATTATGAACGGAGGGAGTAATCGTCTATAAAATTCGTGCACGAATCTATACGAAATCAATTGCTGGAGTAATAATGTACAGTACTTAAAAGAGAAGTTGACTCATATTGTTGGGGTTTCAAAATTAATTAACAGTGAAATTGCATATTTTATGGGCCGGGTTAGGCGGGTTTACATTCACGTAGGACCAGAAATCTGGGGACGTCGACAACCCTATATGTAATGTACGTACCTGTAGATGGAGCCTCGTCAAAAGCTCTTTCTTGAGCTCTATATACAACCACATTAAGGATGGGGTTTGTGTTATGTTGGGGCCGGGTGGATCAAAATATTGTATATTTCATTCTTTTCGTTCATTTATTTACGTTTAATTAAAAATACTTCCCACAGTAAATATAAAAACAAACAAATGAATAAGACGGAGAGAGCGTAACTGTATAAGTATATGTGAGTTAAAATGAAGTTGCATTTATAGTGGAAGATGGAAGAAAGCTAAGGTCCCCCATCTGCCTGCATCTCCCGTAGTGTACGTTTCATTCATTATTCTGAGCGTACGTTCATAAGAATTTATGAAGGCCAGGTGTGTACCCCATGACATGCATACATCACCAATTCACTGTTCAAGCCTAAAGAATAATTATTCCACTATACTCGTAATAAAAAGTCTTGATTTGATGTTTAACCTCCCTCGCCCATTTCAATATCCATCTATTTCAACTAATTTCATACTTTTTTTTATTTCAATCAATTCCATATACTTTCTTGTTTCAATCATTTCATACATACATAGAGATGAGAATTACGGATACAATGAGGTGGCCTTAAAGATGACCACGTGTTAAAATCGTGTATAATAAAGAGTAGATTTGTGAAAAACAGCAGAGTATAACTACTTTATGGTGCAATCAAGGACTTGTTTTACTTACTTACCATTTGAGCATAAAATAAAATGATTGTAGAATAGACAAATCCAAACACAAGGAATCTATTTTTTTGATTTTCAAAATGAACCATCATATTTTTGTGGTATCTTGGGAGATGGTTATATTCAAAAGTTTAATTGCACATTAAAGAGCCTAATTAATTCAGAGGGTTCGCTTGCAATGGGTTAATATATGTATCAGGGAAATGAAGTTAGAATGAACTAGAAATAAAGGAGATTGGTATTTAGTTGTAACTGTTTATGAAGTACGGGTATATTATATATTTATATAGGAGATAGAAAGAAGAAAATTATCTCATTAGGAATACCCTTCCGTTCCGTTCATTTGTTTGTCTTTTATATTCTTTGTGAGGAGTATTTTAATCAAAGAAAAACAAATGAACGAGATGGTGGGAGTAATGCATCACTTGGGGGAGTAATGTATTTTTTCTCAAGATAGGATATATTACCCTCATTTTCTCCTGCTTATCAGAGTAACTATTTTTCATCAACACAAAAACTTGTATGAGATCGTCTCACGGTAATTTATCGTGAGACGGCTCATATAAGAGGTGGTTACAAAATTTGTAACCACCCCCTATGTGCCCATGTGAGAGGTCTCACGATAATATTATCGTGAGACGGTCTCACATGAGAGTTACTGATATCCATTCTCTCTCTTCTGAAACAAATAAAAATTCATAGAAAATATTTGGGCTTGAAGAAGAAATATACTTCCTCCCTCCGTTTCAATCATTTATATACATCTATTTTATGCACGTACGTCGATAATCGTTTTCTCTTGTCTATATCTATAGTTAGGTATTACTAAAAGTTACGGAGTATAAAAATTTGATATTCATAATGTATTTGATTAGACGATTTAAACAAGATCCCACATGAATATATATTTTATCTTTATGTATTAGAAGTTATATCGAAAATAAATCCTGCTTATAAATAGTGTCAAAAAAACAAATGTATATAATTCGTTGGAGTGGAAGGAGTATCTGAATACATACCTTCCATTCCTTTCTTTCCCTTCCTCCCCGTCTTCCCTCTTATTTTGTTATTCAAATAGAGTACATCCCCATGTTAGTTTGGCGATGGAATGAACTGATATTACTATTATTATGCATATACTCCCTCCCCACTACCAAGATTTTCCCAGTTTCCTTAAAAGTAAACTCCATTAAGATTTTCCACTTCAAAACTTTCTTTATTCATCCATTATACTCTCTTTCTATTGGTTACTTTTTGTGATTTGACATCTTGAACCCCACCAAACAATTTACCACCTTTCATTACCCATTTCTTAATTCATGTGTCATTTATAAATGGAAACATCATTGTGGTGGCGAGGGAGTAATACTCCCTCTGATTTTTATTTATCTTCCCTATTTCTTTATTGGGCTGAAACACTCTTTCTTCCCTATTTCTATTTTGGGCCATGAACATGTGGTTTAGAATTACCCTTACCTTTCTCTCTCTTCCTTCTTTTCTTTTGAGCCACACATTACTACACACTTATTTTTTATCTCAAAGTCAAAGGGAAGATTATAAAAAATTGGAGGGAGTAATTATTTTCTTAATTAAGAAGTTCAAGAATACATACATTTAAAATAAAAATAAAAAATTCTAATTTTCAAAATGAAAGGTAGATATTTACCTAGAATAAAAAACGTTATTTAGAGGTAAAAAGCTACTCCGTATTACATTTGTTTTTACTATACTAATCGACATATTGATAGTTTGAATTTATTTTTTGAATTTATGAAATTTAATGAGTCGTCATTTTACTTTCATACTTAGATATATAGGTGCATTTGGAAGGAAAGTTTTGAAGAAAAAAGAAATTATTATCTCAGTGGGATGATTCTTTCATTAGTCTCGATCTTGCTCTATAATTTATCTTATTTTTATTTCACTATTTGAATGACCCATTTACCATGCATGCAGTAATATATAATAATATGGTAAAAAATGAGGTATTAATGATTTCGTCATTTTAAAAATTGAGGTATTAGTATACAAAATCTCACTTTAGAGTATTGTAAAAATGTTTATAATATGACCCTCTTTATTTTACTCCGTATGATATAAAAGTGCTTCATTTAACGATGTTATAATGACTAATGAGTGTATTTATAATCTTGGTTGGAGAGCTGGAGACAAAAATAAAAATTTGGGTAGAACTTAGAAGACTGACTATCTTTTGATAGTGTTTTTTTTTCCTTTGGCAAGGCTTTATGTATATATGTCGAGGAATTTTCAAGTAGAAAAATAGACAATAATTTTAACTATAATGATGATTTGTAATACGAGCGAGTATGCATATGCATGTATGATATACTCCGTATGTATTTATTTATGGATAGGGAATAATATCGTTTCCATTACCCCTGGCCTCTCCGATCCATTACTCATCAATGAACCAAACTTTTATTTCGGACCAATGATTCTTTTATCAGATGATGAAAGAGGAAGCTAAGAGAAATGGTACGAGTATTATAATTATAATAGATTGTGGGAGGTAACGAAGGAAAAGTAATGGAGACGATCCTAAGTCGATTGACAGGGGCGAGGTAGCTGCGCTAGCTAGTTAGCTAGGGGGTGAAAACTGATTGAAAAGGAAATAAGGAAGAAATTAAATTATTACCAGGGTGAGGATGAGGGTGAAGAGAGCTGATAAGTTGAAAGGAGACTCTTTTACCAGCAAGAAGCTCATCAAGTCCATCAAGTATTGACGCATTAAAATCATTGAAATCCAAAACATTCTTCTTCATCAAAACAACTCTTCCCTTTATTATCACCTTCTCCTTCTTCTTATTACTCCCATGTTCTCCTGGTATAATTGTTTCCACTAGTTTATGCAACATCTTTTCTCCTCTTTTTTTTTTGTACGTACTATACTGTCCCTAGTTTATTGGCTTATTGCTGTGAAGGGCATGCATGCATGAGAGAATGAATTGAATGATTTATTGGAATCGTAAGAATGTTAATTAAAGTTCAATTGGGGTATTCTATTTATAATAATCAAAGAGGAGAGGGTTTGAGGATCTATCTGGCAAGCTAGCTTCTAAGGCCTAAAGGGTACGCTATGTAAAGGCCGGGCTCAATGACTCAATCTTTTCTTAACCTTAAGGTTCCTCTACTTCTTCCGTTCCGATCAATAGGTTAAATGTTTCTTTATTCATTGTGTAAATTAATAGGTTACATACATTTTTCTTTTCTTTTTTTTGACTAAGTTTCACACTCTACTTTTTGCTTGCGACTACCTATTAAGACGAAAGGAAGTTTGTCTTTCAGCTCAATAAATAATAATAATAATAATAATAATAATAATAGAGCACGCGCTGCTCCTTTTATTTTTACTAGACTTAGCTTTGCTATAGCTAAAGGGGTGGGGCCCCAGATTGTGTCTCGGCTACCCACCAATTTTTGTAATCTGCGTTTTGATTCATCAATAAAATTTTCATTCATAAAAAAAATAAATAAATAAATAAAAAATAATAATAAAAAATATTAATAATAGTAATAATGTTTCTCACGATGTTGGAGCACGTGCTACTATTCACATTTTTTCTAAAATCAGCTTCACTGTAGCTCTGTAACTAAAAAGGTGGGAGCTCAAATAGTATCTCGGTTGTTCACTAACTTCTAATTTTTTTCAATCTCAACACAAATTTCATTTCATAATAATAATAATAGTTATTATAATAAAAGTAATAATGTAATAGTAATAATAATAACAATTGTTACGTAGTACAAAAGTAATAATATATGGATCGTATGTAGTTTTTTGAGTAAAAGGAAGGATTTACTACGATAAATGAAAAAAATAATACTCTACAAAAATACAATGTATAATATTCTTTTTTGGTTTATTTCATGACAATAATACAAACTATAAGGGGACTTCTTAGAATAATCTCAACTATACGTAATCTCGTTTTAATATGAACTATGCTTTCATTAATCCCTCATTGATATAGGTGACCGGTTACCTAGAAAACCGGCTAAACCTTCCTCTTCAATTTCGGCTATTACTTAATTATTTTTTTGAATCTTCCCAAGATTCATCTTTCATTTTTTTTCCCGATTAGTATTATAGAAGCCATGAAAAAATGCTTTAATTTTCTTGTTGTTTTGACTTTCATGAACGACGACGGAACACTCAAGGGCCCTAGAAAGTCACAACCGGTCACTATTACCGGTAATAACAGGTCATAATTTTGTCCATAGCAAAACGAGATTAATGAAGATATAGTTCATATTAAAACGAGATTACGTATAGTTGAGATTATTCTAAGAAGCCTCCTTATAGTTGGTATTATTGTCATGAAATAACCCTTCTATATTTGGTTGGATGATTGTAGACACCCACATTTGGCTGCTAGGTGTCTATAGCAGTTTCCAAAAAACACCCAATGATGATCGGACACAAACGTGTTTCTACGCGCTCGGATATGGGCTCGAAACCTTTAGTTGTTGGCTTGGACTCTTTACAGAGTACAACTCTCACAAAATCGACCTCAAATTCAGGCCCAGTGGGTGTCGTTTCCAATCAAATAAGACTAATTTGGGTCAAAACCGACATCGGAAATAAAACCGACATTTAGCGACTGGGCCAAACCCCGGTCAAAGCCGTTTCCCAGACACAAAAATAACCATGCAAATATCAAAAGTCCAACCCAAATACAAGGCCTACAAAAATACCCAAACCAAGGTCAAAAAACCAGATCAATTCGCTCCAGCTGACCCACTCGATCGAGTGTTAGCCCACTCGATCGAGTGGGCCCTCAACAGGCTCGTGTGCGTCTGCTCTGGGCCACTCGATCGAGTCAACAGGGTACTCGGTCGAGTAGCCCTAATTCGGGTGATGGAACATGCCTATATATACATCCCTTTGCAACACAATTCAAACATCTTTTTTCATAACTTTTGACAACCCTATTTTTTACCGACACACAGACAATACATCCTTCACAACCCTAATTACTACTCATCTTCAATCTAAACCCTAACATCTAGGAAACCAAAAACCCTAAACCACCATAACTTAACCTACGTAAACCTCGATACTCCCGTGCAAAGCCACAATCAAGCGAGTCACATCCGAGACAAGAAACATGTAGGTTGAGGGTGCACAATCCCGACTTCTCCTTTCTCCTCCTCTCTTCTTATCGCGTCGTCCGTCTCGTTGATGAACTCATTTCGTATATATATTTTACCCCAATTTTTCCTTTATTTTGGTTCATTTTATGTATCCTAGGAGTCATTTTTCTAGCTTTTTTATTCTTCTTTGTTATGCCGGGTATTTTGTTTACGTTTCGTAGGAAACGAGACAAATGAAGACGATTGAGCTATATTTTGGGCAATGACGAAAGTCGAGCCATGAAATCTACAAGAAAGAAGTGATAAAAGTTAGAGAATATTAAGTGAATACTTGGAGAAGGACGTGAGTGAAGAAACAATAAGAAAAGACAAAGAAATAAGTTGGAAAGCTCAAACAAATGCAAATCGAGATGAAAGAACGATCGCTAAAACAAGGGTCAACTTCAAACGTGAATATCTTGAGTTCTACAACTCCAATTGAGCTGATTCATATGGCGTTGGAAAGATTTTTCTATTAGCTTTCCAACGGTATATCACACGTCCAATTCCGATAAGTAACGAAGAAACAGAAAGCATTTCAAATTCATCGCGCAGTGCAGAGGAACCCGAACCGCTCGGTTCAGACCCAAACCGATCGGTTTGAAGCTGTTTCGCGGGATTTTCAGTTATTAGACTTCGTAACTTACCATAACCTTATCTTACGTAATATTCTTAGCTTGTTTTTTTTCCTTATTATTTAGGAAAGGAGGAGATGTTAGACTCCTTATTAGTATATATATACCCTCCTTGGGTTAGATTTATCAACACTTTTTCTCACTTTCTCATTCAGTAGTTTAGTTTACACTTTCATATTCGGTAGTTTAGTTTAGACTTTTTATTAGTATTAGAATTATTCTAGTTTGTAATCCTACCTTTAGATCGTTAATCTTTCAGCTCTACGTAATTGGTATTTTTCTCTTTTCTCTTAGTTTCATATTGTCTTTTATTATGCTTAATTTCTTTATTGCTTTATGTTTTAGTATGAGTAGCTAATTTATTTATCTAGGGTTGAAGGGGATCTATGTTAATTGAATTGGGGATGTTAGTTTAATTAATTATTTGATTGATCATTCATATGTTATTGCCTTACTACTTGTTTTGTATTGTCGTTCGATTAGTTTGAGACGTTGAACTAGTTGAATGTCTAGGAACCCGAACCTAAGATCGAAAGCCTGGTAAGGGTAGACTTACAAGTAAGTGGGTAGGATAATCTGGTAAGTTGCGAAAGCCCGTCAGAATCTATCCTAAGGTTGACATAAGATCCGAAAGGCCGTGTCTTTGCCCTGAATAACTGTGATTGATTAATTGAATAATTAATTAACTTTACCCAATTTAATTACATAGTGAACCGTAAGACCCTAGATCCCTTTAATATTGATAGAACCTCTTACTTTACATTACTGCAATAGTTTAGAAAATCAAACACAAAACACCGGAATTAGAATAGTTTAGAGTCGATTATAAATAATTTGCAATATTCATCCATCTCTCTGTGGTTCGACCCTTGCTTGCCACTAGCTATTTGTTAGTCGTTAGTTAGGTTTATTTTGATTAAGGTGATACGACTTTAGCCTTATCACTCGTCGTCGTCGTCTTTTCCGTTTTTTTTTTTTTATATATTTTGTTGTCGCGTCTATAATATCGTTAATATCACTAGTATAAGACATTAAAATACTCGTTAATTCGTGTCGAGCGTGAAGGATGACGGGATAAGAAAATCCGTATATACAAGGGTGTTTCACCCGACGTTGCCGGTCGCTTATCCCGACACCCCGAACGCTTGATTGTTGAAGCGAGTCAATTGCAACAAAATCGTCTCTTTTTATTCTCGTCGCGTCATTATCGTCATAGTCGTCATTCATCGCATCTGCATCAATTTTAAAACTATTTTTGAATAAAACACTTTTTTTAGTTGAGTCGAACCCCGTTGACGCGGATCCGACATCACACAATCCGTAAGGATTTATTACAATGTCGGGATGCCGAGGGAATCAAATCAAGTCTTTTTTTTATTCAAGTAAGCGCAAAGAGTCATTCTTTAGATCCGATACCAATTCAATAATTGGATGTCGTATCTAAATGAATTGGTCAATAAATTTAACCAATACGAATTCGTTGATGCTAAAAATAGTTGTCACACAATTCGAAAGAATTGATTACGACACTATAAACGCGGAGATAGTCTATTTGGTTTTGGTTTGATTTTAAACGACTTACAAACATATTTTTTTTAGATCTCGCTCTAAATATTCGATATCGATTCAATAATCGAATATCGGATACAACGAGCATCAAAGTCCGGATCGAGCATAAATCTTACAATATTTCTGCCCGACTCAATAAAATTATCGAGTTTCCTAAATCGAAAAGCAATTTCGAAATCTATGACGAATTGCGAAATGAACTATAGTTCGTACAAGGGGCACTCGATCGAGTGCCTAGCTCACTCGATCGAGTGGCACCCCAAAACCGAGGCAGAATGACTTCTTGAGGACCACTCGGTCGAGTCTCGCCATGACTCGATCGAGTGGCGACCTACTCGGTCGAGTCTCTTAACGACTCGATCGAGTAGTACCTCGAATTTCGGGCATAAAGCTTTTACCGAGGCACACTCGGTCGAGTCCTTCAATGACTCGATCGAGTGTTCTTTCATCACGTCAAAACGTGAGCCCAAAACGTATTTCGAGCCTTGTCAAATATTTTTATGACTTCGGTCAACACGTGTTAAGTCTATCACGTGTCATACTATTTTTAAAAACCATGCATCACGTTACATTATTCTATAAGCATTCTATATTTCTTGCAAACCGTTATTATCGTTTTTACCGTTACTAATACGTTTGTTTCTATTTTTGTCGATTTATTTTCGTTATTTCTTTTATTGCACTAAAAGAATCTCGCATGCTAAATATAACTTTGACGTTAATTTTAGATGCATTAAACCGACTTAGCAACTTATTATAATTTTCGCATGTTTAGTTAAAATGTTGTTTGCATATCATTTCATCGTATTACTAACGCGCGTATTCGATAGTCGAACGATATCCTAGTAGAGGCCGCTAATGTGCGGGCGGGGTTGGGTGTTCTTTGTGAACTTCCCAACACGTACCCTCACCCCTTACTCAGAACTATGGTTTCCGGATATCCGAATCCATTGGCACACGAGAGTCATTCAATACACGGTATCCGATAATGTCGGTATCGGTATCAAATGCAAAGGGACGAGCCCAATAAACTCTGACATCCGAATGGGCGATACTTTGTGCATGGCCCACTAAGATATAGAGTGGGTTCGAACGGGCCCGAACTCCCACAAAGTTCGGTGGCGACTCCACTTCGATTTAAATTTCAATTTGACCGTACCCATCTCATATGGAGATTCATTCGCCTCCCCAAACCCGCGCGTGGCCGCGTCGGGGTGGACATATGTCATGTCCACAATTTGGCGACTCCACTGGGGATTAACTGATGCGTGACTTACCATCGGCATCCTCAAGGTGAGACTCGAATAGAAATCGTTTGACTAGTACAATACGCGTTTTAGTTTTACGGTTCATGCATAACCCTATATTTTCTCGGGCCGGTACTGATGACCGACGTCCCACTATACTGTGATGTACTCCAATATGTATATGTCAAAGGTGTTTATAGTCGATTCGTATGGGTTTCGCGGCATGTTCTAAGCTCAACTCGACTTAGGAAGTCCGTCTCGATTCTCGGATAGGCTATGTGCACTGGTATAGATCCTTTATAGACCGACCGAGACTTAGTGTAGAGCATACATGGCGTCGTTATAATGCTTGCGTGACTATATGCTACTTGGTTTCTAAGGTCGTTTTTCAAAAACCGTCATTTTTCAAAAATTGCATCCTTTTTCAAAATATTCAATTTCAAAACCCGGGACGTATACCGAATTTAGGACTTATGATTTTACTCAAAATAGCCTATTTCTAGCCGGTATTCTGCCCATTTCAAAACTCAAAAATATTTTCGAGTTTTCAAAAATTGCGGCCCGATACACTTTTCCGTTTTTTCGAAAAATCGGGCCCTCCACCGAATTTTTTCGGATTTTCAAAAAAACATCCTTTTCGAAACCTTCCTCTTCTCTGGACTTCCCGTATTTAGCAGTGTCGGGCCGTGTCATAAGTCGTCGAAGTCTCTAGTGTCGAAACTCTGTCGATCTTACATCGCGAGTTTCCTCCCAATCTCAGTCCGCCTTATTTGACTAAGGCAAGGCCCACCTACGTAGGACATACTCCTACAAAAGGAGGGCCCGTCTACACATTCGAGTCCAAAATCTGGGGATGTCTCACGTGGACCTTCCTTCGAACAGGACCCGACCCACATTGTCGGATCCTAAGGGAGGCCCACCTTTCACAAGTCACCCGTCTATGTGTCTTTTCCGAGTCATTTCCTTTTTCGGTCTTTCCTTTTTGCTCGGGATATACTTCTATTTGGGCTAGTTCCTGATTACGCGGTGTTCTTACAGACAGGCCACCGAAAACCAGAAGCCAACACAAGATGCAAGAAATCTTGGACGAACTGAAAGTCGCGCTGGTTAAGACGGAAACTCAACTGACGGCCATCAAGACCAACCAAACCACTCTTGCCACCCGTTTGACTGCCATGGAGCAAGGGACTCCTGTTGCTGGATCTGAGCCCACCGGGCCCATAGCTGAACTAATCAGCGTTGTTCTCAAGCTTGAAGAACAGGTCCACTTGTCAACAAGCAAATCGATCCATACGGAGAATGCTCGCTCCCACTCGCCTCTAAATGACGAGTTACCTGCCAACCTCAACCTTACGAGAATACCGATGTTTGAGGGTACTGAATACCCGGTCCACCACATCCGGGCTTTCAAAGAATTTATGGCTGTCAAGGGGGTGAAGTCCACCATGTTCAAACACTTGTTCGCTTCCTCCCTCGAAAAGCACCCCAAAGCCTGGTACTATAGGCTCGATTCCAAGAAGTACAAGACTTGGGATGATGTGGCGACTGAATTTGCTCGGAATTACGCTGATAATACCGAGATCCAGACTACGATGCGTACTCTGGAAGTTATGGCCCAAGAGCCAAAAGAAGGGTTCACCAAATAACTTCAAAGGTGGAGGGCCGAGAGTGTGAAGCTGGTCGATAAGCCCAACGTGAAAGTCTTAGTGGAGGCCTTTGTCAAGAACCTCCTCCCTTCCTACCGGGTCCATCTCCGTTATGCGGTCATTCCCAACTTTGCCACTCTAACTGAAATGGGCACAAGAATCGAGGATGACTTAAGGTTAGAGAGCCTGACTAAGGCCTCTATCAAGGGATATCAAGGGGCCAGTTCATCTGTGACCAAGCCCACACCTGCAGCTGCAACCCGCATGCAGCATCTTCGATGAGGTTAATCTGCTGGATGCCTCATCCAAAAAGAATGCTCCAAATCGGGTATTCACGGATATAGGGACTACCTATACCTACGCCTTACAACGGCTATCTTCGAAGGGCCTGATCCAACCAATAGGTCCAACTCCAGAAGTGCCAGTGGAGAAAAGATCCAAAAGCTACAATGTTCAGGCCTACTGCCAATATCATCGGGGTAATGGGCATGATACTTAGAAATGCTGGAAATTGAAGCATCTGATCCAAGATCTGATCGAAAGCGGAAAAATCCTATTGCCCAGAGACAAGCTGAGTAACAAAGAAAACCCGTTCAGTGCCCATGCTATATTCACTGGAGAGGTAATCGATTGTTCACATCTCATCTCCCCCTGTATCCCACAAATCAACGAGATATGGTTCGATGACGAGGAAGATGTTTACCTAGATAAAGGGGAAGTTGTCCCCATCACCAGTGAAGAGGTTCGAAAAGCTAAGTCTAAGGCCTTAGCCACCAACCACCTCGCCACCGACGGGCGTCTTACCCCGACAACCGTCACTGAACCTGCCAGGGCGGAATCTACCGTTGAGGAACCAAGCAACGACACAGCCTTGGTTCAGCAATTGAAGAGGGTTCGAGCCGATCTAACCATATGGCAACTTCTGGTTAGCTCGCAAGAACATCGAGAAGCACTGACTAAGGCTCTCGATCAAATTAAGGTCGACTCACAAGTTACCCCCGCTGAAATGGTAGCCACTATTATGCCCTATCTCAAGGGCAAGTCCAAGGAAGAAGGCCCACTCATCACCTTCTCCGAGTCCGATCTTCCACCATTCGGGGCCGCCCACAACTTGGCCCTATACATTACGGTCATTTGCCGAGGAAAAGAACCTCCCAATGACCCTTATCGACGATGGGTCTGCTGTAAATGTCCTTCCCTTAAGGACCGCTAGGGCCCGCGGCATCACCGAGGCCGACTACCTTCCGACGGCGCAAATTATCCAGTCTTTTGATGGAAGCCCAAAACCGGTTGCCGGGGCCGTTAAACTAACAATCATAACGGGCCCAATCGAAAAAGAACTGGAGTTTCAGGTGATTGATGTCTCCTCGTCCTTCAACTTACTGCTCGGAAGGCCTTGGATCCATGCGGTCAAGGCCGTGTCCTCTACCCTCCATAGAAAGGTCAAGATGCCTCTTCAAGACGGTGCCTTCACACTAGAGGCAACCCCATAACCGTGGCTAGCTGCAACAACACGGGTCGGGCCGAACCACGGGAATTCGACTTCGTGGGAATGATTGAAGGGGAATATCTCTTCAAGCCCTACTTCAGTACTAGCATCAATACGTTTACAAAACTTAGGTTATTTACCGTGGGCTACTTCGAGGCCATATCTTCCGGCTGGGAAGGTTATCGAGGTCCTAAATGACGGAGGGTCTCGATTCGGTTTGGGGTACACTATGACCTCGGGAAATGTGGACCGGGCAAACGTAATCAAGTTTGTCACTCCAGTATTTGGGGCAATTCATGTGGGCCTTTACCAACCCACTATCACATATCCCGAGACCAAAATGGCTCGGGAATGCAATTTCATCCCCGATGACATATTTGCCCTCGTCCAGACGGAATCCAAGGAGGGCGCCGACAATTCCGAGCCCGTGATGGGGCTCCTATTCGGAGAAGACAAGACCATCCCCGCTCCTAAAGAAGATCTGGTTAATCTGATCCTCCGCAACAACCGGTTCGACCCGACGAAGCTGATCTCCGAAGTTGGTGCAGACACCAGGAGGAGGGCCTAGAGGAAGACCATCAAATGGACCGACAGCTAGGGTCGAGTCTACAAGCTAACCACCGGCGAGGGAGACATGTCGGATACTGAGTCCGAGTCCGAGTCTGAGTCAGAGTGCGAGTCTAGGGGGTCTGGTGCTAGAGTCCGGTCTGTAACCCCTATCCCTTTAGCCACTTCTACTGGAGTCTCGGGGCCTGTCCCGAGAGCACTCCCTATCCCGCCTCTGACCAACGATCAGATGGCCGCTCTCTTCGAGCTGTTTTCAAATTTTACTATTAATAATAATAACGAAAATCGTTCCGCTTACGACTTGTCTTATTTCCAAAATTCTTTCAAATTCAAAAATCTTATATGCAATGACATTGAGAAACCCGACGGACAGGTACCTTTGCCTCCGCATCTGATCGAGCAGCTCGAACAAAGGGAATCCCAAGATCCGGTAATTGAAGAAACCGAGTCCATCACGTGGGAACAACTTTAGAGCCCCAGATGCTTAAGTTGGGCCTATCCTTAGATCCCGAGGAGAGAAAACAATTCACAGACCTCCTCCGAGAATTCAAGGATGTCTTCGCATGCTCCTACAAGGACATGCCGGGAATAGATCGGGAAATAGCTGAACACCGTATACCCATCAAAGATGGGTGCAAGCCGGTAAAACAGAAACTCCGAAGAATGAGGCCCGAATGGTCTCTCAAAGTCAAAGAAGAAGTAGACAAACAATTCAAAGCGGGCTTTATACAAGTGTCTGAATATCCAGACTGGGTCGAACATCGTGCCGGTACCTAAAAAGGACGGCAAGGTGCGGGTATGCGTGGACTTCCGAGACCTTAACAAGGCCAGCCCAAAAGATGATTTGCCGTTACCACACATCGACATACTGGTGGATAATACGGCCGATCATGCCCTTCTATCATTTATGGACGAGTATGCCGGATACAATCAAATCAAAATGGCGGAAGAAGATATAAGTAAGACCACCTTCATTACACCTTGGGGTACTTACTGTTACACCGTTATGCCATTTAGGCTCATCAACGCCGGGGCCACTTATCAACGAACCGCCACTACTTTATGTGGACGATATGATTGTCAAATCCAAAGATCGAAGCGGGCACATCACGACCCTAAGAAAGTTCTTCACCCGATTGCGTAAATACAACATGAGACTAAACCCTCAAAAGTTTAGTTTCGGGGTAACATCGGGCAAATTACTAGGCCATATCGTTAGGCAATGCGGCATCGAGGTCGACCCAGCTAAGATCAAGGCCATCACCGAGATGCAGCCACCCAAAACCGAAAAAGAAATAAGGGGGTTTCCCGGGAAAGACCAATACATCAGCCGGTTTATTTCAAAGCTAACCATGGTATGTGAGCCCATTTTCAAGAAGCTGAAGATAGGAGAACGGGTACTATGGGACGATAAGTGTCAAACGGCTTTCGATAAAATCAAGGAGATTCTATCTGCTCCGCCAGTGTTAATGTCACCTCAACCCGGCCCGCCTTTATCGTTATACCTAACAACGACCGAAACAGCCATGGGAGGTATGCTGGCCTAGACAGTCGATTCAGAAGAATGGGCTA
Source organism: Agrostemma githago (assembly GCA_958450325.1). Lineage (NCBI taxonomy): Eukaryota > Viridiplantae > Streptophyta > Magnoliopsida > Caryophyllales > Caryophyllaceae > Agrostemma > Agrostemma githago. Next base: position 13,392,583 of record OY288254.1, on the reverse strand, counting down.
TCTACTATATCAGTAAGAAGTTCTTGGAATACGAGTTCAAGTATACTATACTCGAAAAGACGTGCCTAGCTTTAGTTTGGGCCACTAAAAAGCTCCGAAACTATATGCTTAGTCACGAGGTGCACGTATTATCCAAAATGGATCCTATCAAGTATCTATTCGAGAAGCCCATCCTTAACGGTAGGATGTCCAGATGGACTTTGATGTTAGCAGAGTTTGATCTCAAGTTCGTACAATTAAAAGCCATCAAAGGTCGGGTAGTAGCAGAATTATTCCTTGCCGATAGTCCGGTATCCGAAGAAGGACACACCGATACTTGGGCCTTCCCAGATGAAGAGATATTCCATACCGACACCAAAACATGGGATTTGTATTTTGATGGGGCGTCCAACTTCCGAGGATTTGGGGTCGGAATTCTGTTAATCTCGCCACAAGGGGAACACACCCCGTTATCCATTAAACTGGACTTTGACGTGACTAAGAACGCAGCCGAATATGAAGCATGCATTCATGGGTTGCAATCCGCCGCTGATTTAGGGGTAATGAACCTCCGGGTCCACGGTGACTCATCGCTAGTCATCAATCAAGCTCTCCAAAAATGGAAAACTCGGAATGCCAATCTCGTGGCTTACCAAGCGCGAGTAAGGGTTCTAAAGAAACAATTCTAAAAGGTAGAATACATCTATCTATCTCGGGAGGAAAATCAATTTGCAGATGCACTTTCCAAATTAGCATCTTTATTAAATATCCCGGAGCACCTAACCAGCATGCCGATTTGCATCGAAAGGTGGTCCGAGCCGGTATATATCCACGCCATCCAAGACATCGAAATAACTGATCCGTAACCTTGGTATCAGGCCGTCCTAAGCTACTTAACAACGGGAGAATATCCTTCGGGAGCTGAAAACCGGGCCAAGAAAGCCCTGCGAAGGTTGGCCACCCAATTTGTTCGTACGGACGATGGACAGTTATAGAAAAAGACGGCACTGGGGGCTCTTCTTCTATGTGTCGACAAGATACAGGCCGAAAATATCATGGCCGAGGTACACGATGGTGAAAATGGCCCGCATATGAACGCCCATATGCTAGCCCGGAAAATCATGAGGCTCGGATATTATTGGAATAGCATGGAAACTGACTGCCAATTATATGTCAAACACGGCCATAACTGTTAGATTTTCGCCAATGTACAACATATGCCATCCTCTTTGCTATACACTATGACATCGCCATGGCCATTTTCGACATGGAGTATTGATATAATTGGCAAGGTACACCCTTTCGGGATGGGAGGTCACTGTTTCATCTTGGTAGCTATCGACTATTTCACCAAATGAGTCGAAGCCGAGTCGTACTGGATCTTGAACGCCAAGCATGTGCCCAAATTTATCCAAAATAAGATTATATGCCGATACGGGATCCCACACGAATTTATCAGTGATCATGGGACCCATTTTCAAGCTGAAACCACTGCATTGCTAGCAAAATATAAATTTCAGAGGCATACATTTTCACCTTACCGTCCCCAAACAAATGGAGCGGTAGAAGCGGCTAATAAAACAATCGTCAACATACTTAAAAAGATGGCTGAGAATTACCGGGATTGACCCAATAAGATACCTTTTGCCCTTTGGGGGTATTAGACGTCAATCCGCACTGCGCCGGAGCAACCCCATATTATTTGACATATGGAGTGGAAGCGGTCCAACCGGTCGAGCTAGAAGTACCATCCCTCAGGATTTTACTTGAAAGCCAAGTGCCAGAAGCAGATTGGGTCCAAGCCCGATATGATTCGCTAGTTCTTTTGGACGAACGGCGGTCCCGGGCCCTCAACAACATTCAAATATACCAGAAGAGGATACAACGGGCCTTCAACAAAAGGGTTAGGCCCAGAAACATCTAGGAAGGGGATCTGATTCTAAAATCGGTCCGTGCATTACTACCGGTCGACCCAAGAGGAAAATTCAAACCCAATTGGGCTGGGCCGTACTTAGTAAAGAAGGTCCTATCAGGAGGAGCGGTGATGCTGACAGACTTGGACGAGAATGAATTCGTCAACCCAACCAACTTGGACCAGTTGAAGCGCCACTACCCCTAAACCTTATCTCAATGTCATTTGCAAAAAGTTTATAAAAATTTGTCTTTTTATAAAATTTTCAAAAAATCATAAGCAAGTCAATAAGTTAGGATTACCTATTCTACTGTCGTACATCTCGAACTAATAGTCTCGATGTATTTCGAAAATTGCCAAAAAAAAACTATTTTGAACTACGTTTGGTTTGATTCCGCTAGTTGTGGATACGTAGGCAACCCCTCAAAAGGGTACAACCACTGCAATAACGAAAAAGACGGGAACGGTATTCACTAATATACCTTTTATTAAAAGCCCGATAAACTCGGGAATTTCAAAAAGTACACCAAAGAAAATAAAAACTGCAAAACACACAAAAAATGGACACCACAAAAATAGTAATAATATTTAAATAATAAAACAAAGGAGACTAGTGTTCATGTATTTTGCCCTTCCCCTTGTCCTTTGAGTCGCTTGTAGCCTGAGGTCGCCAGGGCGGGAGCGAGCGTTCCCGAATCACGAGGGGAACCTCCTAAGCTCGAACCCGTTTCTTCGACAACGAGTCTTCTGCCATTGTCACCGGTCCAAGTCGAGCCCGTACGTGCTCAGGCAGCCTGTCTCGCGGGCCAAGTCGGTCCTGTATTGCCAGTCTTGGGCCAAGTCTCCTTTCTAAGTCAGTCTGGGGGCTCACTTTCCCCCGCGCACCTCTAGCACTGGGCCCTTCAGCTTGAGTCATAGTTTTCTTTCTCTGGCCCGACATAAGACGGACCAATGTAGCAGAGGTGTCGCCTTCATCGAAAAAGCCCCTATTGTCTTTAACTTGCTCCCTTCGCAGCAGGTCAAAAGCTTCGTCAACCTTTAGAGCAGCTCGGGCTTTGGCACTATCTGCTTTAGTCCACTTCACATAGGAGTCTGAAACCCAGATTGAATGAAGAGATTTGGGAATGGGCCAAGTGTGCCGGGTGTACCATCTTTGCATCCAAGTATCGCACATCACGTCCGTCAGTTGGGTAGATTCACTCACAACTGCTTCAACCTCCGGGATCCTTTGGGACCAACCATACTGCCTTAGTATGCGGTCCGGGTAAAGATGGATCGTCTGCCTGAAAGACAAAATTACCTGGTAACAAGCCTTATCCCTCGGGCCAAGCCCGTCCAAACATAAATGGGCCACCACGGCACTACCCACCGAATCAACAGACCACTATGGAAAGACAACACTTCGTCCCAATACTTCTGAGTAATTAAACTAGCGAGAAAAATCAATAGTCTGTCTCCTTGTCATCACCTGATTATGACGATATTTACTCGAGTCAAGGGGAGTATCTATGACCAATAGCCTCTCGTATAGCCAAATCTGAGAAAAGAAACAAAAATATGAGTTCCCGAGATGAAATAGGCATCCGCCTAGGGGCACTCGATCGAGTGGCGCCTCTGAAAGCGTAACAGGAGGTTTTTACGAGGGCACTCGATGGAGTGCCAGGGTGACTCGATCGAGTGCCCACTGCAGCAGAAAAATCGAAAAAAAAAAAGATAAAAAAAATCGAAAAATTGAAGAAATCGGAAAAATCAGAAAATCTCGAGGCGATATACCTGCAGTAGACGGGTACTCCCGGTCAGACGAACCGACGAATCCCTCTTACGGTTATCCAAGCCCTGAATAATTTCTCCCGTAATCAGCCAGGCTGGACTATGCTCCGTCTCCATCAGATCGACCACGGTAAAAAGACGAACATCCCCCATGCACGACAACAAATCCATATGACCCTCAAAAGCGTAGACATGGAGCATACAAAAGGAGAAAGCCCTACGGCTGTGAATCGGTCTGACCCGGACATCATGCGGGTTCATAAATTTCTTAGTCAGGTCAATCAAAGAAATTGTATTATCTTCAGCCATTCGAGATACCTCATTGTGGGAAAGTCCTAAAAATTCTCGAAGCTTCCTCCTTGTATCATAGACCGAAAACGGGACAGCAGGGCGAAGAATCAGGTTCCAACCTCCCACAGTAGCAATCTCCTCGGGTAAAGGACAAATTTTGCCCCGAGGAAAGGCAAAGACATGATATGTGTCGTCCCAATAGGACAAGCAAGCATCAAGAAAACTGCGGTCAACCTGCATCTGACGGAACGCATACAGCTGAGTAATACCCGTCTGGTTCAGAGCCACCCTATCCGTGTCTCTAAAGTGTCGGGACCATTCCTGCAGCATCGCGGTCAATCGTTCGATTCCCATAACTAAGATTTTTGAAAGGAATAAAAGAGTTCTCTTTTTGAGGAAAGGAGATTTATGAGGAAGTGGTGAAAAAAATTAAGACAAGGGAGAGCTATATATAGCATCAAGGCCTACAACCCTCTTTCCATATCTTCTTTACACAAAGTTTCCTAATTCTAGTGGGCTTAAACATACATGCCTAGTCTCAGATTTCGCAACAATTAGCACAGGACTTAAGCATCCCGAGCATTCTTTTGTTTTTATGGAGTCAAAATTTTTTCAAAAATTCAAAATTTTCAAAAATTCAAAAAATGCATTTTTATTCCCCAGCGCGAGTCATATTTTTACCTACGAGTTTCATGCAAAATTTATGATGGCAGGGATTTGTCGCGGATCCCGCCGTCAAATAATAACCAACTAACCTAACTAGGGTAGCTAGGGCAAGTCGGGTCGAATCCACAGGGACGGAAAATGGGTTTAGACTAAGGTGTGCTACGGTCTAAGACTAGGTTCAAGACAAGCTAAACTAGGGTGATGGCTAATGACCAAACTAAGGTCTAAAAAAAGAAAAAGGGAGACAAAACAAGTAACTAATGACTAAGGGAAGCAAGGGTAACAATAAGAAGGAAAACTAGGGTTAGGTCGGGTTCATGGGTGCAAAGAAGACAAAAAGGGGAAAAACGGGGTCACTAGCATGCTCTCGTAGCCTAGGTTCCGCCGATCGGGCTCTCGCTACGTAATCGGCCTAGGGGTCGTCCTCATCGGGCTCTCGCTACGTAATGAGGGAACCAAACCAACCAACCAAACACACACATACAAGAGAATATGCAAGAAAAACAAGGATTGATCGTCTCTAGTCTCACAAGCATTTCATCGAACATGTGGAGTGCAAGGTAAATGGGAAACAACGAAAACAACATCTAGTACCACCCATCTCACCCTAATCATCCACAATCACAACCAATCACCCTAATAACCCTAGCAAGATTCTACTCAAACATATCTATGCTAAAACTAACACTAACAAGAGAAATCAACATAAGAATCAAAACATACATAAAGAAACTACAAGCAAGAACAACAAACTAGATATAAAGATGAAAACTTGAATACATAAACAAAGATTAAGAGTAAAGGAAAAGAGATTATACCATACTAGAAGATGAAAACAAGAATGAAAACTTGTATAAAAAGAACACCCAAAACATCCACCAATGTTGTCAAGATTGGATGGATTCTTCAAGAGATCCCTTAATACAAGATTAGCTAACTAGATTAAGGACTAATTACCGACTAATCTACTCTAATCTAAGCTAATCTATGCTAAACTAGTCTAGGGTTTAGTGGGTAATGTCTCCCATTCCATAAGAATACAAGAGGAAGGGTATATATAGGGTTACAAGAGGAAAGGAGAAGAAACAATGAAGCGCGGGTCTGAACTGGGCTCATCCCGGTCGGGATGAGGTGGTCCCGGTCGGGATGAACTCATCCCGGTCGGGATGGACCCAAGACAGTAGCCATTGCTTTTGTGCACCTCATCCCGGACGGGATGAGGTCCTTCCCGTCGGGGATGAGTCTTGTAGGCCTCCAATATGATCTTTAAGGTCTCTCCTTGCCTCTCATGGGTTTCTCATCGATTCTCGGGACTTGGGATCGAGTCTAAGGGGCTCGAGAATGGGTCCCAAGGTCTCGGGATCGAATCCAAGGCATCGAGTGATCGTTCCTTCTCTTCGTTGGCTCCAAAAGTGTATGAAACGAGCCAGAATCGTTCCAATTCTTCATGAATGGTCTCGGAAACCTAAAACGAACTAAAGGAAGCATAAGTAGCCCATAAACCGCTCCCAATGAGCGATTCCACAAGGAAAATGGGACCAAAACACAACAAAATAGGCACTACAAACTACACTTATCAAGATACGACCCCAGGCCCACTAAGATATAGAGTGGGTTCGAACGGGCCCGAACTCTCACAAAGTTCGGTGGCGACTCCACTTCGATTTAAATTTCAATTTCAATTTGACCCATCTCATATGGAGATTCATTCGCCTCCCCAAACCCGCGCGTGGCCGCGTCGGGGTGGACCTATGTCATGTCCACAATGATTAATTTATAATATATATGCAAATACTTTAGTATGGAATTATCATTTTAGGTATTTTCAATTATAATCAACATTTAGGAACTTCACACTCGGCCTCAACAAGTCATATTAAAACTTCATATCCCAACAAGTCAAATAATTGAAACTGTTATAAATATATTGTAGGACAATATCGTAAACCGGAAATCGGAATGAGATAATATTGATGTGTGTATTACAATACATGTGTTGATCGATATTTATAGATATCGAAACATAAAGGACACGTCTCTTCGCGGAGAGACGTATTGCTTGGAAGGATAATAACATCCATATTATAACACTCCCCCCTTGGATGTCTATTATCCAAAGTATGACATTTTACGATGCGAATGAAACGCTGCCTCATTAAAACCTTACCAGGAAAACCAGTGGGAAAAAATCATGGTTAAGGAAAAAGAGTACAGCTTGCATTACTCCACCTCATGATTACATATACTTATAATGAAATTCTTAATGATACATGTTGAAATGATACATAATTTGGCGAAAACTCTTGATCATCGATGTCGATTCCATTGTAGCTGATGATAAACTTGATATTATCTTCGATTACTAAAATTTTGTGATATACTTGTAATCATCACGTGTCTTCAAACTCATAATATTAATGAGTCACCTAGCACTTATTTCAAGTATTATATACTGTTTTGTGGTATCTTCGTGACGTAACTTGTTCACGATAATTATCATGTCACCAACATAAAAGACACACATCTACCTCGTTGTCATGATCTCTTCAGGAGAATCAATCTGATCAACAAATAAGTTGTCATGATTTTCAATCTTTATGATACTTCTAAACCACAAATTATTTCATATACTTTGCAAAATATTCATTCTTCTATTACTTCTCATATGCTCATACTTCTAGTCAAGATAATAGTACAATTAGATTTTTGATTCAAACGATATTGGATTATTCAAATAAACTCTTCAGGAGTATTAATATTCCCTTTTAACTCAGGGTAACTTTACACCATAATGAAGAAGTTATAGATAATTATACAATGATCAATTCATTCATTACTCTCACTTTCATGATCATTCAAACAGAAGCTCTTTCAGGGAGTCATAGATCATGACAACATTTACGAGTATAATTCATTTATCCTGCAATAAAATTACTTTTAATAACAATAATAGTGTGCATGCATGTAATATAATATAAACAATGTTTTATGATAGTCTTAAGCTAATGATGATAATGTATGAAACCAAAAAATGAAATTCTATTTACATGCACACGAAAACCAAATGTAAATTACACGGGATTTTTAACCAATATACATAATTTGATTGACTTCGGGTCAATAGGTGGACTTCATGTCCATGAGCTCATTTTAACCATAAATTATATGTCGACTTTCTAGATGGACTTTTATATAAGATCTCCACTAGTGTCCATTTTACAATGCGCGCAAATTTTATTCGGTTCCAAAAAGTATTTATATCGATATATTTTACTATATTATCAGTACTGCTTGATATCTGAATTCACATATTTTGTATAGGCCATCTATTTTCTTTCAGATATCTATGTCACTTCTGGGATATTTATTTTTCTTCGAACATTAGTACCAACTGCACACATACTTGCCAATTCCTTACTTATAATATATGAACCGAATATTATTTTCATACTACACATAAAGTGTGATTAATTTATAATCACTTTGGCAAGCTTCTCAATTTTTTTTTACATAATAATATATATTTGTACGATAAGATGCTGATATATTCATATTTTAACAAGTCACTGGACTTCGAGTTCAGTTGGGATCAATTATTACTTGTTTGTTCTTTTTACCAGCTTATCCTTATCAATCTCCCCCTAAGGTGGTAAAAACTATCATTACCTGATAGATTTGAAGAGCTATAACATCCACCTTATCTAGAAATTATTTCATATTTCATAAACTTAATCAATTGTTTCTTTTCAATCGAATAATATATTGAGGAGCTAGATATAACGTAGTTGGTTTTTCCACGTGCTGACTTAAAAATTGCCCATTCAGGAGATTACATTATTCACAAAATACTCGAATTGTGAACTTTGATTACACGAACTACTCGTAAAATTTTGTGTGACTACAGGTCACATAATTAAATCATACATAAACGTTCATTTTCATCATCCAACTACGAGTAGTATTCAAATCTCCAACATAATTTTACATCTCAGTGTATTGTCTTGCCTCAAATAATATTTAATTGATACACGAGAGAAGTTCAGCACTTTATTACATTTCTTTCAAGATAAACTACGTGTTTATAATTAGTGATTGTTGCGTCGTGGTATGAGAGCCACTACTTTGGACACTTTTTCGGCACGACCGTGGTGGCGATCAACAGTTGTCGGTAGTCTCCCAAGGTTAACATTGTAGTACTCGGACTCGTCAACTCAAGACCAAACACTTTGGAACGAATAGATTTTTGTAACTTTACCCAGGAAATATAGAGGGAGAAGAGAGGAGATGATTTCTGTGACGTGTTGAACTGACTGCCAAGACAGACCTTAAACGAGACAATGAATCAGAGGAATCAATTTTGTCATTAACGCTATTAATATAGTTGGACAAGTCATTCGAAAACGATCTTATTGGACCTAAAAGCATGGCAAGGCCCGCCGCTTCCTAAATCCCAAATCCCGAGTCCGAGTCGAGACGGGGCGGGCCGCGCGCGCGTGTGCGAGCTGAATTAAGTACCTCACAAGCCCATGTAAAAGTCCCCCTTCACGCACTAGTTTGAGAAGGAAAGAGTAGTGGAGTATATAAACATCAATATACTCTCTTTACTCACCAACGTGGGATAGTTGCAAAAATACTTGATAAAACCAGTGACGGAATTGAAACAAATATGAGACTAATTTGAGAAACAATTTAAACTAGCTTAGGTTGGAAACATGGAATTGGTAAAAAAATTGGTCTCAATTCCAATTCAAAATTCTAATGTTTATCAAACGATTGAAATCTCTCAATTTCATAATTCATTTCAAAAATGAACTTGTCAAACATGCGTTACATTCTAAACAAGTGTATGAAAATGGATAAGATGGAGACGCATAATTGACCAATATAAAGTATACACAAATTTGAGTCGGGACATAACATTTAAAAGACTACTCATGATGTGAAACTATCGTTAAAAAATGATACTTGAGTAAAGAATGAAATGCAAATTTAAATAAAGAATAATGAGATGGCGCCACCCGGTGGCGCCGAATTTGTGCGCCACCGAGGGCATTTTAGTAATTTACTAGGATTATATTATTTTTTAAAAAAAAATTATTATTTCAAAAGTAGTTAGTTGGCAAGGGTAGAATTGGTACTTCACAAAATATGTTAAATTATATATATAATAATTATATAATTTTAAAAAAAATCAAAAGAGATATGTTAGTTACTATTGAAGATCATAAAAGAAAATGAAAATTGAAGATCATATTGAAAAAATTAAATCTGTTTGTATTACATATATAATTTTATCATATTTATAAGCAATGAAGTGCACTTGGATGAGTGGTATTTATGAGACGTTGATTATGTTTTAATTGTGCTCGGGTTCGAGTCACACATAAAACATTTTTTCATTTTCAATTTTATTTTAACGTTTCAATATCTCTCACTTTTTCATTTTCAATTTTATTTTAACGTTTCAATATCTCTCACTTTTTTTCCTAAAAAACTATTTTTTTTCATTTTCAATTTTATTCTAATGTTTCAATATCTCTCGGTTTTTTTTTCCTAAAACAAATATGTAGACAATATATAAATTGTTTATCCAAATAATTAAACATTGTCCATTTTAATAGTATAAACCAATATTTTTATCTTGTTTTATTGTTATTGATAACCCTGACTATTTTTTTGATGACGCGGAACTTGTTGTCGCTACTTTTGGTGCACTCTCGGGTGTACGCAATAGCAAATCTGATATGACTAATTTTAATCGTGAATGTTAATTATTTTATTTATTCATATTAAATTTTATTACAACAATCTACCTTTACAATATCAATTATTTATATGTGTCTTGATCATCATCATAAGACGAAAGGGGCGGCGGAGAACTGCCTGACAGCGCGTTTACTGAAGGCGTCTGGTATATATCATGAGTTTTAGTACGGGGGCGCACATACCAAAATTCAAAACTAAGTTGATTTTTTTCAATCTATAACATCGTATAAATTAAAGGTTATATTAATATTAAGAAAAAATAGGTCAAAATTTAAATAATCGAGGCGAAAAAATTTGTGTTCTCCCTACATCGAAATCATACATCCGCGCCTGAAAAATAATGATGAATCGTAAAGTAATGATGAAGAATCAATTAAAAGATACAGTAAAGATTATTTTATTTAAAATATTCTTAATTAAATAATTTATAATATAATAAATGGTAAAATTACATCTATGTTCTTTTTGAATTTTACCCAAAATCAAAATAAAGATTCTCAAGATCTTATTTTTTTCATTATTTTATTCCGGTGGCGCTGAGATTCGGCGCCACCGGGTGGCGCCCTATCAATATCCAAATGGCTTTGCTTATTTCTACAAGATACTCTTGTATGGAGTAGCCAAGTCGTTTAATCATCCTACGATTTTGCTATTGTACATAGCCCTATACTACCATTTTGCTATTGCACATCCTACGATTTTGCATATAGGAGCCGAGCAATTCAATGACCCTAAACTCATCAAATTTTAGGTAGACCCATTTCTTATTAATGGATTTATTTAAGGATAGCTCAAAGATCATTTTTCCTTGTAACTTTAGTTTTGTGTACGAACTAATGTATTTCTCCATATTATTCAATAGTTATCTATTTTCATTTTTGGTCAGTTTTTGTTTATACTTTATAGTTAGGTAATTAGGAAGCGGATTTTATATGGTCCAAATTCATGCATGGTTATTTCCTTATACTTTGTCCAAAAATAATAATACTCGGTAGCTAACAATTGAATAAGACAGGTGGAGTATTTACCCAACGCAACACATCTATGTATGTATCTATCTATCTAGCTTTCCAAGCTGGTTCGATGCTTGGTTAGTACTGAATGAATGCATGAAGTTTGTAAAACCAGAAACATGGAACAGTTAGCATCTTTCAACATCTCCAACAAAATAAAAAGAAATCAATGCAAAAGTGGGAACAAGCAGCTAGCTTTCTCTTTTGCCAGCCAGAATACAATCTTGCTTTTGTCTCTTTTAATTTATTCAACATAACTCTCTATTTATTCTTCAATCTTCGGTCCCTCCTCACATCTAACTCTACGAGTATTAATCATTACAAAACGCTTTCCGTTTTATTTCCATTCTTAGGAAAACACTACCATTAACATCCACATGTATGTACGTGTACATATCTATTCACATGTAAACAAAATATATAGGACTGCCTTGGTTTAGTTGTCTACAAATCCCTCCTTCAAATCCAAAGTCTATCCCCTTTTTTTTTTTTTTTTTTGAGAGAAATTATTCATGATTAAAGATAATTTTCAATAATAAAAGTCATATGTGATTGGTTCGTCTTTCAGATTACATCAAGATTAACAATTTTTTGAATTTCTTACCATTGCAAAATGAAAAATATACATGACGAAAACATGTCTCAACAAATACGGAGTATATAAAAAGTAAATGCGTACTTTGAATTTGAATAGAGGAATGATATTAGTTACGGAATACTCCGTATGTCATATTCTCATCCTTTTGTCTTGATTTTTGTTTTGTGAATGAATAGCGCATTTAGTCAGATTACAATAACGGGAAGGGAGATCGAACATGAGACTAATCGTCCATATACCTCCTTCTTGTACAACTCGACCACTTTTTCCTCATGTAGTCCATCAACTAGTCCTTCCATTCGTTACGTACAAATTTATCGGGCCAATGATACATTTTAATTTTGTCGTTGTCATGAGATTAAAATATACCCTTCATTAAATAAGGTTTTGATAATTTTGATAACAATATTAAAAAAAACATATAGAAATCTATTGAACGTGAGGTGTATGTATTGATGTTTTATAAATGTAAATTCTTGGGTAAAGTGAATGGTTTTACATAGACAATTTTGTAAAATGAAAAAAGTATCCTAAGATTCTTAGGCTGTTAATACTCAATAATATTACGGAATTACTTTTTTTCTAACGAATTTTTATTCAATTCTAACGACATTTTACCGCTTTATTTGTCCCCCTCATTTCATCCCATCAAAAAGCAAAAGGTTTGTTAGGAAAAAAACACGACCCTAACATTAACCGAGATACAAATGAGGACTAATTTTATTCAGCTGATCCTATGTTGTACGGAGTACATTGCAAAATGCATGTAAGCATGTTTAGGTCAAATTATTTACGCTATTACTCGTATATAAGTTTTTTCCCTGTAAATCAATAGCTTATAACTTTTTATTAATGAAATAATCTATTTTGCTAAACAAAAAAAATAAGCTAACTGTCATTACTAACACATTAATTACTGCCTTAATAAACTGTGCATGAGCATACTAATAGCATTTAAAAAAAAAAAGGTAAAGTATTAGTTTCATAGGTATAATTAGGTTGACTTTGTAAAGTCCACTTCATGATTGATCTGATGGTGTATAATACGAAAGTAGGATTTAGTTTTCTAATATTGGATAAATCGAGGAGGATATTCTTATAGGCAAACAGGTGTTTACGGCAATAAAAACGTACGTATAAGTATAACGTATGATATACATACATACGGTGTTGAGATTCTGATGAATGCAAATGAAAGTCCTTGAAGATAAGGTGCTACGTCGTCGTCGGCTTACTGATCAAGAAGCCTTAACTCTCACATTATTATTGATGAATAATGTTGATACGGACATCTTTATTTGTCGACTTCAAAACTCCAATACTCACGTGTTCATTTGTTTTTACAGTACAACTCGAACTACAAGTAGATCAGATAATTCCAATACGATAAAGAGAATATATATTTGTTCCGTCTCGTTCCATTGTTAGTTTTTTTATATTCATTGTGAAAAAAAAAATAATAAAAGAAAAACAAATAAATAAACGAGACCATGGAAATATTGTTTTAACATAATTATTGTAAAACAAATTCAAAATTTTGGTAGCAATCTTCTTCTTCGTCTAAAAGATTTCCCGATAGATCTGTTCTTCTTACTTCTCTGGTTTTCAGATTAATACAGTAGTTTTCTGCTTTCTTGAATCATCATACAACAATGGCGAGTGATCAGAATTCGTATGATTACTTCGATGATCCGTTGTACTTATCCGCTTCAGATCAACCATTCTCCCAAATTGTAGCCTACCAGTTTGATGGTCACGACTTTATTGGGTGGAAACAGGATGTGGTTATGGCTTTAGCATCAAAAAATAAAGAAGGGTTCATTGATGGATCTTGTGTGAAACCTGCAGTAGGGGATAAAAAGCTTCATCAATGGATAAGGTGTGATCTAATGGTGCTCAAGTGGATCCTAAATTCCTTGGATAAATCAATAAGGGAAAACATGAAATATGTGAGGACTGCAAAAGGGCTGTGGGATGAGTTGATTGAGCGTTACGGTGTAGCTAATGCAATCGAGATATATCAACTAAGGAAAGATCTTGGTGATATAAGTCAAGGAAATATGCCATTAGTAGATTATTATGGCAAGATGAAGGCTTATTGGGAGAATCTTGATGCTTTAGACCCTGTGCCTCAATGTTCATGTGGTAGAATAAATGCTTGCACTTGCAGTTTAATGAAAAGGGTGACAGAAAGAGAAAGCAATTCGAAGCTTATTCAGTTTCTAATGCGTCTATAACAATAGTGTGGACATGACATAGGTCCACCCCGACGCGGCCACGCGCGGGTTTGGGGAGGCGAATGAATCTCCATATGAGATGGTCAAATTGAAATTTAAATCGAAGTAGGAATCGCCACCGAATTTTGTGGTTATTCGGAACCATTCGAGCCCACTCTATGTCGTGGTGGGCCGTATACAAAATACGGCCCATTTCCGATGTCAGAGTTTATTGGGCTCGTCCCTTTGCATATCGATACCGATGCCGACTGGGTGGTTAATCGTATATTGAATGACTCTCGTAGCCAATGGATTCGGACATCCGGAAACCATGGTTCTGAGTAAGGGGTGAGGGTACGTGTTGGGAAGTTCACTAAGAACACCCAACCCCGCCCGCACTTAGCGGCCTTTACTAAGATATCGTTCGTTTTTGGTGTACACGGGTTAGTTCGACGGTTGAATGATATGCAAACATTATTTTCCTAAGCATGTGAGAAAAATAAATAAATGGGTTGCTAAGTCGTTTAATGCATGTTTAAACTAATAACGTCAAAGTTATTTTAGCATGTGAGTTCGTTTTAGTCTAATAAAACGATAAAAATAAATAAAAAGCTACAAACACGAGAAAACGAGTTAGTAACGGTGAATAAATCGAATAAAGATGTAAATAAATAATATGCATGATTTTTAGAAAAGGTTTATGACACGTGATTGATTAACACGTGTTGACCGAGGTCGAAAAAAAGTATTTATTGAAATATGTCGCGAAAGTCGCATTTTAATATAAGGTTCGAAAAGAATTAAAAATAGAAAAGCGAAGAAACGAAAAAAAAGGACTCGGCCGAGCAGGCCACCGCGCGAGCCGCCTGGAGGGCGCGCGACTCGCGTGGTGGTCTGTCGGGTTTTTTTTTTATTTTGTCGAAAAATCGTTAATTCTTATAAATCGCGTACAAATATGGATTAATTTATACTCGACTTATATTTTCGATATTCGTCGTATTCGATATTCGATTATGAAATCGATATCGAATACTCGGAATGACTTAAGAAAAAGTTTTGAAAAAAAAAAAGTTCGTTTTGAACGAAAAAGATGTTAATTCTCTCCGCGTTAAAAATCGTCGAATTTTGTTTAAAAAGATGTAACGATTTTATTTAGCATCAACGAGAATAAATTAATTTAGTTCTTGTAGGTACGATATTCGATTAAAGAATCGGTATCGTATTTTAAGAACGTTATACGAAAAACAGTTTTATTGTCGAAAATAAATAAAAATATGATGCGATGAACGACCCATATTAATAATTAGACGACCGAGAAAAAAAAAAATAAAACGACGGACGAAAAAAAAAACGTGAGATTAGGGAGAGAGAAAGGAGAAGAGACGGGTTTGATTTACACCCTCAACCTACATGCTTTGTTTACTCGGAATAAGGCTCGTCGGACAGTGGCTTGGGCACGTGAGCGTCAAGATGATGTGGGTGAGTTAAGGTCGGTTTTTGGGACGTTTTTGTGTGTGTATGTGGGGCGTGGATCGGCCGGATTGGACGGGATGGATTCGTCGGTTTTTTGGTTGCTATTTCGGTATTCCTTCGGACGTAGATTTCGAGACTTTATTTTTAGACACGAGTTCTGAAAAATTATTGTGTGTCGGGATTATTGTGTTGATATTTCATGTTTTTTTTGAATTGTCGGACGTAAGGTCCTATTTATAGGAATTGCGGTGGTCTTGCTTGTGTGACAAGAAACACCGGTTTGGATAGGAAAACGAGAGTTCGTGAGGAAATAAAACTTCTCGTTTCTTGGTGAGTAAGGCAAGGATACTCGGCTGGTGGGAGTATTTCGGCTGTTTCAGCCGAGTTCTGGGAGCTTGATCGATCTCTGATTCGGTTTCCGGATAGAATTCCTACTTAAGATCGAATCCTATCCCTAAACGGATTTGTTTAATATTATTTGAAGCTGATTTTTTTGGTGTTTGAGTTCAAATCAGCCGTGTAGGGTCACGGCCAGACCGTGGGACTCGGGAAAAAATATCTTTGACCGGGTTTGACTCGGTCGCTAAAAGACGGTTTTACCCCTGGTGTCGGAATCGACCCAAATTAGTCTTATTTGACTCGAAACGACCCACTGGGCCTGAATTTGAGGTCCGTTTTGTGAGATTTGTACTCCCTAATAAGCCTAAACCAAATGTCCATGATTTCGAGCCCATATCCGAGTCCATTAAAGCATGTTTGCGTCCTATCATCATCGGGTGTTTGGTGGGACCTACTATAGACACCTGGCGGTCAAAATGTGGGTGTCTACAGAGCTCCCACTCTGACTGAGGCTTGGACAAGGCGAAAGTCAGAGTAGCTACCAGGCCAATCGAGGATTAAGACCTGGCAGACTTCCGATTGGGTCGTTTAGAGTCCATTAGACTTGCGTGAAGGGCTCGCCAGCCATAGGATAGAAATCATACCTGGATAGATGTTGATAACGGCGCGGGGACTTTCTACTAAAAAAGTCTTGGATTTGTCTGGTTGCAGACAATTTCCATTTTGAAATTGCGCGGGAGCTCCTATTAGAAGCTGTGGATGTACCGCTTACTGATACATCTGATTCCTCAGCAAAAATGTTGCTTGAATTTTCACTGAGAACTTTGAGAATTCTCCGGGAGTCTTGGGATACCTGTCTGTTTTGCATGCAACATACAGATAAAACATCGACTCGTGCTGGGGAAAAAAAATGATTTTTGACTGAATTTTGGAAAGAGATTTTATTATTATTTTTTTTTTGGCGGAAAAATTAAAAAAAACCGAATTTTTTTTTTTGAGGCGGAAAAATAAAAAAAACCGAAATTTTTTTTTGAGGCGGAAAAATTAAAAAAACCGAAATTTTTTTTTTGAGGCGGAAAAATTTAAAAAACCGAATTTTTTTTTGAGGCGGAAAAATAAAAAAAAACCGAATTTTTTTTTGAGGCGGAAAAATTAAAAAAAACCGAATTTTTTTTTTTGAGGCGGAAAAATTTAAAAAACCGATTTTTTTTTGAAAATGGCGGAATTATGAAGGAAAAGGAATGCTTGGGATAACTTGATTCCTGATCAGATTCTGACACGGATTCCTAAATTCCTCTGGTTAGGCCTGTATGCCGACAGACTCGACTCTGGACGCGAGAGGACGAGTTGACAGATGCGACTTGGGCTCTCTAAGGGTTAGACCGTGACTCGGTAGGGGATGGGCCACCTAAGATGACAAGACTCTTAAGTTGCGCTATTCCGTAGCCTAGGCGAGTGGCAACATGGTCGAATCCTCAGAGTGAGATTGTTTCCGTACGACAGGGCTTTGTGGTAGCAATGCCATAGACTGGTGTTCTTTTGCATTTTTTTGGTTTCGGGGCATGTTCCCAAAGTGGGTATTGTTTCGAGTCCTGGCAGGTTCTTGTCTTCGACTGAGCCGAGTACTAGGACACACTATAGAAAGG
This sequence comes from Agrostemma githago, assembly GCA_958450325.1. Lineage (NCBI taxonomy): Eukaryota > Viridiplantae > Streptophyta > Magnoliopsida > Caryophyllales > Caryophyllaceae > Agrostemma > Agrostemma githago. The sequence continues at coordinate 13,374,914 of OY288254.1, read as the reverse complement.
AGGCTAGTTTTTTTGAAAGTATTTGGATTTTGTGAATGGATGGAGAACTTCTGCCTAAGAGAAGCCCCCGGGACAACAAAGCTAGCTGTTGAGAACATGACAGTGTCGTGACCGGAATGATGGCGCTTTTTGAATTTGTGTCAATGTGGGTGGTTGTGCCTTTGTTGAAAGGCTGCCTACGTATTCACGTGTAGTGAAATCAAACCAAGCCGTAGTTCAGTGTTGAAAAATGTATTATGGTGCCTAGTTTATTAGGGCTTTGTGTGTAACTAGCCATAGCAATGGTGTAGGCTAGGTGCATTCCCAATGATGTCTTGACCAAAGGGCTAGAATAGTTAGGATGTTGATCCTGTGACTGTGAGCGTTCTCCGAGGTAGCCCCCAGAGGTGGTGTGAACTATTTGGGCGTGTTCTATGCCGACTGCAAGTTGAATTCCCGTGTTTGGGGCTGGTAACTGGTTTAGATGTTTTTGGAAATGTGATGCTAGGAAGTAAGTGGCTTCGATGATTCGAAATCTGGAGCTCGATTTTGTGGAGCTAAGGCTTCAAGGGTAAGGTATTGTAATGTGGTAGGAAAGGGGGAAGTCGAGTAATAATGACTCGAACTTCGATCGGGGTAGGTTTGATAATGCGGGATTTGATTTCCATGTCTGGCCCTAATGGTTAGGGTATCCTATGGAGCTTGAATCCTCGAAATTCCGGGCTGTCTCTAGCCTAGGTCTCGAGAAGGTCTTGAGGGTTGTAATGTGGGAAGGCTAAATGTGGTGTTAGCTGACCAGCTTGATTGTTTCCCCCCTATTTGATGGTATGAGTTTGATCTTGAGTTGACCGTTGGCCACGGTCAGGGGTATTTGAATATTTTTTTTTCTTTGGCTGACCTCTTAGCCACGGTCATGGGTTTTTTATTTGAGTTAACCGTGTCTGGTCGAGGGATGTTGATAATTCTTTTTTTTTGATCCTGGCCAGCTTTTTTGTTTTGGCCTTTTGCTTTTTCTCTTGGACTTTTGATTTTTTTTTTGTCCAGCTTTTTTTTGTCGGTTAGACTAACACCTAAGGTAGGGATTGGTTAGTCTTATTGGATGAGTGTTTATTTTGGGAAATGGGCTTGCCTCCCGTCTTGGACCCAAACTAGGAGACTACCTAGATTCGTCATAGGATTCGATACCGCTCCTGCTACGGGTAATTTTGTGGCTTTCTATGTCAGACATGGAACAGGTAAAGGAAAGCACGGGTCTCGATTTCCTACAGTCATTATAGATGTGCCTGTAATAGTCACGTGCATGTACTCACAGTGTATGACGGTGTTCATCATGTTCTCAGAAACACATAAGGAAAGTATATATGAGAAATAGAAAAGCGGGTTTTTATTGAATTTTGAAAAAGAAGACAGAATACAATTGACTCTGACTCTGACCTTGGAATAAATAATATATCCTAGACTCGGACTCAGACTCGGACTTAAATCAAATCCGGACTCTTGGATGCATGGGAGGTAGATTGGATGCTTTGCTCACCGGGCCCTGTGTAGTCCATGAGGGGCTTTGCAAGTGATAATGTTTCCAAAACGGGAGTCCTCCCGGCATCGAGGAAATCTTGGATGAGGTGTTTCAGTTTCCAGCACTGCTCTGTATCGTGTCCCCTCCCTCTATGGAATTTGCAATAATGATCGGCATTCCATGCCTTGGAACGTTTTTCTAAAGGTGGGTCGACTGTTGGGCCTATAGGTGATATTAGGCCCTTCGAAACCAATCTTTGGAAAGCGACGGTGTAGGACATATCCAAGTGGGTAAATGTCCTTACCTCTGACTGGTTATTGATTTTCGGAGAGGTGACTTGAGGGTTACCTCTCTCGATCTTGCCATCTTGAGGGCATCGGACAGTTTCGTAAGAATGTTCACCCTTCAAATGGCTCCGTTGGGTGATCGGCTGCCTTACCCGCTCTAGCTGTGTTAGACGGGATCGGGTTCTTACAAGGTCTTCTTCGATGGTTGTCACCCTGGCATTTAGGTTATCTAGGGCGGTATTGATTTTTGAGAAGATATTGTTAATGGAGCAAGATAGCATAAGCATGCTTCCTTGGATATCCCATTTCTCGATAGCGCGGACTTTGTCGTGGTTAGGTAGTATCTCGTTTATAGGGTCCCTGATCGGAAGAAATGACGGGTGTTAGAACTTGCCTAAGCTCGGTTTTGCATACATGCAAGAGAGGGAGTCAAACTAGACATGGCCCGGGGTGACGGGTCGACAAAGACTCTTGGATCGGGAAACCCGAACGTTGACCTAGACAAGGTAACGACCGCGAGTTAGACTCGAGCTGCATAAGGGTGAGTCCGAAAATGGGGCGACCGTGTTTGACAGCATCACGTGCTCGGACCAACCGTGGTGACCTAACCCTAGGTGACTCGAGTATTCGTAGTATAGGTACGACTCGAAAAAGGCATCATAAGGACGTCGGTGTAGGATGAACGTGGGGTACTCCCTAGGGTGACCATGGTTGACTGCTCGGGTGGAGGACAGCCCCCGAGTGAGACTAAAGAATCTGATAGGACTTAGATGGTGTGACATCTAAGTGGCTCGAAAGTGGGGTACGTGAGACAACACGTGTAAGACAATGACCCTTAGAGCAACCGTGGTTGATTGCTCTGCTGAAAGGGTAGCCCTCGAGTGGGACTGAAGACCGACTCCTAGACGGGTGACTCGTGGACGGTGGGCTTTCTTTAGGATTTCGGCAGAATGGGCCTAGTCCCGTGTGAAGAAAGACCTACGTGTGAGCTAATCCCCAGACTTTGGACTCGATTGTGTAAGTGGGCTTCCCTTTGTAGGAGTTTGTCCTACGTAGGTGGGCCGTGCCTTGACTAATAAGGCGGACATGGGATGGGGTGGAAACCCGTGATGTAAGATCGACGGAGTTTCGACGCTATAGACTCTTACTACTTATGACAAGACCCGACACTGCTAAATACGGGAAGTCCTAAGAAGAAGAAGGTTTGAAAAGAGGATTTGAATTTGATAACCGAGCAAAGTCGGATTGGAAGGCCCGATTTTTTTTTTGAAAATCGAAAAAAAAAAAAAAACGGTTTATCGGGCCGAGTTTTGAATTTTTGAAAAGGTTTGGACAGCATACCGGCTAAAAATAGGCTATTTTGAGTCAAAATCATAAGTCCTAAATTCGGTAGCTTTCCGGGTTTGAAAAATGGATAGTTTTCGAAAAAAAGATGCAAGTTTTTTTTTTGAAAACACGGTTTTTTGAAAAAAAAAAAGGATGAGACACGGACCAAGTAGCATGTAGTCACGGAAACAGTATAACGACGCCATGTATGCTCTTAGTCTAAGTCTCGGTCGGTCTAATAGGGTCTATACCAACAACGATGGCTTTCTCGTACTGAGGACGGACTCCCTAAGCCGAGTGGGTCTTAGGACATGCCGCAAAACCTAAACGAGTTCCACCATCGGTGTCTTTAGTGGGTCCAAGTAGGAACGCACCGTGGTATAGTGGGACGTCGGTCACAAGTAACCGGCCCGGGAAAGATCGGGTTATGCATGGCCCATTGAACTAAAACGTGTACATTACTATTCGAACGATTTCTTTTCGAGTCTCACCCTAGGGATGCCGATGGTAAGTGACTCATCAGTTGATCCCCAGGGGAGTCGCCAAATTGTGGACATGACATAGGTCCACCCCGACGCGGCCACGCGCGGGTTTGGGGAGGCGAATGAATCTCCATATGAGATGGTCAAATTGAAATTTAAATCGAAGTAGGAGTCGCCACCGAATTTTGTGGTTATTCGGAACCATTCGAGCCCACTCTATGTCGTGGTGGGCCGTATACAAAATACGGCCCATTTCCGATGTCAGAGTTTATTGGGCTCGTCCCTTTGCATATCGATACCGATGCCGACTGGGCGGTTAATCGTATATTGAATGACTCTCGTAGCCAATGGATTCGGACATCCGGAAACCATGGTTCTGAGTAAGGGGTGAGGGTACGTGTTGGGAAGTTCACTAAGAACACCCAACCCCGCCCGCACTTAGCGGCCTTTACTAAGATATCGTTCGTTTTTGGTGTACACGGGTTAGTTCGACGGTTGAATGATATGCAAACATTATTTTCCTAAGCATGTGAGAAAAATAAATAAATGGGTTGCTAAGTCGTTTAATGCATGTTTAAACTAATAACGTCAAAGTTATTTTAGCATGTGAGTTCGTTTTAGTCTAATAAAACGATAAAAATAAATAAAAAGCTACAAACACGAGAAAACGAGTTAGTAATGGTGAATAAATCGAATAAAGATGTAAATAAATAATATGCATGATTTTTAGAAAAGGTTTATGACACGTGATTGATTAACACGTGTTGACCGAGGTCGAAAAAAAGTATTTATTGAAATATGTCGCGAAAGTCGCATTTTAATATAAGGTTCGAAAAGAATTAAAAATAGAAAAGCGAAGAAACGAAAAAAAAGGACTCGGCCGAGCAGGCCACCGCGCGAGCCGCCTGGAGGGCGCGCGACTCGCGTGGTGGTCTGTCGGGTTTTTTTTTTTATTTTGTCGAAAAATCGTTAATTCTTATAAATCGCGTACAAATATGGATTAATTTATAGGTCGACTTATATTTTCGATATTCGTCGTATTCGATATTCGATTATGAAATCGATATCGAATACTCGGAATGACTTAAGAAAAAGTTTTGAAAAAAAAAAAAAGTTCGTTTTGAACGAAAAAGATGTTAATTCTCTCCGCGTTAAAAATCGTCGAATTTTGTTTAAAAAGATGTAACGATTTTATTTAGCATCAACGAGAATAAATTAATTTAGTTCTTGTAGGTACGATATTCGATTAAAGAATCGGTATCGTATTTTAAGAACGTTATACGAAAAACAGTTTTATTGTCGAAAATAAATAAAAATATGATGCGATGAACGACCCATATTAATAATTAGACGACCGAGAAAAAAATAAAATAAAACGACGGACGAAAAAAAAACGTGAGATTAGGGAGAGAGAAAGGAGAAGAGACGGGTTTGATTTACACCCTCAACCTACATGCTTTGTTTACTCGGAATAAGGCTCGTCGGACAGTGGCTTGGGCACGTGAGCGTCAAGATGATGTGGGTGAGTTAAGGTGTCGGTTTTTGGGACGTTTTTGTGTGTGTATGTGGGGCGTGGATCGGCCGGATTGGACGGGATGGATTCGTCGGTTTTTTGGTTGCTATTTCGGTATTCCTTCGGACGTAGATTTCGAGACTTTATTTTTAGACACGAGTTCTGAAAAATTATTGTGTGTCGGGATTATTGTGTTGATATTTCATGTTTTTTTTGAATTGTCGGACGTAAGGTCCTATTTATAGGAATTGCGGTGGTCTTGCTTGTGTGACAAGAAACACCGGTTTGGATAGGAAAACGAGAGTTCGTGAGGAAATAAAACTTCTCGTTTCTTGGTGAGTAAGGCAAGGATACTCGGCTGGTGGGAGTATTTCGGCTGTTTCAGCCGAGTTCTGGGAGCTTGATCGATCTCTGATTCGGTTTCCGGATAGAATTCCTACTTAAGATCGAATCCTATCCCTAAACGGATTTGTTTAATATTATTTGAAGCTGATTTTTTTGGTGTTTGAGTTCAAATCAGCCGTGTAGGGTCACGGCCAGACCGTGGGACTCGGGAAAAAATATCTTTGACCGGGTTTGACTCGGTCGCTAAAAGACGGTTTTACCCCTGGTGTCGGAATCGACCCAAATTAGTCTTATTTGACTCGAAACGACCCACTGGGCCTGAATTTGAGGTCCGTTTTGTGAGATTTGTACTCCCTAATAAGCCTAAACCAAATGTCCATGATTTCGAGCCCATATCCGAGTCCATTAAAGCATGTTTGCGTCCTATCATCATCGGGTGTTTGGTGGGACCTACTATAGACACCTGGCGGTCAAAATGTGGGTGTCTACAGAGCCCCCACTCTGACTGAGGCTTGGACAAGGCGAAAGTCAGAGTAGCTACCAGGCCAATCGAGGATTAAGACCTGGCAGACTTCCGATTGGGTCGTTTAGAGTCCATTAGACTTGCGTGAAGGGCTCGCCAGCCATAGGATAGAAATCATACCTGGATAGATGTTGATAACGGCGCGGGGACTTTCTACTAAAAAAGTCTTGGATTTGTCTGGTTGCAGACAATTTCCATTTTGAAATTGCGCGGGAGCTCCTATTAGAAGCTGTGGATGTACCGCTTACTGATACATCTGATTCCTCAGCAAAAATGTTGCTTGAATTTTCACTGAGAACTTTGAGAATTCTCCGGGAGTCTTGGGATACCTGTCTGTTTTGCATGCAACATACAGATAAAACATCGACTCGTGCTGGGGAAAAAAAATGATTTTTGACTGAATTTTGGAAAGAGATTTTATTATTATTTTTTTTTTGGCGGAAAAATTAAAAAAAACCGAATTTTTTTTTTTGAGGCGGAAAAATAAAAAAAACCGAAATTTTTTTTTGAGGCGGAAAAATTAAAAAAACCGAAATTTTTTTTTTGAGGCGGAAAAATTTAAAAAACCGAATTTTTTTTTGAGGCGGAAAAATAAAAAAAAACCGAATTTTTTTTTGAGGCGGAAAAATTAAAAAAAACCGAATTTTTTTTTTTGAGGCGGAAAAATTTAAAAAACCGATTTTTTTTTTAAAATGGCGGAATTATGAAGGAAAAGGAATGCTTGGGATAACTTGATTCCTGATCAGATTCTGACACGGATTCCTAAATTCCTCTGGTTAGGCCTGTATGCCGACAGACTCGACTCTGGACGCGAGAGGACGAGTTGACAGATGCGACTTGGGCTCTCTAAGGGTTAGACCGTGACTCGGTAGGGGATGGGCCACCTAAGATGACAAGACTCTTAAGTTGCGCTATTCCGTAGCCTAGGCGAGTGGCAACATGGTCGAATCCTCAGAGTGAGATTGTTTCCGTACGACAGGGCTTTGTGGTAGCAATGCCATAGACTGGTGTTCTTTTGCATTTTTTTGGTTTCGGGGCATGTTCCCAAAGTGGGTATTGTTTCGAGTCCTGGCAGGTTCTTGTCTTCGACTGAGCCGAGTACTAGGACACACTATAGAAAGGAGGCTAGTTTTTTTGAAAGTATTTGGATTTTGTGAATGGATGGAGAACTTCTGCCTAAGAGAAGCCCCCGGGACAACAAAGCTAGCTGTTGAGAACATGACAGTGTCGTGACCGGAATGATGGCGCTTTTTGAATTTGTGTCAATGTGGGTGGTTGTGCCTTTGTTGAAAGGCTGCCTACGTATTCACGTGTAGTGAAATCAAACCAAGCCGTAGTTCAGTGTTGAAAAATGTATTATGGTGCCTAGTTTATTAGGGCTTTGTGTGTAACTAGCCATAGCAATGGTGTAGGCTAGGTGCATTCCCAATGATGTCTTGACCAAAGGGCTAGAATAGTTAGGATGTTGATCCTGTGACTGTGAGCGTTCTCCGAGGTAGCCCCCAGAGGTGGTGTGAACTATTTGGGCGTGTTCTATGCCGACTGCAAGTTGAATTCCCGTGTTTGGGGCTGGTAACTGGTTTAGATGTTTTTGGAAATGTGATGCTAGGAAGTAAGTGGCTTCGATGATTCGAAATCTGGAGCTCGATTTTGTGGAGCTAAGGCTTCAAGGGTAAGGTATTGTAATGTGGTAGGAAAGGGGGAAGTCGAGTAATAATGACTCGAACTTCGATCGGGGTAGGTTTGATAATGCGGGATTTGATTTCCATGTCTGGCCCTAATGGTTAGGGTATCCTATGGAGCTTGAATCCTCGAAATTCCGGGCTGTCTCTAGCCTAGGTCTCGAGAAGGTCTTGAGGGTTGTAATGTGGGAAGGCTAAATGTGGTGTTAGCTGACCAGCTTGATTGTTTCCCCCCTATTTGATGGTATGAGTTTGATCTTGAGTTGACCGTTGGCCACGGTCAGGGGTATTTGAATATTTTTTTTTCTTTGGCTGACCTCTTAGCCACGGTCATGGGTTTTTTATTTGAGTTAACCGTGTCTGGTCGAGGGATGTTGATAATTCTTTTTTTTTGATCCTGGCCAGCTTTTTTGTTTTGGCCTTTTGCTTTTTCTCTTGGACTTTTGATTTTTTTTTGTCCAGCTTTTTTTTGTCGGTTAGACTAACACCTAAGGTAGGGATTGGTTAGTCTTATTGGATGAGTGTTTATTTTGGGAAATGGGCTTGCCTCCCGTCTTGGACCCAAACTAGGAGACTACCTAGATTCCTCATAGGATTCGATACCGCTCCTGCTACGGGTAATTTTGTGGCTTTCTATGTCAGACATGGAACAGGTAAAGGAAAGCACGGGTCTCGATTTCCTGCAGTCATTATAGATGTGCCTGTAATAGTCACGTGCATGTACTCACAGTGTATGACGGTGTTCATCATGTTCTCGGAAACACATAAGGAAAGTATATATGAGAAATAGAAAAGCGGGTTTTTATTGAATTTTGAAAAAGAAGACAGAATACAATTGACTCTGACTCTGACCTTGGAATAAATAATATATCCTAGACTCGGACTCAGACTCGGACTTAAATCAAATCCGGACTCTTGGATGCATGGGAGGTAGATTGGATGCTTTGCTCACCGGGCCCTGTGTAGTCCATGAGGGGCTTTGCAAGTGATAATGTTTCCAAAACGGGAGTCCTCCCGGCATCGAGGAAATCTTGGATGAGGTGTTTCAGTTTCCAGCACTGCTCTGTATCGTGTCCCCTCCCTCTATGGAATTTGCAATAATGATCGGCATTCCATGCCTTGGAACGTTTTTCTAAAGGTGGGTCGACTGTTGGGCCTATAGGTGATATTAGGCCCTTCGAAACCAATCTTTGGAAAGCGACGGTGTAGGACATATCCAAGTGGGTAAATGTCCTTACCTCTGACTGGTTATTGATTTTCGGAGAGGTGACTTGAGGGTTACCTCTCTCGATCTTGCCATCTTGAGGGCATCGGACAGTTTCGTAAGAATGTTCACCCTTCAAATGGCTCCGTTGGGTGATCGGCTGCCTTACCCGCTCTAGCTGTGTTAGACGGGATCGGGTTCTTACAAGGTCTTCTTCGATGGTTGTCACCCTGGCATTTAGGTTATCTAGGGCGGTATTGATTTTTGAGAAGATATTGTTAATGGAGCAAGATAGCATAAGCATGCTTCCTTGGATATCCCCTTTCTCGATAGCGCGGACTTTGTCGTGGTTAGGTAGTATCTCGTTTATAGGGTCCCTGATCGGAAGAAATGACGGGTGTTAGAACTTGCCTAAGCTCGGTTTTGCATACATGCAAGAGAGGGAGTCAAACTAGACATGGCCCGGGGTGACGGGTCGACAAAGACTCTTGGATCGGGAAACCCGAACGTTGACCTAGACAAGGTAACGACCACGAGTTAGACTCGAGCTGCATAAGGGTGAGTCCGAAAATGGGGCGACCGTGTTTGACAGCATCACGTGCTCGGACCAACCGTGGTGACCTAACCCTAGGTGACTCGAGTATTCGTAGTATAGGTACGACTCGAAAAAGGCATCATAAGGACGTCGGTGTAGGATGAACGTGGGGTACTCCCTAGGGTGACCATGGTTGACTGCTCGGGTGGAGGACAGCCCCCGAGTGAGACTAAAGAATCTGATAGGACTTAGATGGTGTGACATCTAAGTGGCTCGAAAGTGGGGTACGTGAGACAACACGTGTAAGACAATGACCCTTAGAGCAACCGTGGTTGATTGCTCTGCTGAAAGGGTAGCCCTCGAGTGGGACTGAAGACCGACTCCTAGACGGGTGACTCGTGGACGGTGGGCTTTCTTTAGGATTTCGGCAGAATGGGCCTAGTCCCGTGTGAAGAAAGACCTACGTGTGAGCTAATCCCCAGACTTTGGACTCGATTGTGTAAGTGGGCTTCCCTTTGTAGGAGTTTGTCCTACGTAGGTGGGCCGTGCCTTGACTAATAAGGCGGACATGGGATGGGGTGGAAACCCGTGATGTAAGATCGACGGAGTTTCGACGCTATAGACTCTTACTACTTATGACAAGACCCGACACTGCTAAATACGGGAAGTCCTAAGAAGAAGAAGGTTTGAAAAGAGGATTTGAATTTGATAACCGAGCAAAGTCGGATTGGAAGGCCCGATTTTTTTTTTGAAAATCGAAAAAAAAAAAAAACGGTTTATCGGGCCGAGTTTTGAATTTTTGAAAAGGTTTGGACAGCATACCGGCTAAAAATAGGCTATTTTGAGTCAAAATCATAAGTCCTAAATTCGGTAGCTTTCCGGGTTTGAAAAATGGATAGTTTTCGAAAAAAAGATGCAAGTTTTTTTTTTGAAAACATGGTTTTTTGAAAAAAAAAAGGATGAGACACGGACCAAGTAGCATGTAGTCACGGAAACAGTATAACGATGCCATGTATGCTCTTAGTCTAAGTCTCGGTCGGTCTAATAGGGTCTATACCAACAACGATGGCTTTCTCGTACTGAGGACGGACTCCCTAAGCCGAGTGGGTCTTAGGACATGCCGCAAAACCTAAACGAGTTCCACCATCGGTGTCTTTAGTGGGTCCAAGTAGGAACGCACCGTGGTATAGTGGGACGTCGGTCACAAGTAACCGGCCCGGGAAAGATCGGGTTATGCATGGCCCATTGAACTAAAACGTGTACATTACTATTCGAACGATTTCTTTTCGAGTCTCACCCTAGGGATGCCGATGGTAAGTGACTCATCAGTTGATCCCCAGCGGAGTCGCCAAATTGTGGACATGACATAGGTCCACCCCGACGCGGCCACGCGCGGGTTTGGGGAGGCGAATGAATCTCCATATGAGATGGTCAAATTGAAATTTAAATCGAAGTAGGAGTCGCCACCGAATTTTGTGGTTATTCGGAACCATTCGAGCCCACTCTATGTCGTGGTGGGCCGTATACAAAATACGGCCCATTTCCGATGTCAGAGTTTTTGGGCTCGTCCCTTTGCATATCGATACCGATGCCGACTGGGCGGTTAATCGTATATTGAATGACTCTCGTAGCCAATGGATTCGGACATCCGGAAACCATGGTTCTGAGTAAGGGGTGAGGGTACGTGTTGGGAAGTTCACTAAGAACACCCAACCCCGCCCGCACTTAGCGGCCTTTACTAAGATATCGTTCGTTTTTGGTGTACACGGGTTAGTTCGACGGTTGAATGATATGCAAACATTATTTTCCTAAGCATGTGAGAAAAATAAATAAATGGGTTGCTAAGTCGTTTAATGCATGTTTAAACTAATAACGTCAAAGTTATTTTAGCATGTGAGTTCGTTTTAGTCTAATAAAACGATAAAAATAAATAAAAAGCTACAAACACGAGAAAACGAGTTAGTAATGGTGAATAAATCGAATAAAGATGTAAATAAATAATATGCATGATTTTTAGAAAAGGTTTATGACACGTGATTGATTAACACGTGTTGACCGAGGTCGAAAAAAAGTATTTATTGAAATATGTCGCGAAAGTCGCATTTTAATATAAGGTTCGAAAAGAATTAAAAATAGAAAAGCGAAGAAACGAAAAAAAAGGACTCGGCCGAGCAGGCCACCGCGCGAGCCGCCTGGAGGGCGCGCGACTCGCGTGGTGGTCTGTCGGGTTTTTTTTTTTTTTTTTTGTCGAAAAATCGTTAATTCTTATAAATCGCGTACAAATATGGATTAATTTATACTCGACTTATATTTTCGATATTCGTCGTATTCGATATTCGATTATGAAATCGATATCGAATACTCGGAATGACTTAAGAAAAAGTTTTGAAAAAAAAAAAAGTTCGTTTTGAACGAAAAAGATGTTAATTCTCTCCGCGTTAAAAATCGTCGAATTTTGTTTAAAAAGATGTAACGATTTTATTTAGCATCAACGAGAATAAATTAATTTAGTTCTTGTAGGTACGATATTCGATTAAAGAATCGGTATCGTATTTTAAGAACGTTATACGAAAAACAGTTTTATTGTCGAAAATAAATAAAAATATGATGCGATGAACGACCCATATTAATAATTAGACGACCGAGAAAAAAAAAAAAAAAACGACGGACGAAAAAAAAACGTGAGATTAGGGAGAGAGAAAGGAGAAGAGACGGGTTTGATTTACACCCTCAACCTACATGCTTTGTTTACTCGGAATAAGGCTCGTCGGACAGTGGCTTGGGCACGTGAGCGTCAAGATGATGTGGGTGAGTTAAGGTGTCGGTTTTTGGGACGTTTTTGTGTGTGTATGTGGGGCGTGGATCGGCCGGATTGGACGGGATGGATTCGTCGGTTTTTTGGTTGCTATTTCGGTATTCCTTCGGACGTAGATTTCGAGACTTTATTTTTAGACACGAGTTCTGAAAAATTATTGTGTGCCGGGATTATTGTGTTGATATTTCATGTTTTTTTTGAATTGTCGGACGTAAGGTCCTATTTATAGGAATTGCGGTGGTCTTGCTTGTGTGACAAGAAACACCGGTTTGGATAGGAAAACGAGAGTTCGTGAGGAAATAAAACTTCTCGTTTCTTGGTGAGTAAGGCAAGGATACTCGGCTGGTGGGAGTATTTCGGCTGTTTCAGCCGAGTTCTGGGAGCTTGATCGATCTCTGATTCGGTTTCCGGATAGAATTCCTACTTAAGATCGAATCCTATCCCTAAACGGATTTGTTTAATATTATTTGAAGCTGATTTTTTTGGTGTTTGAGTTCAAATCAGCCGTGTAGGGTCACGGCCAGACCGTGGGACTCGGGAAAAAATATCTTTGACCGGGTTTGACTCGGTCGCTAAAAGACGGTTTTACCCCTGGTGTCGGAATCGACCCAAATTAGTCTTATTTGACTCGAAACGACCCACTGGGCCTGAATTTGAGGTCCGTTTTGTGAGATTTGTACTCCCTAATAAGCCTAAACCAAATGTCCATGATTTCGAGCCCATATCCGAGTCCATTAAAGCATGTTTGCGTCCTATCATCATCGGGTGTTTGGTGGGACCTACTATAGACACCTGGCGGTCAAAATGTGGGTGTCTACAAATAGGATTACCAGATGGAAATACCAAGAAAGTAAGTTTGATAGGTGATGTTAGAATTACAGACAAAGTATTACTCCATGATGTGTTTTACATTCCTGATTTTAGACAAAATCTACTGTCAGTGTCCAAATTAATTGACCATGACTGCCTACATGCTATGTTTTCTTCCTGTCAATGTACGTTTCAGGACCCTTCAAGTAAACAATGCGTTGCATCAGGAAAGAGAGTAGGCGGTCTATACAGGCTACAACCTAATCAATATCAGGACATAGTTAATAAAGTAGTTAAAACCATCAATTCAAATGTTTGTTCTGTAAATAACATCAGCTCAGAATTGCTTCATATGAGGCTTGGTCATGTATCTCTTGATAAATTTAGGCATATTAAAGGGTTTGATAAATCTGTAATACACAAATCTTGTGATACATGCATTTTGGCCAAACATCACAAATTGCCGTTTAAAGAAAGCACTTCTTATGCCAGTCATTGTTTTGAATTGCTTCATATGGATGTTTGGGGACCGTATAGAGTTCCTTGTATGTCTGGTGCTCGTTATTTCCTTACAATTCTTGATGATCATTCCAGGAATACCTGGACTATTCTTTTTCAATCAAAGGACCAAGTTCATAATTTGATTAGTAATTTTTTATCTTTGGTTGAGACTCAGTTTAATGCTAAATTGAAGATAATCCGAACTGATAATGGGACTGAGTTCTTATATCATGCCTGTAAGTCACTGTTTGCTGGTAAAGGAATCAAACACGAAACAAGTATTGTGGGAAGACCCCAACAAAATGGAAGGGTTGAGCGTAAGCATAGGCATTTGCTTGAAGTGGCTAGAGCCTTGAGAATACAATCTGGCCTGCCTATTCGGTTTTGGGGGGATTGCATTCTCACTGCAACACATTTAATAAATATGATGCCTTCACCAGTGTTAGGATGGCAAACACCCTATTTTGTATTACTTCAGAAACACCCACCTTATAATGATTTAAGGGTGTTTGGCTCAACTTGTTACGCCACTATGCCTCCCACATTCAAGGATAAGTTCGGCAATAGAGCTAGAAAATGTGTTTTTGTGGGGTATTCCGGTACACAAAAAGGGTACAGGTTGTATGATGTTGATACCAGGAAAATATTTGTTAGTAGGGATGTTGTTTTTAAAGAAAATGAGTTTCATTATAAGTTGCAACATCATGTATGTGATTGTCCTGAATCCGTTTACCATTTAGTTAATCCTGCTGCATCCACTAAATTGGTTCCTATTCTTGCATCATCACATGATAATATAATAATCACACAAACAATGATAATGTATTATCTGACTCATCTGTGCATAGTAATGAGGATAGTATCCATACTGTCAATGATTCTATGAGTAGTGATCCATCTGGATCTGCGCCTGGTAGTAGCCCTAGTTCTTCTGCAGATACTGCAGGTTCAGAAGAGACTCCTGCAGGTGCTCCTGAAGTCAGAAGATCAACTAGGCAACGACAAGTGTCTGTGAACCTGAATCCATATCATTGCAAGGTTACTTTGCCAGTTAATCCAACCCCTGCGATATCTACTTCTGATGCGTTTCATGCTGCAATTCTCCATGATCTTCGCGAGTTTGATTCTGGTTATATAGCTAGCTTAGCAAATGTCATCAAGGAGCATGAGCCTTATACATATAAACAGGCGATCCATGACTCAAGATGGGTCGATGCCATGAAGAAAGAAGTCCAGGCATTAGAGAATAATCAGACCTGGGAAATTGTTGATCTGCCTGCTGATCATAAACCAATTGGTTGCAAATGGATATTCAAGATTAAGTATAATGCAGATGGATCTGTTGAGCGTTACAAGGCACGGTTGGTTGCGAAAGGGTATAATCAGATTAGACAAAGATTATACAGATAATTTCTCTCCAGTTGCCAAGTTCACAACTGTCAGGACGTTGATAGCAGTTGCTGCAGCTCAAGGTTGGCCATTGCATCAATTGGACATTAACAACGCTTTTCTACATGGGTATTTGGATGAACTTGTGTACATGACGGCTCCTGAAGGGTATTCTATTCCTAAGGGTAAAGTATGCAAGCTAAAACGATCGCTCTACGGGTTGAAGCAAGCTTCACGACAGTGGAATATAGAATTAACTAAACATCTCCAACTCATTGGCTTTGTTCAGTCAAAACAAGACTACTCCCTTTACACTAGATATCTGCCATCCACTAATGCATTCACAGTTGCATTAGTATATGTAGATGATGTGATTCTATCAGGTAACTTGGAGTGTGAAATCATTCAAGTTAAGAAATGCTTGGATGCTGCATTTTCGATTAAAGATTTAGGGCAACTTAGGTACTTCCTTGGACTTGAAATCTCAAGGAATGATACTGGGATCCTGATCAATCAACGCAAATATATCAGTGACATTCTAAAAGATATGCATATGGAAAACTGTACTCCTGCTACTTTTCCAATGCAACGGACCGTAAAGCTTTCTACTGATGATGGTGAACTGCTCGAAGACCCTGAACAGTACAGGCGCTTGGTAGGAAGATTACTTTATCTCAATTCTTCAAGACCTGATCTTTCTTATTCTGTACAACATCTCAGTCAATTTCTTTCACAACCTCGAGTTCCTCATCTTCAAGCAGCAATTCATGTTCTCAAATACCTTAAAGGATCAATCAACACGGGCTTGTTCTATCCTGCTTCATCAGACCTATCTCTATCTGGTTACAGTGATGCAGATTGGGGATCATGTGCATTCACATGCAGATCACTGAGTGGGTACTGTATGTTCTTGGGACAGTCACTGATTTCCTGGAAAACAAAAAAGCAAAGAACAGTTAGCAAGAGCACCGCTGAGTCTGAGTATCGAAGCATGTCATACACGAGTTCTGAGATGGTATGGCTCAATAACATCCTGCAAGATCTGAGAATCCGTGTCCCTCAGCCAATTCCCTTATACTGTGATAACAAGGCCGCGCAACATATTGCTAACAACCCCGTCTTCCACGAACGTACCAAGCACTTAAATATAGACTGCCACTACGTTAGAGAACGACAACAGGAAGGTTTCCTTCTTACTCAGCATGTGCGATCTGGGTTACAATTAGCCGACATCATGACAAAAGCGTTAGGTGCAGATCAGCATAATTTTCTTTCTTCCAAGCTTGGCTTGGTGTTCATCCCCAGTCAAGCTTGAGGGGGGAATGATAATATAGTCGCATAACTAATCGTATGGTTAGTTAGTTATAGATAATTAGTTAGAAGTTGTTAGGTGGTTACAACTAACCTCAACTATATATACCTATCTTCTCTATTGTAAACATACTTTTACAGCAATAATATCAATCATTCTCATATTCAATTTACATCAAATACATAGAATTAATAATAAGAAAAGGATTTTTTTTTCCGACCGGAAAACAAAGATGGATTACATGATTACATCCTTTATTCCCTTATTGTAAATAGAACTATAAAAGTCCGATGGCAAAAAAAAAACTATAGAAGTGAAATAAAAGAAGTGAGATAAAAGAAAGCTATTAATACTATAAAAGCGTCAGAAGATTAATATGAATTGGTGAGTGAATCGAAGAAAAGGTAGTTAATTAATTACTAGTATAGATCCCGTGCAATGCACGGTATTTATAATATGTTTATCTTATAGAATATTTCATTTAATATTTAAAATAAAAAATTTATTATTTTATTTTTACTATTTATCGATTGTATACTTTAAAAATAGGTAAATATTTTTTAAATCGCAAAACTAATCAAAATATTTGAGTAATGTCTTGAAATGTGCGGAGTATTAAATAATGTGTAATTAATGAAAAATATTGTTTATATTTTTTATATACTTGGTTTATGTCATCTCACATTTCGAGATATCCACTTCTCTCTTTAACATACCGTAAAATACATAAATATTTATCAAAAATTGTATAAAAATGAACTTTTTTAAATGGTTAGCACGCCATGATACGTTTTTTTGTGTAAAAAAGCTATTCTATTTTTCATTAGAAAATTTAAAATAAAAAAATAAAAATGGAATTTCTCAGGTGTAAGACTTAATATTATGTAATTTGTGAAACTTTTTTTTATATGCATTTTAATAGTATATTCCGTATTTTGTACTCTTCCGTACCAAAATAATCTTTCTATATGATAATTATAATTCTCACATTTGAATAAATGAGAAGATCTTAGTGGTATCGAGTGAGTATACTCCTTCCGTCCCGATGAATTGTTTGCCTTTGTTTTTGGCACAAAGGGAAAAAGTCCAATGATGAAGTGACATGTGAAGCCAAATTCATTCATTGAGACGCTCCAATATGAAATAGACAAAGAATTCATTGGGACGGGGAGAGTATATCTTTGTAAGTTAAAGTAAATAGCTTATTTCAAAAATGAATTTTTTAGATAACTGATTTTTTTTCTCAAAGTTAATGACATCATATCTTAAAATTTATCTAATTATTTTCATAAGAAGAAGTTTTTTTTGTCAATTTGTTTAACATTAATGAAAATGAATAGTTTGCGAATTTATTAGTGAAATGTTCTTTTACTTCTCAATTTAAATTAGTTTATTTTTGAGGAAAATGTTAGTAACTGTTATTGTCTTAGAGTAGTATATAGAGAATTTTCGGTGAATTTTTACTATGTATTAGGCTTTGTAAGAACAATCGGAATATATATTCCATTTTTAAATAGTTACTAAATTTTATATCGATGTTAAAAATATGATTTTCGAATATAATCAGAAAGATATACAATAATAATCGTAACTATTTTATATTCTATGTAAAATATTGTACGGGATAGTGCAATCTCCTATTACAAAAATAATGCAAATATTTTGTTAAAACGGAATACAATATGGTTATACTTTTTAAAAAAAAATTGATCATACATTCCATAGTAAAAATTGTATGTGACACACATGAAGTCAAGGGTTCGATTTGCACATAACTCATTTGATCTATTTTTTTAATTTTTGTTGGTGGATAGCTTTAGGCGGGAAAATACATGAGTTGAGTTATTTGGTATGGGAAAATACATGAGTTGAATTATTTGGTACTCCGTATATTGAGTTGAGTTATTTGGTATGATCAGCAATCTTCCAATATTTATGTATTTAAGATAAATAATCATAACTATTTTATATTCTATGTAAAATATTGTACGGGATAGTGCAATCTCCTATTAACAAAAATAATGCAACTATTTGGTTAAAACGGAATACAATATGCTTATACTTTTTTCGAAAAAATTGATGATACATTCCATATTAAATATTGTATGTGATATATTCCATTTAAAACATGTGATTTTCATAATCAATGTAATCAATCGAATTTCCTTAATTACATACTTTCTGTGGTGTATATCTTTATATGTCATGTAGTGACATTTATATCAGTAAGATGTTAGAGTGTAGTTGGAGAGGAGAAGGGTTATATACACATGAGGTCAAGGGTTCAATTTGCACCTAGTTCAATTTTTTTTATTTTTGTTGTAGATAGCTTTAGGCGGGAAAATATATGAATTGTGTTATTTGGTTAGTGGAAAGGGGGATTTAGATGCGTCACACATTAGTATAGATGCCTAGTTTGAAATATGAACCCTAGTTATTAACACCAACCTAATTTTGAAAGGCAAAGTTGAACAACTTTAGTTCCATGACTTCCATCTCTAGACGGCTAGACCTCAGGCTACTTTCACATATGGCCAGCATGCATGGTCATGAAGTTGAGAGTTCCGATTCTAGACGTCCATTATTTGAGGTCCAAACTAAGTTCTGAAATTTTTCATTTCTAATTTCTAATCAATTATCAATATATTTCTTGAACAAAAATTGAGTAAAAAATCTTTCTTCGTTCTCGTAAAAACTTAATTGAAATATATATCTTAATACCAAGTACTAATATACCGATGAATAACAAATACTCCAATATAGGGCAAACAAAAAGAACAGGATGGATGTCACATAACAGTCTAACAAATAATAATATAAAAAACCTTAGTTTTTCCTCCTCTTCCTCCCAAAAAAACTCTACTTTTCCTACTCGATCTGGGGCCTCCATCGATGGTAAGCCCCAAAAATTGTTTACGTCTCAATTACTAGTTATCAAATCTTATTCAATAATAGTCTCTCTTTAATAAGAGTTGTTTTCGTCCTTTTTTTTCAAGGTTTTTTTTTCCTTTATTTCGAGGTTTCAGTCCTTTACAAATAGTATATGGCTTAGATTCAAGAACTATGTGCAAGATCATGAGAGCAATGGAATCCCTAAGTACGGCGATACAATTGAGGTCAGATCTCGGTCTACTATTTGTCAAAATAGAGGAAGTTCATCATTTGGAGGCTATTTCATCAAATCTATAGATTCCTTCGCGAAAGACTGTGTCAATAAACAGCGATATATAGAAGGCTATGCAGAAGCGCATTATTCTAATAGTGATCTTTGTCTTAATTATGTTCTTTATTTATTTTTCACAAATCTGTATTCAGTTCAATTTGACATCGTTTGTAGATGCCGGATGGCTTATTATTAATGATATTGATCTTCACTTTCAAAAAAAAAAAAAAAAAAAAGAACAGGAGGGAGTTATTAAAATGACAAAACCTAACTTTAATTATGATGATTATAAAATCAACTAGTCTCGTGTGAGACCGTCTCAGTGTGAGACATTCTTATAATACAATAAAAAGCAAGAGTACTAAAAAAATAAAAATAAAACTTAATAAAATAACCACCCATTATGTGAGAGGTCTCACAATAAACTTATTGTGAGACCGTCTCATTTGAGTTTTTGTGTTATAAAACTGATTATAAATAAATAAACCGTTCGTTGTTCATAATAATAGAATTCGGGTCTACCGAGCTATCAATGGAATAACCATATACCATTGCACGGTTGCACCTGGTGTACTTTTCTTATACTATTTCCGTTTCAGTTACCGAGTATTTCTTTATCTTTGATTAAAACACCTTTAACAAATAATATAAAAAAGTAAACTATTGACTGAGATGGAGATAGTGTTTTGTTTCGTATGAAACATTTTAAGCGTATATCAGGCATGATTTTAGGCCCCAAAAACTTTGAGAATATTGTTAGAACACTCTGAACACCCTATTAGACGGGTCTGATGGTAAGCCACCTCTATCCACCCTAAAAAAATAAGATAATAGGTCATACGTTCGAATCACTCTTTCTATTACGTGCATTTTATTGGGAAACGATAATCATAAATGAAATAAATTCCGATAAAGTAGGGAAATGTAAACAATAATGAAAAAAATGGCCATTCTTGATGCATGCAAATTAAAGTAAAGCCAAATGAAACAAGTAATGGCATATATTTTCTTTTATGAATACGTATACGTACTAATAGAGTAATAATAGTAACATTCCGTAAGGCTTATCCTTTAGGAGGCGGAAGGCATAAATTGAAACACGAAGCCTATGTTAATATTATTGTTCTTTAATTAATGTCTTTAAATTTGTTTCAACAACCATCAACCACCCTTAATTAAGCTGTCTCCATATGATAATTTTTTCAGTAAGTTACGTATATACCTAGCAAACAAATCTGATGGTTATTAGATTTACGTTCATGTCATATATAAATGGATAGTAGATTTTTTTACTACGACCAAAGTGTCGAACCAACTTGTCATGTTTTTGTTGATCTAGTGAACCATTTATCGTTTTGGTGCTATTTTCGAAAGTTTTTTCACTTTTAGTGGTTGTTTCAAAGTATTTATGCGGAATGGTTCCACGTCATCGGTTTTTTTTAAAAAAAATTGCAGGACTGTACCGCTGTGGGGGACAGCGGTATACACTTGCAACGAAATCACCCAAGAAACCCCCGCAGATCAGAAGCTACTGATCTTTGATCTATTTTTTAAAAAATTCGTACAGGTTTATACCGCTGTCCCACACAGCGGTATAAACCTGCACTAAAATCACCAAAAAAAACCCATAAATCAGTGGCTACTGATATGTGGGGGTTAATTTTTAAAAATACTCGCAGTTGCATACCGTTGTCCCCTACAGCGGTATGCTACTGTAGCAGAACATATGCATACTACTGACGATTGACTTCTTGGGTTTTTTTATAAACAAACTAGCATTATACAGCTGTCCTCCACAGCGTTACAAAGCTGCAACTATCCCATACAGTAGCGAATATGCGCACCCGGATTTTCATTACAATCCTACAATCAATATCATAATAGACAATAATCAAACACCATTTCCATCCCAAATATGCAACTTTCATGAACTACTCCCATTTCCGTCGAATACACCACTCATTCCAACAACAATTCTCGAATATAACGGTAAAAGTTCAAAGACAAATTAAAATTAAGAAAATAATTCGACATTGGTTAGAAAATAACGATAAGTTTTGCATTGTTCGATAACAAATCTTAAACTTATCTTCGGTTCCCACGACCTCTTTTCCTCCTTATTGAGGATTCTCCGTCTTCCATGTTCCTAGTGGTTCGAGATGCCAGTTGTTGGAAATCATACCTCGGCGGACTTTGACTAGTTGGTCCAACGTCTTCTTCTTCATCATGTTCGCCTTCTTCTTGTTCGTCTTCTTCTTGTTCGTCTTCTTCTTGTTGAGTGACGACTGGCACCTTAATATCTAGCATATGAGCTTGCCTAGAGTTTTGCAGTGACGTTAGCGTCATTGTTTGCATGTCGTGCAACATCCTTTCCCAATTACATGGCGTATTATCGTCGCATTGACCGAACATGGTGGTAGTGGAGTTGTAAGTGTAAACGCTCGACCGTGTCTACAAATTTTGGTTCATAAAAATGTTAGAATACAATAATAAACACTTCAACTGAAGTTACTAATTAAAAATATAAAATTTTAGGGAAAAACAACTTACAAGCTCTTCATAATCGGCGTCGGTTGGATGGTAGTAATGATGTTCGGCACAGTCTTCATTAACCCTAGCACTATTCGGACTAATGATGAGCCTCGTTCTTTTCTTGTACCATTTCATATACGGATCTCGTGGATGCATCAAGCCTTGATAAATACCGGTATCTTGCACTACATACCTTATTCATACGTTCTGTCCATCTTTGAACAAGGGCTATGTGGTAAAGGTGGAAGTCATCATCCACCCCCTCCGCTCTATGTTATGCAACTCCATGTCCGTATCCTTTCTTTTTGGAATTGGTTGATTCCATCCAAATTGCCTTAAACAACGTTGAGGTAGATGTCACTCGATCGCCTCAAAATGGTGCATTGGAGCTATCACACACCACTCATCCCTATTCTCAGTGCAAGACGGTCGCAACCGTGATAATATATCCTCTCTATAGGGTTGCCATGTAAATTGGCATTCTTCCATCCTATCGAATGCGTCCCTATATTGCACCAACGAAACCCTATGGTCTAAGTAGGAACGTTCTACACGTAACCATCTACATCCTAGTAGGTCTACACCATGGTCAAATTGTTGGTAAGGAACCTATGGTTTTATATTTATGCTTTGATTATATTTATATTGGTTTTGATTATGTCAAGATATATAAGTGCCATGAGTATTACTTGGTAGTTTGCAATTATGTTTTTCAGTATTACAAGACAAAGACAAGATTCAAGAAGACTTCATATAAGACGGAAGAAGAAACACGAGGAAAGTGAAGTCTAGGATCTAAACGTAAAGGGAACAAGGAAATTATATGACAATGTTATATTAACCTCGCGTCTTTAAGCAACTAAACACGAGCCAAGACTTACAAAAGAGATTTTATAAATTTGTTTTCAAATATCCTTTTAGATTTCGGCAGATTCAATTACCAAAATAACAAAGTCTCCAAAATGATCCTGAAAGATATTTTACTTTGTAAAATATAAATGAATCATTTAAAACAAGGAAACTTTATTAAATTGATCTAACTGATATCTCTTTGATCTCTTGAAATCTCCACCTACCAATCTCTTTGATCTCTTGAAATCTCCACCTACCAATTAACTATATCTCAAAAGAAAATTTTCCATCAAATGATTTTATTTTATTTGATAAAATTATTCACTTTTGCGGATATATATATCCACCTCTACCTCTTGGTAAAACAAGACTTTCACTATCGAAAACTCTTCATTTTGCAAAAGTTCACTACATTTCTATTTAAAAGATTTTTGCAAAAAGTTTCGAAAAAGTCTTGGCTATTTAAATCGTGTTTTATTGTTTATACATAAAAGTCATATAGTTTCTCTATTCTCTCTAGACAATTGAATTGTAATATTAACTAGAGAAATATTGCAAACTAGAAGTACAGAAAAGTATACGGGTCGAGTAGTGGTTTGCTCAATCGAATGATTAAGCAAACCACCGAGGGCTTCACATCCCTCTCACCGAAGGCTTAACATCCTTCACAGTCGTGGGCTTAACATCCCACAAACCGAGAGCTTAACATCTCTCAAATTGAGTGCTTCACATCACTCTCACTATCACGATTAGAGTTAATCGTGAGAGCATTTATTTGTAAGGTAATCCGGAGAAGGTACTCTTTTAAATAAAGACACCCGTGGACGTAGGGTTTTCAATTGGGCCGAACCACGTTAAAATTGCTCGTGTTATTTACTTTACGCATTTTAATTATCTTTGCTATTTCTTATACTTATACTTTTTAGTAGTAAGTATAATAGCAAATAAATCGTGACTTCATTTAATTAGCCGTACTAAATACGTAATATTACACTATACCTTTCATAATAAGGTTTAGGTGTAATACATCGTTAAAATTTTAAAAAGGACGTAAATACTCTATTCACCCCCCCCCCCTAGAGTATTTTATAGGATCGCTAGACTCTACAATTGGTATCAGAGCAGGTTCTCTTGATTGATTTACATCAAAAGAGTAGATCCAAAACTAGCGATTCTCAATTAATCCATTTTGATCAAATGGATTCCAAAAACTCAAAGTTTCCCACTTTTGATGGTGTAGACTATGGTTTGTGGAAAAACAAAATAATGCACTACATAAAAGGAACGGATTTCGAATGTTGGAAAATCATAGTCAAGGGACCAATTGTTATCCAATCCGTTGATGTTCTTGGGAACATCACCGTAAAGGAGGAATATGACTATGATGAGGACGATTATAAAAAGGCCGAAAAGAATTTTCGAGCAATGTCTTTATTGCAACGAGGAATTTCGTCCAAAGAATATAATCGACTCACTTCCTGCGTATCCGCAAAAGAGATTGGGATAGTCTAGAACTTGCTTATGAAGGAACTACCCAAGTTAAAAAATTCAGGATCGATTTATTAACTCAACAATATGAGTTGTTTAAAATGGACAAAGATGAAAGTATCACTGAAATGTCTGCAAGATTCACTAATATCACAAATGAATTAAGGAATCTTGGTAAATCATTTGATACGGAAGATCTTATAAGAAAAGTCCTAAGAAGTCTCACTAAAAAATGGCAACCTAAAGTGACCGCTATTGAGGAATCAAAAGATCTAACCTTACTCAGCTATCAAGAATTACTCGGTAATCTTATGGCACATGAGCTCGCTTTGAATCAACGTCAAAGTGAATCCTCTAAGAGTAAAGGAATAGCTCTAAAAAGTTCTCTCAGTGACGATGAGGAAACCATGAGTGACGACCTAGCCCTTTTTGTTAAACGCTTTCGAAAAAAATTCAAATTTGGACAGAAAAATTCTTTTAGGGACAAAACAAACACTTCAACCACAAAACAAAGTAGTCAAGGATGTTTTAAGTGTGGTGAAGTCGGACACCTAATTAAAGATTGTCCAATGTGGAAAACTATAAAATCGAAAGGGGAGAGAGAAAAGTCCAAGTCTCTTCACAAACAAGCTATGTTAGCTTCATGTGGATGGGGAGATTTAGACTCGGACGAAGAAGATGGATCGGATGATGAAGACGAGGCAAACATTTGCCTAAGTGCTCAACATGAAAGATCTTCAAAGTCGAAAACAAAAAGGTACAAGGACATGTGTCTAATGACTAGGACACACCACTCAAGTTCAGACACGGATGAAGACAATGAAGAGGTAAGTCTTTTAAAAATTAAGAAAACGTTTCGTAAACTTACCAAGGATAAACTCTTTGCCCATTTTGAGGAATTATTGGAAACATGTCAACAACAAAAAGAAGAGATAAACGAGTTATTAAATCAAATAAATGACATAGCTTTGGAAAATGTTACCTTAAAAAGATTCAACGAAACTCGAACAAAAAAAAAAAGAAATCCTCTGAAACTTCAAGAAAAAATCTTGAAGTATCGGATGATCCAACGAGTTGTTTGAATCGAAGCAATAAAATAGAAAATCCTAACGTGTCTTTAGAAAACGAAGATATAAGAAAGGCTATGGATACTTTGCATAAAACCAATTCTACTTTAAAATCTGAAAACGAGGAGTTAAAACGATTTATATCGATGTCAACAAATGAGATAAATCGTGAAAAGGCGAGTCATGATAAAATAAAAGATTCGCTTACTTCGAAGATTATGTAGTTAATAAGAGAAAAGGGAATAATGCAAAGTAAATTGGAAGAGTATGAGCAAAACATAAACACGTATGAAAGCATTAATGAAAAACTCGGTAAAAATTGCTAGGATGATTGGAATGAAAGAGAAACTAAGGCAAAAATCCAAAAAATGGGATAAAAAATCAAGTAACAGTGCTTGTAAAGATCAACCCGAAAAACTTGAAAAGGTCAAGAAGAGGTGGATACGAAAGGATATGTTGCCTGATATTAATAAAAGAGGACCCAACTTCACTTGGGTACCTAAGACCCAAACATAAAATCTCCTAGGTATACAAAAGTTCACAGGAGGATAAGTGGTACCTGGATAGCGGATGCTAAAGGCATATGACAGGCGACAAAAGGAAGTTTGTGTCACAATCATAGATCCACTCCTTTGGCATAAAAGATTTGGTCACATCAATCCATATAGCCTTAACAAGCTAAGGTCACTTGACCTTGTTGAAGGACTTCCCCACATTACTTTCGATACTAGTAAAGTCTGTGGTACATGTGTTCGCTGTAAACATGTACGATCGTCTTTCAAGCCAAAGAAATTCATCAGTAAACCAAGACCCCTAGAACTTATTCACATGGACTTTTGTGGTCCAATGAGGGTAAGTAGTAGAAGAGGTAGTCGGTACGTATTTGTTCTTGTGGATGATTTCTCTAGATTTGTTTGGCCCGTCTTCCTTAGCTCGAAGGATCAAACTTTTGATGAATTCGAATATCTAATGAAGCTAGTCCAAAACAAATATAGCTATAATCTCATATCCACAAGAACAGATCACGGAACTGAGTTCGACAATCAAGCCTTCATTAATTTTTGTCGAGAACATGGGGTCGGGCATAATTTCTCGGCTCCACGAACTCCACAACAAAATGGAGTAGTCGAACGCATGAATAGAACACTTGAAGAAATGGCACGTACAATGTTATTATGCAGCGGACTGCCCAAAATTTTTTGGGCAGAAGCAGTGAATACGGCTTGTTACATCCACAACCGGACTATGATCTGACCTATGCTAAAGAAAACACCCTATGGACTTTTAAGAGGAAGGAAGCCTAAGATATCCCATCTGAGGTGCTTTGGTAACAAATGTTTTGTTCATAATAATGGAAAGGACAATTTGAGCAAATTGATCCTCGAAGCGACAAAGCAGTATTCTTGGGCTACTCTGAGGACAGCAAGGCTTACAGGTTTACAAAAAAAAGGACACTACGAATGGAAGAAAGTATTCATGTAGTGTTTGACGAAACCAATACTTTGGATACCTCTAATCAAGAGGAAGATGAGGATGACGATGATGACCCAGATTTTTAGCTGGCAAGAAAAGATCTACCAGATCTAGAAGAAGAGTCAAGAGAAATTGAAGGGTCGGTTGCTGAAAGAATTTTGAACAAAGGAAGAACTGATCCGAGTTTATCTTTTGAAAAAGAAGAACAATATGCGAGTTCTTCAAAAACTAAAGATTAACCAGAATCAATTCCAACCAATGATTCAAAAGAACCGAATGACTCATCCTCAACGGTTAATATAACCTCCAGTACAGATTCAGGGGGAACCAAAGAATCTACTAGCGAGGTTAAGTTAACCTCCAACACAGATTCAGGGGGAACAGAAGAATATGATCCCTTGGTTAATATAAACTCAAAAAAAGGACAAGGGAAAAATATTCCTACAAATCTCAAGAAATGGAAAGATCAGAAATCGCATACTACTATTGACATTCTAAGTGATTATCACAAGGGAGTTCAAACACGAAGGTCCCTAAGGAATCACTGTGTACTTAATTCCTTTTTGTCTGCCATAGAACCAACAAACATCAAAATGGCACTCACCGACTCTGATTGGATAGTAGCAATGCAAGAGGAACTAGCACAGTTCGAAAGAAACAAAGTGTGGCACTTAGTGCCAAGACCATCAGAAAGAAAGGTGATAGGAACACGATGGGTGTTTCGAAACAAGTTAGATGACTCTAGTTCTATAGTAAGAAATAAGGCGCGATTGGTGGTGCAAGGCTACAATCGGCAAGAAGGGATAGATTTTGATGAAACATTCGCCCCGGTTGCAAGACTCGAAGCAATTCAACTGCTCATTGCATTCGCTGCTCACAAAGGATTCAAGCTTTTCCAAATGGACGTAAAAACAGCGTTCTAAATGGATACCTGAATGAAGAAGTTTTCCTAGAGCAGCCACCGGGATTCGAAAGTTCAGACCACCCAAATTATGTCTTCAAATTGGACAAGGCACTATATGGGCTTAAACAAGCTCCAAGAGCATGGTATGATCGCCTATCTCAGTTTCTGCTATCGAATGATTTCAAAAGAGGATCAGTGGACAAGACGCTCTTTCTCAAACATGTCAACAAGGACATCCTCATCATTCAAATCTATGTGGATGACATAATCTTCGGGTCAACAAATTAGAAGCTTTGTGACTACTTTTCTAATCTTATGCAATCCGAATTCGAAATGAGTATGATGGGAGAACTAGGGTTCTTCTTGGGATTGCAGATCAAGCAAACAAAAGAAGGAATTACAATACATCAACAGAAGTATGTAGGCGAACTCTTAAAGAAATTTGGAATGGATAAGGCAAAATCTGTTGTCACTCCCATGGCAATCACCGCGAAGCTGGATAAAGATGTAGATGGTAAGCTAGTAGATAATACTGCTTACCGAGGTATGATCGGATCTCTTTTATACTTAACTACTAGTCGTCCTGACATTATGCATAACGTATGTGTCTGTGCACGTTTTCAATCTGACTCAAAAGAGTCACACCTGTTGCTGTAAAGCGTATTTTGAGATATCTTATCGGTACTCAGAATCTTCACTTAATATATCCCATGCATGATAAATTTGATCTTAAAGGATATTCAGATGATAATCTTGGAGGATGCTATGTTGACCGAAAAAGTACGTCAGGAACAGTGACATTCCTCGGATCAAGCATAATTTCGTAGGGATCAAAGAAGCAAGCTACGGTAGCACTTTCCACCACAGAAAGTGAATATATCGCTGCTTCTCTGGTATGCACTCAATTACTGTGGCTTCGTCAGCAACTCAAAGATTATGGGGTATCTTTTGATTCCATACCTATCTTGTGTGACAATATAAGCACAATTGCCATCTCAAAAAATCCATCCCAACATTCTCGTACCAAACACATCGATATACGTCATCATTTCTTAAGAGACCATGTTGAGAAAGGGAATATACAACTTATATATTGTCCTACTAACCTACAAAAAGCCGACATCTTCACTAAGCCTTTGCCCAGGGAACGGTTTGAGGAGTTGCGGTTAGAACTCGGGCTGACAAATAGAAACTAATGTTAACTATGGTTGCTTATCTACTCTCACATGATTGACGAGACTGGTATGTTTTCAGCTTGTGTTGGCATCATTTTAGTCGTAGTGCATAATTGAATGTTTTTGTGTGTTTTCTCTCGGGTATATTTTTACTGCATATGTTTGGGTGGACATGACGTAGGTCCACCCCGACGCGGTCACGCACGGGTTTGGGTAGGCGAATGAATCTCGTGGTAAGATTGATCTCGGTTTGAAATTTAAATCATAGTTGCAATCGCCACCGAATTTTATGGGAATTTGGACCCGTTCGAACTCACTCTACACTTAGGCGTTTCGTGTACAAAACACGGCCCGCTTTTAGTGCTAGAGCTTATGAGTTCGTCCCTTTGCATTACGATACCGATGTCGAGTTATCGGATATCGTGCATCGAATGACTCTCGTGCGCCAATGGTTTCGGACATCCAGAAACCATGGTTCTGAGTAAGGGGTGAGGGTACGTGTTGGGAAGCCCACAAAGGACACCCAAACCCGCCCGCTCTTTAGTGGCCTCTACTAAGATACCGTTCGTGTTCGAGTACGCTCGTTAGTAAAATGACTAAATGTTATGCAATCAATATTCTAACTAAGCATGTGAATTACGTGTGAACTACGTCATTTAATGCATCTAAATTATTGTCGGAGTTGTTTAGCATGCGATGTTCATTTAAGGCAATAAATGGCAAACATTGATAAATAGAAAACTCGTAAATAAATTACAAATTACACGGGCGGAATACAACCCGGAACTTACAATATAACGAGGGATAAAATAATAATCGGAATAGAAAATGGTAAACATTAACTATAAACGGACCCGTAAATAGAAAATGTAAGATAAACCGTAATTTGAATAAATGGACGAACTTCGATTAAATACACATTATATTGTGCATTAAACAGAGGACGGAGACTTTAATACGCGTTTGCGTATGGGACCGAAGCGTGGTGCCAGCTCGATCCCGGGTCTCGATGCTTTGTCTCGACTTATCATGTTGAAAGATTGGTGTCTAGACTAGTCATGCGTCGGATACAACTAAGGAGTCGTCGACACAAAACTAGTCGTGTAAGACATTAGTCAAAGTCGTGAAAGTAATAAAATAGAATAAATGCACGAGTTTTGAATAAGGAATCACGTGATTGACTTTGCACGCGTAGACCGAAGTCTTAAAAAAAGATCGAGGATTGAAAAGCGTTTAGGAGCTCACGATGTAGTCCAAAAGGGGACCACTCGATCGAGTCATGGTCGGGACTCGGTCGAGTGACCCTGTTACAAGCCTTCTGCCTCATTTTTGGAGTGCTACTCGATCGAGTGGGCTATGGCACTCGATCGAGTGCCTCCTGTACGAGCTACTGCTCATTTCGAAATGGTGACAGTTTCGTTTTTTATTTATGCAAAAATCGATGGTTGATCGAGTTACGTAAAAATATTATATAATTTGAACTCAACTCGGTTTACGGTGCCTACGGAGATTTATAAAAAAGATGTTATTGGATTGAAAATTTTGATTAGTGACGAAATTGTCTCCCTCCACGTCACGACACCGATATTAATCCTTACGAATTATGTGATGTCGATTTTCGCGTCAATGGGTTCCGTACTAATCTCGGAAATGAAATTGGACACGTTCAACTACGTGCGACCACGATCATGGTTAAATAGTCTTATAAACTCAGTTAAAATCAAATCTTAAAAAGCTTAAATAGTTATACTACTGTAATATAATAATTAATTAATTAATTAGGCTTAAGTAGAACGTATATAATATCAAGTAACCCCTATAAATATATAATATAGTTATTTTATTAAAGCCCATAAATTCATAAACAATACTAAGTGTGTCCGATGAGTCTCCAAATAGTACGAATCGTGGCCGACACGTCTCAAAATAGCATGAAACGTGTCCGACACGTCTCTAAATAAATTTAAAAAACCGGACACGGTTTTTCAGGTGTCCGAGACGTATTGTCATGTGTCCGACGTGTGTCGGTGTCTGACACGGGTGTCCGACACGACACGACGGTTTGGAGAAGTGTCCGTGCAACCTAGGTGAGGATGTGAATTATGATGGCAAAATGTAGGTTAAAAAGGCATGGAAAAATTCTGAATTTTGTGAAGGGTTTGAGGGGGTATTTATAGGAAATGACCCTCGACCTAGTGTCACTCGATCGAGTGGCCCTAGTGTACTCGATCGAGTGCCCTGAAAAGGAAGGTCTGCTCGGTTTTGAAGAGTGCACTCGATCGAGTGAGGTCAAACCACTCGATCAAGTGGATTAGGCGAGAGAGCCATTTTAGGGAAGGTTTGACTTTTTTGAATTTTGAATATGCTGGTTTGGCGCTTGTTTCTAGAAGCGCACCTGGCTGTTTTATGTGTCGGATTCGACTTTGACCGGGTTTTGACCCGGTCGCTAAAAGACGGTTTTATTTCCGACGTCGGTTTTGGCCCAAATTAGTATCATTTTATTGGAAACGACCAACTGGGCCTGAATTTGAGGTCAGTTTTGAGAGATTTGCACTCCGCTAATTGCCCACGTTGGATATTATTGATTCTGAGTCCGTATTCGAGCGTATTAAGTCACGTTTGCGTCCAATCATCATCGGGTGTTTTGTCGGGAACTTGTATAGACACTAGCAGACAAAATGCAGGTGTCTACACAGCCCCCACTCTGACTGAGGCTTGGACAAGGCGAAAGTCAGGGTAGCTACCAGGCCAATCGAGGATTACGACCTGACAGCCTTCCGGTCGGGTCGTTTATAGTCCATTAGACTCGCGTGAAGGGCTCGCCAGCCATAAGAAAAAAGTCATACCTGTCCTGATGATGATAGCTCCGTGGGGAGTCGGACTTTCCTTTGAAGTCCTAGGTGTACCTGTCCTGATGATGATAGCTCCGTGAGGAGTCGGACTTGCCTTTGAAGTTCTAGGTGTACCTGTATTTGCATGTAATATTTAGGTGAAACAACGACTCACGCTGGGGAGTAAAGTAGCTGCGCGAGGACTTGCTTCTGAAGTCTTGAGTGTACTCGTATACCAACACATCATATCTTGGATGTAGCATTCCAGGAGAGACACTGCTTTTGATGTTCCGTTGGGAAGCACTAGCTGGTACCTGAAATGTTAGATACATAGGCAGAAATAGCAGGCATAGTATATAGCAAGATAGCACATAGGAAATGTAGTTAGCATCTATAGACTGGCTTGTGTTGGGGAAAATGACTTTTTACTTCATTTTGAAATCGAAGTCCCGAAAGCAACTCACGTGCTAGGAGATAGGTTTTCAAAATTGAAAGGGGTAGAAAAGAAATTTGCAGTTTAAATAGACTGAAATTTGACCTTGTCGAAAAGGATTTTCTCAAATGGCTAAGTTTTGCAAATTTTAAAATGAGAATTTGAAGGGAGAGACCTACCGATAGACTCGACTATGGACGTGACCGGACGAGTTGACAGACACGATTGGACTCAAGGGTTGGACCGTGACTCGGTAGGGGGTGGGTCACCTAACAAGACTCTTAAGTTCACTACTACAAAACATCAAATAGACAACTGTTTTTTTTTTGCAATACACAACTGACTTAGAACAGTTGAGTAGTTTGGACTTGTATATTACTCTGAGCATAGACATCTGTTTTAGAACAGTTGTCTATTGCTTAATAAACTGTTGTCTATTATCTATATAGACAACTGTTTTTCTAAAACAACAGTTGTCTATTACGTATATAGACAACTGTGTTATGAATAACAGTTGTCTATCACTCTTATAAAGAACGCTTATATATGTATACATATTTTATGTTTTTTTAATAATTCTGAAATACGTACATATTAACAAACCATAAAAAATGAATACCATAGCGAATATTTGAACAAAAGAAGTTACATTTTTATAAAATCCAACATCCAAAATTTAAAAGATACATAAAATCATTATCCAACATCCAAAATCCAAAAGGTACACATAAAATCATTATCCAATGTCCAAAAACAACTAACACCTTGTCCACATAAGGTAATCCAATGCATCATATACGACTAATTATTAAGAAAATAATCCGCTCATAATCCACGAACCTCGTCAATATCTTCTTGAGAATATGGCATCATATCGCTGAAATGCTACAAAATCAATAATATAAATGAACTAATTATTTTGTTTCAATTATGTGCATAAAACAAATGATTGAAACAAGAGAAAGTGTGAAAACTCAAGTCTTGCCTCATTGACGGTTCATTTCAAATCAGAAAGAGTGATAATTTCAATCATATATCTCATCACGTAATAACCGCACTCTGTTTTCCGAGCATGAGGAGCCGACTATATTGCAACTAGTATAACAAAGTGTAAGAGTCGTACAAATGAAAAAAGAAGTTTTTCGCGGGCATATCATACATTCTATATAAAAATGCTTAAAATCAGTCCAAGCCCACAATTTCAGAAGAACAATCAATACTCATTATCATCGGAATCAACCAAAACCCTTGAAAATTTGGACTTTTTGCATTTTAGTCGTTAATTATGTGTTAATCTCACAAAAAAGGGGTTGAACATTGACAGTTGACTCTCCATCAATAGTTAAGCGTTCAAAGTCGAAGAACAAAATAAACACTACAGTGTACCATAATTCCACTAACAAGGACCTATTGGTCATTAGCTTGATCAACAAAGGACGGTGCTTCTCTGTGGATGGGCAATGAGTGGCTGGTCTTTGCACAATTCGCAACATATGTCAAATCATGCCATAGTTAAAACCACCAACATCAGAGAGAAGTATGAACAACAGGCAGATTACTTACTAAATTCTCCTCTGTGGTCGATGGGCTCTCCAATGACATTCATAAAACGGCCAAGTGTAGCTCTTCCCACAGGAATCTATCCATATATACAAACAAAATTCAGAACAAACCTCACTTTGACTTAATACAAAATCCATGATCAGCTATCCGAATACTATATTCTTCAAATCAATACAAGTAGTTAACACGGTAACTCAACGGAGGCTATCATTTGACAATTGTCATCCATCTGGCATTTCAAAAAAAAAACATTAGTACCAAAATCAGAAGTATGACAACCCAAGAATACACGAATCGGCTTAAAATGCAGATAACTCGGTCATCACATCAAAAACTTGGACTCGGTCTTGCTCAAATGATCAATCGAAGAAATTCTCAAGTCAACATTCAGAACACAACCCTAGAACTAACAAATGATCGCAGCTTTCAAGATCCAATCAATCAAAACCCAGATCTAGACCCCTAATAATACGCATCAATCAAACCCGAAAGTGAATCAAATCATCAAAACAGACAAATCAAATGAGGATATAGAAAAGCAATACATACAGTGATGAGAGATCCAGTGTTCAAGACGCCTTGACCACGAACCAAACCCTCAGTACCATCCATAGCAATAGTCCTGACCATACAACCACATCAAGAACTTTTTGGCCTGGCTTCAGGTCAAGCCTCGACACAAATTCTCTTGTTGTTTCTGCTAAAAACCAGACAAGCAACCAATGCATATATATTTACGGGGTTTCAGATGAAAATTGTATTGATAATTGTTTCAAAATAAGATCGATCAGCTTACCAATTCCTCCAGCGCTGACATAGCTTATCAAGAGTCAAACATCGGCACCACAGATTGAACAAAATATAGAGGAAGAGACAGAAGAAAGAACAATCTGTGTGTAGAATCGGGGTTCATGGCAGTGAACAGAATCGTTCTGGCCCTTGTGATCCTCAGATTGCTTGACGGAAGACTCCCTCAAACAAATAACGCCTTCCGGCTTTAGCCATTGAACCATATTACCCACCATGTTTCGAACCTACATTTCACCATAAAACAGTAAAAATAACATCAACAATGACATTTTTAACTCGAGGCTTTTCTTAACGTAATTCCGACTCAGCTTACCTCCTCCTCAGAAAGGTTCATGAGTAAGGAATTGGTGAACATCACATCCATTGATTCTGGTGAAATGTCCAGACTCGGAGACTTCAGCACAGCAAACACATACTTCACGTTTTGGTGGCCGTTAATTCCTTCGGTCTGTAACCAGATCAAGGAGCACAAATTTAATTAGCATATGAAACAGTCTCGTGATAAACTTGTACGGAGTACATTTTTCACTAATGATCGTTTCGGTTGTAGACAATAGGTTATTATATATAAGACGGTTTTACAAGCGTCAAGCGAGTTAGTTTAATTTAAGAGTGAAGAATAAGAGGATGGTAGTGGATGCTATAAAACAGAACAATGGCAAGGAAGTATTCTTGCCTTGTTTGAGAAGTTCGAGAAAAGTCGACAGTTATGACATGAGCAGCCTTGTTTGCCAATTCAGCAGTAAAATGAGTAGTACCAGCCCTGTAAATTGTATATAGGCTTCCAAATCTGACTCTTGTAACATACTCTTATCCATTTCATAATGATAGTTGGAAAAATTTTACATCTCTCTCTCTCTCTCTCTCAATTAATTACCCCTTTGCTCTATGTCCAATTCATCCTGTTTGCAAATTATTTCATATTTAGTTAGTCTTATGTTTTACTTGCACATACTGTTTTCCATTTCATATTTTTGTTTTACTTGCATGAATCAATTAAACTCCCTCACATCTTAAAATCAAACCAACCATCTTATTATAAATCTCTCTACTTATGTTAATTAGATGAGTCTACAGTTGGCCCAACTCTTTTTCCTTGTTTAGATTTTTTTTCCTGTCATTGTGTATGGTTATTTGTCAAAATTTTGTGATTAAATATCTTGTGAGATGGTATAATTAATTATAGTTAAGGGTGACTAAATTAGTTATTCACGTGAATGAAATATGTGATGTAGTCAGTCAGTCACCCAGATTGAACTTCTGTTGATGATGGCACCACTGTGATTTAACTTTGGAAACCATTCAGCAATTTTAACATTGCTTTAATGGGTTTTCATCTCAACTACACTGTCTTTGTCAACCAAATACCCACATCTCACATTCTTTTAACATCTAAAATCGCTCCTAATTCTTGTTTACGATGCTTCTTTTAGTTTTAAATACCTATCAAAACACATAGGTCAATTTCTATACAATAGTGAATACCGGTAATTAAGCTTTAGGTTGCCTTAAGCTAACTAATGCTTAATTTCCTGCCTGACTAATTGAAATAGGAGTCTACATCCCTTGTGATTCTCAAGGCACAAATTTTTATGTGAAATGGTTTTACATAAGACTAACTATTCTCAAGGCAAACATGATGAAAAACAGAACAAGAGATGAAAAACAGTATGTGAAGGAAGAGATGAAAACATAGAACTCAACCTACTGCTGCTGATGCACTCCTTAGCGTTAGCAATGTACTCATTCTGCTTCCACTTCTCCATCTACAATTGAAGTGAATTCATCCCCCAGGCTTAGCTTTTCTGCCATTCTTTCTTATCTTAATTATTTTTCGCTCATCTACCATAATTACAGATACAACTAAATGATAAAAAAAATCACTGTCATACAACTGTCGTGTCAATGTCAAGATGAAAAACGCAAGAGAAGGAGATTGAAATAAGAAGGAAGGGAATACCAGAGGGAATGAACTATTGACGGAAGGAGAAGAAAGAAGGAGAAGATCGAACGATCGGTGGAGATTCAGGGAACGGCAAAGTTGATTTAGGGAATACGGTGGAGATTTTTGTAGACATACAGTCAGAATCAGAATGAGGACATGGTATGGCGGAATCTAACTTGGAATAAATCAAATTTACATGATCAGAAAAAATTATCAACGGATAGCTAAATACTCCATATGATCCAGCAGATATTTTAACTTTGATGTTACTTTGATTTCCCTGAGGCGAGCGCCGAAATGTGAAAAGGAGCCTTAATACAGTTTGTCAATTCTTGTACTCCATTATATAGATACGAATACGAATTATGATGTTAAACAAAATGGAGTGGCAACAATCTCCAACATTATCCACGTTTAAGATTAACATTAACTCTCCTCTTCCTACTGCTACTGCTACTACTCGTCCGTCTGCTGTGAAACAACTCCGAGTGTACTTTAGAGGTTGTGAAATAACAATGTAATTTCAATTTGATTCAAATCAAATCAATTCAATTCAAATCGATTAATTTCAATTGAACTGAATTCTCATCGCTTTCATCATCAATGCAGGGGATTAGCATTGGAATTACTTACTAAATACCTCAAATTACAACAAAACCAGCTCAAAATTCTAATACAAACATTGTAACAGATCATTTGCACACAAAGACGTAATCAACTATAGCAAATAACCTCAAAAATCGAGTTGTTTAACAAATCAAGCAGTGAATCAGGGAATACCTGAGTAACAACAACAGAGACGACAATTTAGAGCAAAGAACGAAGAAACCGATGAAGGAAGAAACGAAGAACGAAGACCGATGAACGAAGAAACGAAAGAAGATGTGATGAAACGAGAAGAAGGATCAACGGCGAACGACGATGAACAGAACAGAGAATCAACGGTGAAGGAGATCAACGGCAAAGGGGTTTTTGGATTTAGGGGTTATTTCGATTTTGAGGTTGTTTCGATTTAGGGTTTATGTGTTTCGATTTGCATTGGTTCACTCTTTGGGTTTAATTGTTATAGTAGGTGGGTATGTGATTTTAATTTGGGTTTTTTTAGTGGGCTATAATAGGTCAATAGACAACTGATGCTTAAGATAACAGTTGTCTATATAATATACAGTTGTTGTATTCGACCTCAGTTGTCTATTAGCCTATAGAGACATCTGTTTCATAAAGAAAACAGTTGTATATATATCATACATCAGTGGTTAATAATATCAGATGTCTATTAGGAGTTGTCTATTTGATGTTTTGTAGTAGTGGTTTCGTTATTCCGTAGCCTAGGCGAGTGGCAACACGGTCGTACATCGAAATGGGAAGGATGTGTTGCAGGGGAATTGCAGTAGTCTGTAATGAGACTGTTTTGGCATGACAGGACTTGGCAGTAGCAATGCCGTAGTCTAGTGCTCTTTTGAATTTTGGGGTATATTCCCAAGGTGGGTGCTGCTTCGAGTCCGGACAGATTCTTGTCTTCGACTGAGCCGAGTACTAGGACACACTATAGAAAAGAGGCTATTTTTGAAAGTCATTTGGATTATGTGAGTGGATGAAGGTCTTCTGCCTAAGAGAAGCCCCCAGGACGACAAAGCTAGTTGTTGAGAACATGACAGTGTCATGACAGGAATGATGGTGCTTTTTGAATTTGTGTCAGTGTGGGTGGTTGCCCTTGTTGAAAGGCTGCCTACGTATTCACGTGTAGTGAAATCAAACCAAGCCGTAGTTCAGTGGATTGGAAGATATGTTATGGTGCCTAGTTTATTAGGGCTTTGTGTGTAACTAGCCATAGCGATGGTGTAGGCTAGGTGCATTCTCAATGATGTCTTGATCAAAGGGCTGGAATGGTTAGGATGTTGATCCTGTGACTGTGAGCATTCTTCGGGGTAGCCCCTAGAGGTGGTGTGAACTATTTGGGCATGTTCTATGCCGACCACAGGTTGAATTCCCGTGTTTGGGGCTGGTAACTGGTTTTGATGTTTTTGGAAATGTGGAGCTAGATCGCAAGGGGCTTTGATGATTCAAAATCTGGAGCTCAATTTTGTGGAGCTAAGGCATCGAGGGTAAGGTATTGCAATGTGGTAGGAAAGGGGGGAATTCGAGTAAAAATGACTTGGACTTCGATTGGGCAGGTTTGATAATGCGGGATCTGATTTCCATGTCTGGCCTTAATGGTTAGGGTGTATCCTATGGAGCTTGAATCCTCAAAATTCTGGGCTGTCTCTTAGCCTAGGTCTCGGAAAGGTCTTGAGGGTTGTAATGTGGGAAGGCTAAATGTGGTGTTAGCTGACCAGCTTGATTCTTTCTCCCCTATTTGATGGTCTGGGCACCGATAATTTGAATTGACCGTACCCCGGTCAAGAGACTTTCACTTGAGTTGACCGATAACCATGGTGTAGACACCCACATTTTGACCGCCTGGTGTCTATAGCAGTTTCCGACAAACACCCGATGATGATTGTGGACCTACGTGGGTGTCTACAATGATCGGACGCAAACGTGCTTTAAATACTCAGAAACGGGCTCAAAATCATTGGCATTTGGCTTGGGCTCATTATAGAGTACATATCTCACAAAACCAACCTCAAAATCAGGCCCAGTGGGTCGTTTCGAGTCAAATAAGACTAATTTGGGTCGATTCCGACACCAGGGGTAAAACCGTCTTTTTACGACCGAGTCAAAACCCGTCAAAATTATTTCCGAGGCACGTGAGTCAGCCGTGACACCTCACACGGCTGATTCGAACTCTAATCCTACGAAAAATCAGCTACATAAAATATTAAACAAATCCGTTTAAGGATGGAATTCGATCTCAAGTAGGAATCCTATCCGAAAACCGCTTCAGACACCCAACCGAGTGCAAATACTCGGCCAGGCATCACAAACCAGCCGTGTTCCCTTTCTTCCTTGACAAGAAAGCGGAATTCTCATGCCTTACAGCTTCCTATATTTCCTATCTCTAGCGGTAGTTCAAACTCTCCTAGCCAAGGTCGGGAATTCCTTATAAATAGCCCCTTGCACACACACTTTTACAGAGGAATTAGCATCGACAACATTCATTCACATCGATAATCATCAGAAATCAGAAAATATCATTCATTATCACACACACACACACCGAGAAACCGATACTCTAAACCCGAAGGAAACCGGTCCGAATCCCGACACCCTTCACGCACGTCACGCCCGAGCCGAACCACCATCAACTCACCGACATCCACTCGACGCTCTTGTGCCCAAGTCACGTCCCGACGATCCCCGATCCGAGTAAACTAAAGCATGTAGGTTGAGGGTGTACCAAAACCCGACTTCTCCTTTTTCTTCTCTTCTCCTCCTTCGCGTCCTTTTATTACAAGTCATTCGTCGCGTTTTTTTATTTCTTCTAATATCGATAATATCAAAAAACTATTTTCATATAACAACATTCTTAAAAATATGATATCAATTTTCTATAATCGAATATTTTATCAAAAAGAATTATATTAAGATCTCGACGATATTAAAAATCGTTACATTTTTTTCGTTCAAACTTTTTTTACAAAACCTTTTTTTAATTCATTCCGAATACTTGATATCGATTCCATAATCGAATATCGGGTACGACGAGTATCGAAAACATAAATCGAATACAAATTAATTCATATTTTGTACGCGATTTATCAAAATTAGCGATTTCGAACAAAAAAATAAAAATCGGACAGACCCGCACGCGAGTCGCGCCATGCCCAGGCGACTCGCGCACGGGCCTGAAATCCAAGACATTTTTTAGCTTTTTCGTTCGTTTTATTTTATTCTTCTACGAAACGATTTTAAAACTTATATCTTTTCTAAAAACTATTCGGAATATTTAATATTAATTTCGTAGTTAATTATCAAATATAACGAATATCGAAAATATTGAATCGAGTACGAATCAATATATATATATATATATATATATATATATATATATATATATATATATATATATATATATATATATATATATATATATATATATATATATATATATATATATATATATATATATATATATATATATATATATATATATATATATATAGATTTAGGTTCATGTGAGAACCACTCCTTCCATGAGAACCGTGAGAACTAAAATATGAGCCATTAGATCATAGTGTTCAATCTCATTCGTTGGATCCTTCAAAATTCTTTAATCCTATCAATTAATCACAATTGCTTTAGCCTTCAACCCGTAAGGTCGTAACTCCTTCTCCTTCTACAAAATTCTTCGACCCGTAATCCTTTAATCCATACTTCTTCAATCGACTATTGAATCCAATTTTCAATCCATCAATTTTTCAATCGACTTTTCTTCAATTCATCACAATTGGGGCCCCAATAACCTAAGTAACTTTTTTTTTAAATTAATTATTTTATGAGTTAACTCATTCGATTAAATTCATTATTTCATTACAATAGTAACAATATTATCGTCGACAAATATAATTGCAATAATCTCAGCTATCGTTTTTTTTTCTTCCAAATTTCCTCATTGACTTAGGAGTTCATCTAAAATATTGTTCTTTAATTTCCTTTTGTACGGATTTTATATGGAATATAACACTTCTTCTTCGAGTCCTACTCGATTTAATTTTCTTCTTCAATTTTAGCGTACTATTTTCCAATTTTAGCATACCATTGTCGTACCCTCTTTTAATTATGGTGTATCCCTTTTCAATTTTAGCGTACCCTTTCTTAAATTTATCTTACTCTTTTTCAATTTTAGCGTACTGTAGACACCCACATTTGACCGCCAGGTGTCTATAGCAGTTTCCGAGAAACACCCGATGATGATCGGACGCAAACGTGCTTTAAATACTCAGAAACGGGCTCAGAATCATTGGCATTTGGCTTGGGCTCATTATGGAGTACATATCTCACAAAACCAACCTCAAAATCAGGCCCAGTGGGTCGTTTCGAGTCAAATAAGACTAATTTGGGTCGATTCCGACACCAGGGGTAAAACCGTCTTTTTACGACCGAGTCAAAACCCGTCAAAATTATTTCTGAAACGCGTGAGTCAGCCATGACATGTCACACGGCTGGTTCCAGCTTCAATCCTACAAAAATCAGCTTCACAAAATATTAAACAAATCCGTTTAAGGATAGAATTCGATCTCAAGTAGGAATCCTATCCGAAAACCGATTCAGACACCCAACCGAGTGCAACTACTCGGCCGGGCAGCACAAACCAGCCGTGTCCCCTTTCTTCCTTGACAAGAAAGCGGAATTCTCATGCCTTACAACTTCCTATATTTCCTATCTCTAGCGGTAGTTCAAACTCTCCTAGCCAAGGTCGTGAATTCCCTATAAATAGCCCCTTGCACAACGATCAATTATTAACATCAACATTCATCATCAATTATCAATTAGCATCTACAATATCTACATTCATTATCAATCATCGATATACACTCATAAACATTAAAATTAGCATCGAGAAACCGATATTACAAACCCGAAGGAAACCGGCCCGATACCCGACACCCTTCACACGTCACGCCCAAACCGAGCCACCATAACTCACCGACATCCACTCGACGCTCTTGTGCCTAAGCCACGTCCCGACGAGCCCCGATCCGAGTAAACAGAAGCATGTAGGTTGAGGGTGTAACAAAACCCGATTTCTCTTCTTCTTCTCTCTTCCTCCTCGTCCGTCTTATTTTTTATGGGTCGGTCGTCGTTTATTTTATTTTCTAATATCGATACTATTAAAAACTATTTTCATACAACAACATTCTTAAAAATATGATATCGATTTTCTATAATCGAATATTGTATCGAAAAGAATTATATTAAATCTCGACGATATTAAAAATCGTTACATCTTTTTTTTCGTTCAAACTTCTTTTTACAAAACCTTTTTTTTAATACGACGAATATCGAAAACATAAATCGAGTACAAATTAATTCATATTTTGTACGCGATTTATCAAAATTAGCAATTTCGAACAAAAAATAAAAAACCGGACAGACCCGCACGCGAGTCGCGCCATGCCCAGGCGACTCGCGCACGGGCCTGAAATCCGAGACGTTTTTTTTTAGCTTTTTCGTTCGTTTTATTTTATTCTTCTACGAAACAATCTTAAAACTTATATCTTTTCTAAAGCTATTCGGAATATTTGATATTAATTTCGTAGTTAACTATCGAATATAACGAATATCGAATATATTAAGTCGAGTACGAATTATGCAATATTCGTACGCGGTTTAATAAAAGCATCGAATTTTCAAAAAACCGCTTTCGAAATCAGCCCAACACGCGACTCGATGGCATCCCGGGCGAGCCGCGCGGCCGGCTGCCACGACGCACGATCTTCCTTTTTTTTTTTTTTTTTCGAACTTCGTTTTTTATACAAAACAACGTTTTTAGCAATATTTTTCAGATTTCGATTAATATTTATTTTCTCGATCTCGTATATTTATTTTATTTGCTATATTATTATTTACAAATCGATACTAACTCGTTTGTTCATCTTTTGTAGCAAATTCATTATTTTCATCTTTTGTTTTATTATACTAAAACGAACTTCACATGCTAAATTCAACTTTGACGTTAGATTTTTCATGCATTAAATCGACTTAGCAACCCATTCAACTCCTCGCATGCTTAGGAAAACAATGTTTGCATATCATTCATCGTATTACTAACGCGCGTATTAAAAAATCATTCGATATCCTAGTAGAGGCCGCTAATGTGCGGGCGGGGTTGGGTGTTCTTAGTGAACTTCCCAACACGTACCCTCACCCCTTACTCAGAACCGTGGTTTCCGGATGTCCGAACCCATTGGCAACGAGAGTCATTCAATATACGATTAACCGCTCAAGTCGGCATCTATATCGATATGCAAAGGGACGAGCCCAATAAACTCTGACATCGGAAATGGGCCGTATTTTGTATACGGCCCACTACGACATAGAGTGGGCTCGAACGGTTCCGAATAACCATAAAATTCGGTGGCGACTCCAACTTCGATTTAAATTTCCATTTGACCATCTCATGGAGATTCATTCGCCTCCCCAAACCCGCGCGTGGCCGCGTCGGGGTGGACCTATGTCATGTCCACAATTTGGCGACTCCGCTGGGGATCAGCTGATACGTTACTGACCTTCAGCATCCTCAGGGTGAGACTCGAATAGAAATCGTTTGACTAGTACAATACGCGTTTTAGTTTTACGGTTCATGCATAACCCCATATTTTCCCGGGCCGGTACTGGTGACCGACGTCCCACTATACTATCGATGTAGTCCAAATTGGATATGTCGAAGGTGTCCATTAGCCGATTCGTATGGGTTTTACGGCATGTTCTAAGCTCAACTCGACTTAGGAAGTCCGCCCCGATTCTCGATAGGCTGTGTACACTGGTATAGACCCTTTCAGACTGACAGAGACTTAGAATTAGAGCATACATGGCGTCGTTATACTGTTTCCATGACTACGTGCTACCTGATTTTACAAGTCTTTTCAAAAACCGTCTTTTTCAAAATTGCATCTTTTTCAAAATATCCAATTTTCAAAACCCGGGACATATACCGAATTTAGGATCCACGATTTTACTCAAAATAGCCTATTTTTAGCCGGTATTATACCCATTTCAAAACTCGAAAATATTTTCGAACTTTTTCAAACCCGTCATCCGGCCCACCCTTTCCGTTTTCTTTTTCGAAAAAAAAAGGGGTCGGGCTCCTCTCCCCGATTTTACTCGGGCTTTCAAAAATCAATTTCAAAACCTTCCTCTTTCTAGGACTTCCCGTATTTAGCAGTGTCGGGTCGTGTCATAAGTCATAGAGGTCTTTTAGCGTCGAAACCCCGTCGATCTTATATCACGAGTTTCCTCCCTATCCCAGTCCGCCTTATTAGACTAAGGCAAGGCTCACCTACGTAGGACATACTCCTACAAAGGTTGACCCGTTTACACAAATCGAGTCCAAAGTCTGGGGAACGTCTCACGTGAACCTCCTTTCGAACAGGGCCCAGCCCACACAGCTGGATCCTAAAAGAGGCCCACCTTTCACGAGTCGCCCGTCTAAGTGTCTTTTCCGAGTCAACCTTTTACAAGGCATAGCCCTATAACAAAAGGTTCGTGATCCCTACGTCTAAGGGTCACTCGTCCGACACTCGAGTCTTAACCAAATATTCGATCCCACTTGGGGGCTACCCTTCATTAGAGCGGTCAATCACGGTTGCTCTAAGGGTCATGTCTTACACGTGTCTCACGTACCCCACCTTTGAGTCACTTAGATGCCACACCATTTGAGTCCTTAGCCTCACGTGGGGGCTATTCTCCGACGGAGCGATTAATCACGGTCACTCCGAGGATCATACCCTACACATTTGTCTTAGGAGAGTCTAACCCGAGTCAAACATGGTCGCCCCATTTTCGGACTCACCCTCGTGCCGCTTGAGTCTCATCGTCAAGTCCAAGCCAGTGGTCGTTACCTTGTCCAGGTCAACGTTCGAGTATCCCGATCCAAG
This sequence comes from Agrostemma githago, assembly GCA_958450325.1. Taxonomy (NCBI): domain Eukaryota; kingdom Viridiplantae; phylum Streptophyta; class Magnoliopsida; order Caryophyllales; family Caryophyllaceae; genus Agrostemma; species Agrostemma githago. The sequence continues at coordinate 13,329,919 of OY288254.1, read as the reverse complement.
AATCCTAGTCATTCCAGTCACCCCGGGTCGCGTCTAGTTTGACTCCCTCTCTTGCATTTGCGCAAAACCGAGTTTAGGCGAGTCGTGGCACCTGTCGAAGAACTTACCAAAAAACAACAACCAACCAAGCATCCGAGTCCGGATCTGATTCGAGTCTAAGTCTGAGTCCGAGTCTAGGATACCCTACATCCTCATTTCCAAATCAGAGTCAGAGTCTTTTGCATTCTGTCATCTTTTTCAAAATTCAATAAAATCAGCTTTTTTATTCCTCATATATACTTTCATTATGTGTTTCCGACAACATGATGAACACCGTCATACACTGTGAGCACATGCACGTGACTATTACAGGCACATCTATAATGACTGCAGGAAATCGAGACCCGTGTTTTCCTTTACCTGTTCCATGTCTGACATAGGAAGCCACAAAACTACACTTAGCAGGAGTGGTATCGAATCCAATGATGAATCTAGGTAGTCTCCTAGTTTGGGTTCAAGACGGGAGGCAAGCCCATTTCCCACAATAAACACCCCTCCGACAAGATCAACCATACCTACCTACGGTGTTAGTCTGACCAACAGAAAAAAAAACTGGACAAAAAAAAATCAAAAGTCCAAAGAAAAAAAGCAAAAGGCCAAAACAAAAAAGCAGGCCATCATAAAAAAGAGCATCCACGACCAGAACGGTCAACACAAATTAAGATCCCATGACCGGGGCTAAGAGGTCAACCAACAAAAAATATTCAAATGCCCATAACCGTGGTCAACGGTCCACTCAAGATCAATACTCATACCATCCAATAAGGGAGCAACAATCAAGCTGGTCAACTAACACCACATTTAGCCTTCCCACATTACAACCTTCAAGACCTTCCCGAGACCCAGGCTAAAGACAGCCCGGAATTTTGAGGATTCAACCTCCATAGGATACCCCTAACCATTAGGGCCAGACATGGAAACCAGATCCCGCATCATCAAACATATCCCGATCAAAGTTCGAGCCATTTTACTCGACTTCCCCTTTACATAACAGAATTCACAATCACCACATGCAAACCCGAGATCAAAACTCGTCAAAGACCCGAGAGCAAAACTCGTCAAATCCCTTACCTAATCATACACAATCCCGAGAGCAAAACTCGTCAAATCCCCGAGAGCAAAACTCGTTAAAATCCCCGAGAGCAAAACTCGTTAAAATTCCCGAGAGCAAAACTCGTTAAAATCCCCGAGAGCAAAACTCGTTAAAATCCCATCCCAATTCTTCTCATTCAAACCACTTACCAACCCCAAACACGGGAATTTAACTTGCAGTCGGCATAGAACATGCCCAAATAGTGCACACCACCTCTGGGGGCTACCTCAGAGAACACTCACAGTCACAGGAGCAATATCCTAACCATTCTAGCCCTTTGATCAAGACATCACTGGGAATGCACCTAGTCTACACCATTGCTATGGCTAGTTACACATGAAGCCCTATTAGACTAGGCATCATAATATATCTTCCGACACTGAACTACGGCATGGTTTGATTTCACTACACGTGAATACGTAGGCAGCCTTTCAACAAAGGCACAACCACCCACATTGACACACATTCAAAAAGCGCCATCATTCCGGTCACGACACCGTCATGTTCTCAGCAGCTAGCTTTGTCGTCCTGGGGGCTTCTCTTAGGCAGAAAACCTCCATCCACTCACAAAATCCAGATAAAATTCAAAAATCTAGCCTCCTTTCTATAGTGTGTCCTAGTAGTCGGCTCAGTCGAAGACGAGAATCTGTCAGGACTCGAAGCAATACCCACTTTGGGAATGTACCCTAAAATCAAAAATTCAGGAGAGCACTAGACTACAACAGTCTCATTACAGACTACTGCAACCCCGTATAGCATATCTATCCCACTTCGATGTTCGACCATGTTGCCACTCGTCTAGGCTACGGAATAACGCAACTTAAGAGTCTTGTTAGGTGGCCCACCCCCCTACCGAGTCACGGTCCAACCCCTCGAGAGTCCAGTCGTGTCTGTCAACTCGTCCGGTCACGGCCAGCGTCGAGTCTGTCGATAGGTCTCTCTCTTCAAATTCTCTTTTTTTTAAAATCTGCAAAACTTAGCCATTTGAGAAAACCCTTTTCGACAAGGTCAAATTTCGGTCTATTTAAATTGCAAATTTCTTTTCTACCCATTTCAGTTTTGAAAACCTATTTCCTAGCACGTAAGTTGTTTTCAGGACTTCGATTTCAAAACTAAGCAAAAATCATTTTTTATTCCCCAGCGCGAGTCATATTTGTTTCACCTACATGTTGCATGCAAAATTTTATGTAACTTATACAGGTACAATTCAAGACCGCGCAATTCACATAACTCCCCAGCGGCATAGGCTTATACGACAAGTCCGGTTCCCCACGGAGTTATCATCAAACTCAGGTACATTTCTAGTCTTCGGCCGGCGGGCCCTCCACGCAGGTCTAACGGACCTTAAACGACCCGACCGGAAGTCTGCCAAGTCTAAACTTTGATTTGCCTGGTAGCTTACTCTGACTTTCGCCTTGTCCAAGCCTCAGTCAGAGTGGGGGCTCTGTAGACACCCACATTTGACCGCCAGGTGTCTATAGCAGTTTCCGACAAACACCCGATGATGATCGGACGCAAACGTGCTTTAAATACTCAGAAACGGGCTCAAAATCATTGGCATTTGGCTTGGGCTCATTATGGAGTACATATCTCACAAAACCAACCTCAAAATCAGGCCCAGTGAGTCGTTTCGAGTCAAATAAGACTAATTTGGGTCGATTCCGACACCAGGGGTAAAACCGTCTTTTTACGACTGAGTCAAAACCCGTCAAAATTATTTCTGAAACGCGTGAGTCAGCCATGACATGTCACACGGCTGGTTCCAGCTTCAATCCTACAAAAATCAGCTTCACAAAATATTAAACAAATCCGTTTAAGGATAGAATTCGATCTCAAGTAGGAATCCTATCCGAAAACCGATTCAGACACCCAACCGAGTGCAACTACTCGGCCGGGCAGCACAAACCAGCCGTGTCCCCTTTCTTCCTTGACAAGAAAGCGGAATTCTCATGCCTTACAACTTCCTATATTTCCTATCTCTAGCGGTAGTTCAAACTCTCCTAGCCAAGGTCGGGAATTCCCTATAAATAGCCCCTTGCACAACGATCAATTATTAACATCAACATTCATCATCAATTATCAATTAGCATCTACAATATCTACATTCATTATCAATCATCGATATACACTCATAAACATTAAAATTAGCATCGAGAAACCGATATTACAAACCCGAAGGAAACCGGCCCGATACCCGACACCCTTCACACGTCACGCCCAAACCGAGCCACCATAACTCACCGACATCCACTCGACGCTCTTGTGCCTAAGCCACGTCCCGACGAGCCCCGATCCGAGTAAACAGAAGCATGTAGGTTGAGGGTGTAACAAAACCCGATTTCTCTTCTTCTTCTCTCTTCCTCCTCGTCCGTCTTATTTTTTATGGGTCGGTCCTCGTTTATTTTATTTTCTAATATCGATACTATTAAAAACTATTTTCATACAACAACATTCTTAAAAATATGATATCGATTTTCTATAATCGAATATTGTATCGAAAAGAATTATATTAATCTCGACGATATTAAAAATCGTTACATCTTTTTTTTCGTTCAAACTTCTTTTTACAAAACCTTTTTTTTAATACGACGAATATCGAAAACATAAATCGAGTACAAATTAATTCATATTTTGTACGCGATTTATCAAAATTAGCAATTTCGAACAAAAAGTAAAAAGTCGGACAGACCCGCACGCGAGTCGCGCCATGCCCAGGCGACTCGCGCACGGGCCTGAAATCCGAGACGTTTTTTTTTAGCTTTTTCGTTCGTTTTATTTTATTCTTCTACGAAACAATCTTAAAACTTATATCTTTTCTAAAGCTATTCGGAATATTTGATATTAATTTCGTAGTTAACTATCGAATATAACGAATATCGAAAATATTAAGTCGAGTACGAATTATGCAATATTCGTACGCGGTTTAATAAAAGCATCGAATTTTCAAAAAACCGCTTTCGAAATCAGCCCGACACGCGACTCGCCGGCATCCCGGGCGAGCCGCGCGGCCGGCTGCCACGACGCACGGTCTTCCTTTTTTTATTATTTTTCGAACTTCGTTTTTTATACAAAACAACGTTTTTAGCAATATTTTTCAGATTTCGATTAATATTTATTTTCTCGATCTCGTATATTTATTTTATTTGCTATATTATTATTTACAAATCGATACTAACTCGTTTGTTCATCTTTTGTAGCAAATTCATTATTTTCATCTTTTGTTTTATTATACTAAAACGAACTTCACATGCTAAATTCAACTTTGACGTTAGATTTTTCATGCATTAAATCGACTTAGCAACCCATTCAACTCCTCGCATGCTTAGGAAAACAATGTTTGCATATCATTCATCGTATTACTAACGCGCGTATTAAAAAATCATTCGATATCCTAGTAGAGGCCGCTAATGTGCGGGCGGGGTTGGGTGTTCTTAGTGAACTTCCCAACACGTACCCTCACCCCTTACTCAGAACCGTGGTTTCCGGATGTCCGAACCCATTGGCAACGAGAGTCATTCAATATACGATTAACCGCTCAAGTCGGCATCTATATCGATATGCAAAGGGACGAGCCCAATAAACTCTGACATCGGAAATGGGCCGTATTTTGTATACGGCCCACTACGACATAGAGTGGGCTCGAACGGTTCCGAATAACCATAAAATTCGGTGGCGACTCCAACTTCGATTTAAATTTCCATTTGACCATCTCATGGAGATTCATTCGCCTCCCCAAACCCACGCGTGGCCGCGTCGGGGTGGACCTATGTCATGTCCACACGTACCATTTTTAAATTTCAGCGTACCCTTTTTCAATTTCAATTTTAGCGTACCCTTTTCAAATTTTAGCGTACCCTTTTTCAATTTTAATTTTAGCGTACCTTTTTTCAATTTTAATTTTAGCGTATCCTTTTTCACTTTTAGCGTACCATTTTTCAATTTTAGCGTACCCTTGTTCAATTTCAATTTTAGCGTACCATTTTTCTATTTTAGCGTACCATTTTTCAACATTAATGCGCTACAACTCTTAAAATCGGTCGATAAATGCACCCACCTCATCAAAGAGAACCCGGTAAGCATTTGGATCATAAGATACTCTAAGTCGCATTGGCCACTCGATAGTTTGTTTTCCCTTGTAAATCCAAAATGAAGGTCTTAAATCGTAAGATTAGAAAACAATAATAAAGAGAATCAAACTCTATATTGAAGAATGCGTTCAATTATTATACTCTTGGAAGAAACTACTAAGGTGAATGCTCCGTAATTAATTAAAAGCTAAAAATCTTATTACGCAAAAACTTGTATTCAGAGTCAAATGTTAGAAACAGCAGCAACCTTTAGTTTAGACTTTAGAGTAGATGGTTTGAATTGGATTGGATAGGTTTGGGCCTAATAATAATACATATCTTGAATTGTTTAACACAACTTTTGTTTCTGAATAAGTGGGCTCCATCACTAACAACTTCCTTATTTCATTCATCAAATAGGCCGAACTTTAAGCTGAAGATGGGATATATAATTTTATTTATTTATAAAATTATGAATTGTGAGGAGTTCTCACGGTTCTCATTATAGCATGGGTTCTCACCCGATCTTGACTCTATATATATATATATATATATATATATATATATATATATATATATATATATATATATTAGGCTTTTTTCGAGCGATCTCATTGGTCCGTTCAATCAAACCTCAAATTAGGAAAGTATCATAAATAATAAAAAAAATCAATTAGAGAATCTTTTGATTATTACAATATATATTTAATTTATTATAATTTTTGACGTGAAAACCTTTAGAGTTTATTTTTTAAAAACATTATCGTAAAATAAATTATAAAAATGAAATAATTAAATTCGTGTTAAAAAATACTTTTATTAGAGTATAAATTTAATATCATTTGTTTCACATTATGTGATGAATTTATAACATATAACAGTTTTAAAATTATCCCACATCGACAAATTACAATATGATAATGAAATTCTATATTATAAATAAAGAGTAATAATTCGTTCTTCGATATCTACCAAAAGTCTTTTAAATCTCAAAAAGAGTTTCTAAGACTATAAATTTAAGTAATTATCCTACATAATGTGACAATATTAATTCTTATATTATAATAAGGTGATTGATTTTTTCTATATTATAATAAGACTAATTATTTGTTCTTAAACATCAATCAAAATCTTTTGAGTCTTAAAAAACTCTTAAGACTATACACAAAAGACTAATTATAATTTTTTCGTTAGACATCAACCAATAATTCTCCCACATCGAAAAATTATGATGAGATTATGAATTTCTACTAAATAAGAGTAATCATTGTTTTTAAATATCAACCAACAATATTTTGAGTTTAAAAAAGTCTTAATAAGACTACAAAATTAAAATTATCCCACATTGAAACAATTAAAATAAGGTACAGTGATGATTCTATATTATAAATATGACTACATATTTTACTTAAATTATCCCACATCGACAAATTATAATATGGTTATGGTTCTACATTATAAATAAGACTAATTATTTGTTCATATCAATTAAAATCTTTTGAGGGACGATGAAATTCTATGCTGATGAAATTCTACATTATAAACAAGACTAACCATTCATCCTTAGATGTCAACAAAAAACTTTTAGTCTTAAAAAAAGCTATTAATAAGACTACAAATAAAGTTAAATTATAATGAGGTGATATAATTCTACGTAATCTTTATTATAAATAAGAATAATCATGCATCCATCTATAAATAAAAGTTCTTAGTTAGATTATATCTAAACTTAATTAAAATTATCCCACATCAAAAAATTATAATAAAAGATGATCAAATTCGATTATATAAATAAAGAGTAGTCGTCTATCATCTAACATAGATATAAAAATAAACTTTTTAAGTCTTCAAAATAGCTCTTAAAATTATAAACTTAATTAAGTAATTAAATTATACCACATCAAAAAAAGTATGATGGGGTGATGAAATTCTATATCATAAGTGAGTAATCTTATGGTTTTAAATATCAACCAACAAATTTTCAGTCTTAAAAAGCTTTTAAAAGAACTAGAAACCTAAAATTATCACACATCGAAAAAATTAAAATAAGGTGATGATTCTATATTATAAATAAGAGTAATCGTGCGTTTTTCTGGGTCTTTAAAGCATATCTTAAAACTATAAACCTTGAGTAATTATCCTATATCGAAAAATTATGATGAGGCGATAGAATCTTATATTATCAATGTTGAAATTAAGTTTGATTACTAATATCATGTGATGTGATCATCTTATTTATTATAATGATATAGATTGATCAAGTTTCTTATTTAACGAATATACATCATCAATGTAATTAAGCCAATTAACCCGTGCAACGCACGAGCTTTAATCTAGTTATGCAATATTCATACGCGGTTTAATAAAAACATCGAGTTTTCGAAAACCGTCTCCAAAAACAGACCGACACGCGACTCGCCGACAGCCCGGGCGAGCCGCGCGGCCGGCTGCCACGGCGCATCTCTTCCGCTTTTTTTATTATTTTTCGAACTTCGTTTTTTTATACAAAACAGCGTTTTAGCAATATTTTTCAGATTTCAATTAATATTTATTTTCTCGATCTCGTATATTTATTTTATTTGCTATATTATTATTTACAAATCGATACTAACTCGTTTGTTCATCTTTTGTAGCAAATTCATACCTTTTTCATCTTTTGTTTTATTATACTAAAACGAATCTCACATGCTAAATTCAACTTTGACGTTAATTTTAGTTGCAAGCAACCCATTCAATTCCTCGCATGCTTAGGAAAACAATGTTTGCATATCATTCATCGTATTACTAACGCGCGTATTAAAACATCAATCGATATCCTAGTAGAGGCCGCTAATGTGCGGGCGGGGTTGGGTGTTCTTAGTGAACTTCCCAACACGTACCCTCACCCCTTACTCAGAACCGTGGTTTCCGGATGTCCGAACCCATTGGCAACGAGAGTCATTCAATATACGATTAACCGCTCAAGTCGACATCTATATCGATATGCAAAGCGACGAGCCCAATAAACTCTGACATCGTAAATGGACCGTATTTTGTATACGGCCCACTACGACATAGAGTGGGCTCGAACGGTTCCGAATAACCACAAAATTTGGTGGCGACTCCAACTTCGATTTAAATTTCCATTTGACCATCTCATGGAGATTCATTCGCCTCCCCAAACCCGCGCGTGGCCGCGTCGGGGTGGATCTATGTCATGTCCACACATGGTCATGGGTTTTTTGATTTTTTTTTTGGGTTGACCCCTTAGCCCCGGTCAAGGGATTCTTGATTCGAGTTGACCGTGTCCCGGTCAAGGGATTGACCGTATCTGGTCGAGGGATGTTGATCATGGCCAGCTCTTTTGTTTTGGCCTTTTGCTTTTTTTTCCTTGGACTTTTGATTCTTTTTTGTCCAGCTTTTTTCTTTTTCTTTTTTTTTTGGTCGGTCAGACTAACACCTAAGGTAGGGATTGGTCGATCTTATTGGAGGGGTGTTTATTGTGGGAAATGGGCTTATCTCCCATTTTGAACCCAAACTAGGAGGCTACCTAGATTTGTCATAGCTAGGATTCTATACCGCTCCTGCTAAGGGTAATTTTGTGGCTTTCTATACCAGACATGGAACAGGTAAAGGAAAACACGGGCCTCAGTTCTTGCAGTCATTATATATGTGCCTATAATAGTCACGTGCATGTGCTCACAGTGATGATGGTGTTCATCATGTTCTCAGAAACACATAAGGGAAGCATATATGAGAAATTGAAAAAGCTGATTTTATTGGATTGAAAAAAAAGAGGACAGAATACAGTTGACTCTGACTTTGAAATTGAAAGAAATAGAACATCCTAGACTCGGACTCAGACTCGGACTTAAATCAAATCTGGACTCTTAGATGAGGTTGTCAGTAGTCTTCGGCTTCTAAGGACTCAAGTGGATGTCCAGTATAGCCTTCGGTAGAAGCTTCACCCAGATCTTCGTTATGTTGAAGATCGTCTTCAATCCTAGTGCCCATTTCGGTAAGCACAGCAAAGTTTGAAATGCCGGCATACCTAAGATGAACGCGGTAGGAGGGTAGGAGGTTGTTGATGAATGCCTCCACTAGTGTCTTCTCGCTGGGCTTGTCTACCAACTTAACACTCTCAGCCCGCCAACATTGAAAGTATTTGGTGAAACCCTCTGTTGGATCTTGGGCCATGACTTCTAAAGTTCGCATGGTAGTCTGAAGTTCAGTATTATCAGAATAGTTTTGAGCGAACTCGGTAGCCACATCTTCCCAAGTGGGGAACCTTTTTGTGTTTAACCTATAGAACCAGGCTTTGGGGTATTTCTCGAGGGATGTGCCGAACAGATTGATGAACATGTCGGCTTTGACCCCCTTGATTGCCATAAATGCCTTGAAGGCTCGGAGGTGTAATAATGGATCCTCCGTCCCTTCGAATATGGGCAACCTCTCTAAGTTGAGATCCAGTGGTAGTTTCTCACTAATGGGTGTATAGTCTCGGGAGTTTTCAATAAGAATGTTATTCTCTTGAAGGGCGTGGAACTGTTGTTTGAGCTCACGCACCGTGATCAGTTTGGCAAATAGCCCAGTATTTACCGACCTAGAATTGAGGTCTTGTCGTTCAATGACAGTTAAACGAGCATTCATGGCGTCTTGGTTGGCTCTCAGGAACCCTAGGTGGGTTTCAACCATGGCCTGCCTACTAACCATTGTCTCCAGCAAAGTCTTCATTTCATTGATGATGTTTTCCATGTCCCTATTCCCGGTTGTGGGTGCCATACTCTGCGAGAATACCCACGTAATCAGAAATGTTGCTTCGGAACTCGAATACACCAAGGAATAGGAAATAGCGCGGGAGCAAAGACAACTCCGGTTTGACTCGGGTTAGACTCTCCTAAGACAAATACGTAGAATGTAATTCTCGGAGGGACATTGATTAATCGCTCCGTCGGAAAATAGCCCCCAAGTGAGACTAAGGACTCTTATAGGACTCAGATGGTGTAACATCTAAGTGACTCAAAAGTGGGGTACGTGAGACAACACGTGTAAGACATGACCTTTAGAGCAATCGTGATTGATCGCTCTGCCAAAGGGTAGCCCCCGAGTGAGATTGAAGGTTTTGCTAAGACTCGAGTGTCGGACGAGTGACCCTTAGATGTAAGGATCACGAACCTTTAGCTACAGAGTTATGCCTTGTAAAAGGTTGACTCGGCCTCGAGGAAAGGCAGACGGGGTAAAGGATGAAACCTGCGATGTAAGATCGGCAGAGTTTCGACGCTAAAGACCATTGACTTGACTTGAATAAGGATAGACCTTTTGATTAGGGTAGACCCTTAAGTTAAAGGACTCTTGAATTAGGATGACTCGACTAACGGATTGAAAGACGGGCGAAATTCCCTTAGGAAAGGTCATGAGGACCGTCCTATTAGAGGAGACGATCGCGTGGGACTTTCTAGTTAGGACTCGAGTGTTGACGAACCTTCCATTTACGAGTGTATGCCTCGTGTTGGTCGGTTATGCCTTTGGGATAAGGCGGACTAGGATGGGGAAGAAACCCGCGATGTAGGATCGACGGAGTTTCGACGCTACAGACCTTCGACAAATTATGAAAAGACCCGACACACGGATTACGGTAGGTCCTATAATAAGGAAGGTTTTTGAAAAATGATTGAATTTTGAAAATTGAGAGGATGGTCCTGAAATTGGTAGTGGGCCAATAGGACCGGGCATTTTGAAATGTTGGAATGGTTACGAGTAATTTCGCGTTTTGAAAATGTAGGAAGGGATCCCATCTTTTGAAATTGGCAGCATGCCAACAGAACCGAGTTTTTTTGAAAAAGTTGAATTTTTGGAATTTTGAAAATTTGAATATAGAAAATAAATTTCTGAAAATTTAAGAATCGAAAATAAGATCCCGAAGATTTGAAAATCGGAAACGGCATCTCAGAGATTTGAGAATCGAGAATGGCATCTCGAAGATTTGAAAATCGCGAATGCATCACGAAGATTTGAAAATCGAAGTTGGATTTAGAAAATTCAAAAAACGAAAAGGCATCGGAAATTCGAAAGTTAAAGCGGGTAACATGCCGGCTAAAAAAAGGATATTTTGAGTCAAATCGTTAGTCCTAAATTTCGGCGGCATTCCGAATTTTTGAAAATTGGATATTTTCGAAAGGATGCACTTTTGAAATAACGCTTTTTGAAAAATGACACGGAAACCAGGTAGCACGTAGTTAAGCAAGCATTATAACGACGCTTATGTATGCTTTACACTAAGTCTCGGTCGGTCAAAATTGGGTCTATACCAACAACGACGGCTTTCTCGTAAATCAGGACGGACTCCCTAAGCCGAATTAGTCTTAGGACATACCGCGAAACCCATACGAGTTCGGCCATAGAAGTTTTTAGCGCACCCATTTAGGAATGCACCGCGGTATAGTGGGACGTCGGTCACAAGTAACCGGCCCGGAAAAATTTGGGTTATGCATGAATCTTTAAACTAATGTGCGTACATTATTAATCGAACGATTTCTTTTCGAGTCTCACCCTAGGAACCCCGATGACTACTGGTACATCAGGTATCCCCAGAGGAGTCGCCAAATTGTGGACATGACGTAGGTCCACGCCGACGCGGCCACGCGCGGGTTTGAGTAGGCGAATGAATCTCGTGGTAAGATTGATCTTGGGTTGAAATTTAAATCATAGTTGGAGTCGCCACCGAATTTTATGGGAATTCGACCCGTTCGAACTCACTCTACACTTAGGCGTTTCGTGTACAAAACACGGCCCGCTTTTAGTGCTAGAGCTTATAAGTTCGTCCCTTTGCATTACGATACCAACGCCGAGTTATCGGATATCGTGCATCGAATGACTCTCGTGCGCCAATGGTTTCGGACATCCGGAAACCATGGTTCTGAGTAAGGGGTGAGGGTACGTGCTGGGAAGCCCACAAAGGACACTCAACCCCGCCCGCTCTTTAGCGGCCTCTACTAAGATACCGTTCGTGTTCGTGTACGCGCGTTAGTAAATGACTAAATGTTATGCAACCAATATTTTAGCTAAGCATGTGAATTACGTGTGAACTACGTCATTTAATGCATCTAAATTATTGTCGGAGTTGTTTAGCATGCGATGTTCATTTAAGGCAATAAATGGCAAGCATTAAAACATAGAAAACTCGTAAATAAATTACAAATTACACGGGCGGAATACAACCCGCAACTTACAATACAACGAGCGATAAATAATAATCGGAATAGAAAACGGTAAACATTAACTATAAACGGACCTGTAAATAGAAAATGTAAGTTAAACCGTAATTTGAATAAATGGACGAACTTCGATTAAATACACATTATATTGTGAATTAAACGGAGGACGGAGACTTTAATACGCGTTTGCGTATGGGACGGAAGAGTGGTGCTAGCTCGATCCCGTGTCTCGATGCCTTGTCCCGACTTATCATGTTGAAAGATTGGTGTCTAGACTAGTCATGCGTCGGATACGACTAAGGAGTCGTCGACACAAAAGTAGTCGTGTAAGACACTAGTCAAAGTCGTGAAAGTAATAAAATAGAATTAAATGCATGAGTTTTGAATAAAGAACCACGTGATTGACTTTGCACGCGTAGACCGAAGTCTTAAAAAAGATCGAGGCTTGAAAAGCGTTTAGGAGCTCACGATGTAGTCCAAAAGGGGACCACTCGATCGAGTCATGGTCGGGACTCGGTCGAGTGACCCTGTTACAGACCTTTTGCCTCGTTTTTGGAGTGTTACTCGATCGAGTGGGCTATGGCACTCGATCGAGTGCCTCCTGCACGAGCTACTGCTCGTTTCGAAATGGTGACAGTTTCGTTTTTTATTATGGATAAATTACAAACAACCACCATGTATTTACCGTATTTTACAAATTACCACCATGTATTTTGTTTTTTACAAAATACCACCACATGTTTAGCGTATATATCCAAATCACCACCGTATTTCTATTCCGACTTCCATCTATTCTATTTCCCGATCCCCTTAAATGAAGTCTTAAACCGAATATCAAAACTACCCTTTTATTAATAAAAAAACCGACATATCATGAAGTGAATCGATCGTCATCGTCATCGGTTTCACAAAAAATCTTCAGTCTTCTCCTTCAAACATTCATATTTTCTGGGTTCATGAAGTGAATCGATCGGTCATTTTTATGGTTTCATATTTCTTCAATTATGGTTCCAGGGTGCATTTGGGACTCAATTCGTTTATAATTTTCAATTTTCGCACAATTCATGTGGATTAATCTTCTTCAATCAAACAAAAGGGCATTACACTTACGGTATTTGATGATTTGGGGATCTGCAATTTCATATTTCTGCGTTTTTGTGTGGGTGTGGACTTTCAAATCAATTGAAGAAGATGAGACGGATTAAAAATGCAATCGGAAAATTCATATCTACTCTAGTGAAGATGGATGAGGATTAAGTTGATGAATGTATGAAGGAGAAAGATGAAGATATTTTTGTGAAACCGATGACGATGACGATCGACTCACTTCATGATAGGTCGAATTTTTTTTTTGATTAATGAAAGGGTAATTTTGGTATTCGGTTTAAGACTTAAATTAACGGAGTCGGGAAATAGAATAGATGGAAGTCGGTATAGAAATACGGTGGTGATTTGGATATATACGCTAAACATATGGTGGTATTTTGTAAAAAACAAAATACATGGTGGTAATTTGTAAAATACGGTAAATATATGGTGGTTGTTTGTAATTTTTCATTTTATTTATGCAAAAATCGATGGTTGACCGAGTTACGTAAAAATATTATATAATTTGAACTCAACTCGGTTTACGGTGCCTTCGTATATTGTACGATTATAAGACCGACATCGGAGATTTATAAAAAGATGTTATTGGATCGAAAAATTTGATTAGTGACAAAATTGTCTTCCTCCGCGTCACGACACCGATATTAATCCTTACAGATTATGTGATGTCGATTTTCGCGTCAATGGGTTCCGTACTAATCTCGGAAATGGAATTGGACGCGTTCGACTACGTGCGACCACGATCACGTTACGCCCTTGAGTGCTTGGGGCGGCGCTCCTCGAAAGGGTGTCACCTCCGTCGCGACTCGTAAAGGGATTAAACGGACTTGTAGCGATTGTCGTAGTCAAACGTATTCGGATCCGAAAGTTTTACTATAATATATATTTACGCGGTATTAAAAGTTAGTGACGATAAATAAAATAACGATAATAAAATAAAAATAACGATAAAAGGAAGAAGGGAGAAAAAGAGAAATGTCGGGATTGAGTTTCACACCCTCAACCTACATGCTTAAAATGGCCTTTGAAACGGACTCGTAATAGCGACGGGAGCGCGGGAGTGTGTCGAGGATGTAAGTAGAGTTATGGTGTGTGTATAGTTAGGGAGAGGATGCTCTCGGGTCTTTGACGAGTTTTGATCTCGGGATTTTGAATGTGTATGTGTGTAGATGATGGATGATCGAAATGTTGAGGTATGTGTTGCTTAAGGGTTGCTTAGGGTTTGCAAATGTAGTGAGGATGTGAATTAGGATGGCAAAATGTAGGTTAAAATGACATGGAAAAATTCTGAATTTTGTGAAGGGTTTGAGGGAGTATTTATAGGAAATGACCCTCGACCTAGGGTCACTCGATCGAGTGGCCCTAGTGTACTCAATCGAGTGCCCTGAAAGGAAGGTCTGCTCGGTTTTGAAGAGTGCACTCGATCGAGTGAGGTCAAACCACTCGATCGAGTGGGTTAGGCGAGAGAGCCATTTTAGGGAAGGCTTGACTTTTTGAATTTTGAATATGCTGGTTTGGCGCTTGTTTCTAGAAGCGCACCTGGCTGGTTTATGTGTCGGATTCGACTTTGACCGGGTTTTGACACGGTCGCTAAAAGACGGTTTTATTTCTGACGTCGGTTTTGGCCCACATTTGTTTATTGGAAACGACCCACTGGGCCTGAATTTGAGGTCAGTTTTGAGAGATTTGCACTCCACTAAATGCCCACGTCGGATATTATTGATTCTGAGTCCGTATTCGAGCGTATTAAGTCACTTTTGCGTCCGATCATCATCGGGTGTTTTGTCGGGAACTGCTATAGACACTAGCAGGCAAAATGCAGGTGTCTACAGTTTGTGATTCTTACCATATTCTAAGACATCTTCTAATATATCATATAAACTATAATTTCATTCAAATATATTCAAGAAAGATCTTGAATAGTTTTTGTTAACTCACACAAAAGGAGTTATCATTCTATGAAATTATATTTTTTTTCCAAAATATGTGATATATTCTACAACTTGCAAGAGTTGTCTTATCAAAATCTCTCACAAAATCTTTTAAAAAAGGGCATCATATTATTTACTTCAAATCTTCTTTCCTAAATATAACAATATCTCTTCTATTAATGCTACTCCATCTCTCTCTCTCCATTCTTTAACATCTTTAACTTCTCTATCACCTTACCTTTTACCTAACCGTGTTCTTCCTTCTTCCTCATGAAACCTAAGCGAACCCCTCCCATGGCACCACACAAGAAAAACCTCAGATCTCATACTAGAGATTTAAACCTTGAACTTCAATCTGCCGTCTTTGAGGACATTGTGGAGGTTATTGAAGATGTTTCTGTCGTTGGGAAGCGGAAATGTTCTGCTAAGGGAGGAGACCAAGATAGTTCAGAAGTGCGGGTTCTACTTGAGAATGAACACATTGTCATCGCCTTCGACAATCTCCGTCTTACTAAAGGGAAACACAATCAGTTTTTTTTTTTAAATAAAAAAAATGAGAAAAGGGAAGGTGTGATAAGCAAAACTGCTATCCAAATTGTTCCAACGGCCTTTCTCAAGAAAATGTCGATACTAGATGAAAATGGGGAATTTCGTGTGAAGGGGGAATGCTCCTCTGCCAAAGATAAGGGAAAAGAAGTGTTGGATCAATCATCAGGGGGGGAATACTGATAAGCTATTGCAGGAATTGCTTACCAAGGTGAATAGCATTGAAAGTCATCTCTTAAAACAACCTAGCATGAGTACTACTCCGGCTGGTGTTGATGAAAAACTGGATAGTTTTAACTCTGTGGTGTTGAAGGCTCGTACTGATTTTGGGGCAGTCTGGTTCACTGGCAAATTCAACCGGACAAACTTCAAGCTCGTGTTCAGTGTATTGTGAATGATGCCTTTGAATTCAAGAAGGCGAGCAATCAGTTGGGAGCTAAGTTGAACACTGCTGTAAACCTGATAAGTGAGGCAAATGCTAATAGAGGACCCCCTGGGGAGGTATGATGACATCATGTCTAAGCTGCGACAGTTAATCGACAATACAGCTCGTGCTTTGTTTCTCATGGGAGATCAGAACTAAAGTTGAAGGTTTAAGTCTCTGAATAATGATGCCCAAAACGAACCCTGTCTTAAAGCTCCTAGTATAGCTTAGGGTCATTTTGTTGGATTTTGAACTAGCTTTGTGATGTCTGAATATTTGGTTAACTTTGTTGCATGTGTGTGTTTAAACTATCTATGATGGATCATGCTTAAACTAACCTTTGTGGGTTATAACTACTTTTGATTGCTTACTAGTTGTTCGTCCCTTTTCAACGATGTCAAGAGGGGGAAGAAGAGTCGATAGTAGATAACAACTAGGGTCTATAAGTTACTTATGTGTTTGACCAAAACCTTCCAAAAGCTTATCTCTGACTCATGCACTTTTACCCTATCGACAACAACTTGACATAATCAAAAAGGGAGAAATTGTGGAACCTATGTATATTTATACTGGTTTTGATTATGTCAAGATAAGTGTCATGAGTATTACTTGGTAGTTTGCAATTATGTTTTTCAGTATTACAAGACGAAGACAAGATTCAAGAAGGCTTCATATAAGACGGAAGAAGAAACACGAGGAAAGTGAAGTCTAGGATCTAAACGTAAAGGGAACAAGGAAATTATATGACAAAGTTATATTAACCTCGCGTCTTTAAGCAACTGAACACGAGCCAAGACTTACAAAGGGATTTTATAAATTTGTTTTCAAATATCTTTTTAGATTTCGATAGATTCAATTACCAAAATAACAAAGTCTCCAAAATGATCCTCAAAGATATTTTACTTTATAAAATATAAATGAATCATTTAAAAACAAGGAAACTTTATTAAATTGATCTAATTGATATCTCTTTGATCTCTTGAAATCTCCACCTACCAATCTCTTTGATCTCTTGAAATCTCCACCTACCAATTAACTATATCTCAAAAGTAAATTTTCCATCAAATAATTTTATTTTATTTGATAAAATTATTCACTTCTGCGGATATATATATCCACCTCTACCTCTTGGTAAAACAAGACTTTCACTATCGAAAAGACAAAAACTCTTCATTTTGCAAAAGTTCACTACATTTCTATTTAAAAGGTTTTTGCAAAAAGTTTCGAAAAAGTTTTGGCTATTTAAATCGTGTTTTATTGTTTATACATAAAAGTCATATAGTTTCTCTATTCTCTCTAGACAGTTGAATTGTAATATTAACTAGAGAAATATTGTAAACTAGAAGTACAGCAAAGTATACGGGTCGAGTAGTGGTTTGCTCAATCGAACGATTAATCTCGTTCATACCTTGAACGCTTCACATCGTTCAACCACCGAGGGCTTCACATCCCTCTCACCGAAGGCTTAACATCCTTCACAGTCGTGGACTTAACATCCCACAAACCGAGAGCTTAACATCTCTCAAATCGAGTGCTTCACATCACTCTCACTATCACGATTAGAGTTAATCGTGAGAGCATTTATTTGTAAGGTAATCCGGAGAAGATACTCTTATAAATAAAGACACCGGTGGACGTAGGGTTTTCAATTGGGCCGAACCACGTTAAAATTGCTTGTGTTATTTACTTTACGCATTTTAATTATCTTTGCTATTTCTTATACTTATACTTTTTAGTAGTAAGTATAATAGCAAATAAATCGTGACTTCATTTAATTAGTCGTACTAAATACGTAATATTACACTATACCTTTCATAATAAGGTTTAGGTGTAATACAAAATTTGAAAAAGGACGTAAATACTCTATTCACCCCCCCCCCCCAGAGTATTTTATAGGATCGATAGCTAGACTCTACAGTTGGCCTAACGGTTGTAGACTTGTAGATGATGCAATTGTTCATGCAATACAGGCCTTCCAAATGTGATGCGTTCCCATGCCTACAATTGTAGGAGTATCAAGACACCACCGATCTGTTTGGGCCATTTCTCACTTGTTGGTAACCTAGTACTTGCTCGATACATATTCCTATATAACCATGCCAACGCCGCACCACCCCAACTATATGAATCGACTTGAGTTAAATCTTCTATCAAGGGTAAATACATCAGATGAACCCTATTACCCGACTTATCAGCAAATAGCACGGTACCAAACATATACAAAATGTACGCTCTTATAAAATGAGCGATTTGTGCTTCGGTCGCGTTAGGGGTAGTACTTGAAAGTTTTGAAACAACCAGGTTAATTTTACGGAACCCCCTCTTATATCTTCCCCATGAGGTCTTATACCTAAAATATTTTCAGCGAGGGTTGCCCAGTTTAGACCAATGCGCCATGTTACCAGTCTCCCAGTGACTCTCAAACCTAACAAGACGTATCTAGTGGAACCTCTCCAAATGGGAGATGAAAGGTATGGGTCTCTTGTCTCCAACGCTCAACTAGATAGTGCCGTGATCAATCCCGTATCTAGTGGAATGAAACATAGTCGATGTATGCCCCAAAACTGCGTACCTCGAAGAAAATGTAGAACGCGTAAATCGGGTTGGAAATGGGAGCCCGATTTCAAGTGGGAACGACAAGCCAACTCACCCATTTCCTAATAAAGAAAAATGTAATACTATATATTACCACAAATGTTGAAAAACGTGTGAAAATAAATTGGGAAATTCTATGTCGTAGAAATGATTACCTCTCCCTCCCAAATCGCAGTGCTTCTATGGTAATCTTGAAGTGTCAGTACTCTTATTAATGGGTCCGGGATCCATATCACCTACAAATTTTTCAATGAATATAAAAATTTATCCAATAAGAAAACATTATAGAATACATAAATTAAAAACCGAAATTAATCTCCATTACATTTTGAAAAACTGCGTCAATAACAACGTACTTTGGATTACAACCTATTAAACGTTCACTATTAATTGAAATTGATGACTAATTAGACAATTGAAGACATCGACAAACTTCCCCTTGAAGGGCATGAACGTTTGTTATGACCATGATGTGACATAAACTACATGAGTTTTTGGACTTCAATTTCTCATCCATTTCATTTCTGATTTTCTTCGACTTTCGCCTGCCTTTTCTTTTCTTCGGTTCAAGTTCACGTGGAATAAGCTTAGGTTCCGTCCATGTTTTCCAATATTTCATATCCGGCAGAGGATGAAATTTGAACCGGTAAGAACTAAAATATTCAACCGATGTGCAACAACGGTCAACATATTGGTCATAGCTAATTTTTTCTGTCCTACACACGGCCAATAGATGAGAGCATGGGTGGTGGAAGAGTTGCCACTTGCCACAAGTGCACGTTTTTCTTGTAAGATCCACCTTGTACGCATTGTGACCCAAGTTGTTCACCCTATCATCACGTTGACTAACAACTTCATATATACCTAGTCCGGCATCAAAACACGTAACTTTTTGTGATGGGCGACATTGTCAATGTACTTCGTCAATGTCTCCTCAATCTTAGGAGAGTAGATTAAACCATCTTCCATTCTAGATTTAGCGAATTCACGCCTCTCAACAAAATATGAATTAAGGCAATAGAATATTGTCTTTGCAAGACCGGTGATCGGCAGAAAGCGACATCCTTTCAGGACACCGTTAAAGCATTCAGATATATTAGTAGTGGTTATACCATATCTATAACCCCATCATGAGCCAAAGACCACTTAGCTAACGACAACCCTTGTAATACCGCTCTACAACCCGCATCCATAGCCCCAATCTTCTCCATCCGATAAGGAAATTGGAAGATATAAAAAAAACTGAAGGAAGTAATAAAGTTTATATCGATTACGAGTATTATAAAGGTTGTGGGTTTAATGGGTAAAATCGATTTAATATTCCTTATCAATGAGTGTAGATTAGAGACATGAGTAAACCCGAGTTATTCTATACTATAAGGGGTTTGGTCCCTAGTTGAACTCACATTCTCATATACAAGCTCAAACTAGGATATCTTGTGAGTCTCTCTACCTCTCATCAATAAACACATTGAGGTTACATGATTTCTTTCCATATACTAGAAATACTGATAACTTCCTCCCTGCGGATCATAAAAATACAATCAAATTACACCTGACCACTCTCGAAAATAAATACAGAGTACTGTATATGCTTTTTACACGAGATTGTGGCTTTTCCTTTTATTTTCTTCACGGCTCTTGATAAATTCATCATCAATGCTTCCTGACAAATGCTTCACAACTCTTGAACCCTGAATCTCTGGACTGAATCTAGGCTAGACCAGTCTGTCTCTCCCACTGAACATCCTCAGAAAACTCTGAAAGTGCAGCCCGAGGATCACCGTTGGATACAGATAGATAGTAAAGAGCAGTCCCGTCATCTACTTGCATGCTCCTCCTAATCGACTCAAACACCCTTTTCTTACCTTCACTTGATGTCACCTTACTAGGCAAATGTCCCGGGTTTTCCCTATTTGGAGCACCTTCTAGATACAAGACCGCCACTTCCCTCTTTGCATACAAGTCCACTTCTATGTAGCACGTATTGTTGATGAGAATCTCAGCATTGCTCACTGGGATAAGCAGTCGCTGCCTTGAGTATATACCATGGTCACTCATCATGTTGTTCAACCGTTTCACTTCCATAACCTGAGTTTTAAGGTAGCTAATGCTAATCAATGATTTACAAAGTATTTTCGTTCACTTATTCCTCAAATTTGAGTACAAGTTGGAGGGAACCTCGCCCACTTATGACCCATAAAGACAGGGCCGTGAAGAGCTTTCGTCCACTTATGACCCAAAAAGACAAGATCGTGAAGAGATGTAAAGGAGGGAATCAAAAATAATGAGCAGTTTGTTAAAGGACGCGGGGAATGAGCAATGCAAAAAAAAAAACAATTTAAAACACAAATCATGAACATACCGACGGTAGACGGTAGTAGACACAGATCCCTCAAAACAAAAACAATACAAACCGGCATTTTCCATTCCTTTTAGTTATGAGAACAAATAACAATGCCCTGCATCCAAATATCCAATGTACGAGTAGTATATATGCATCTCATAATTAAGAACACAAATCTTTGATTTTGTTTCTGTTTTCATTATATTGTGCTTCAACTATTATTCTAGTAGGGAAAAAAAGTTGTTAATGTGTTTCGTCGCAGACTCGCAAACTTGCAAAGCACTGTACAATAGACAAGTTTTAGTTCCCTTTATGAATACGTATTATTCTCTTTTCTTTTCATCAAAGATTCCGTCTGAAGCATTGTAGGAGTGGAATGTTGCTCTGGTGGGTGAGCATGCGTGGTGCATCAGTCAAGGTCCGGGATCCCTATGGGTTATGTTGGTGTATACCAATACGAGGCCACCTAAAGCTGGTTGGATTTGGAAACAGATCAGTCACACGAAGGACAAACTCGCGGCAGGTTTTTCTAACAAAATTTGGCTAGGCTGTAGTAATGGCAAATACTCTGCCAAGTTTGCTTACGGTTGAGAGGAACCCAGGCTCATGTGAGCTGGGATAGGTGGGTGTGGAATCCTCAAGCATACTTTTATTAGCTGGCTGTTAATGTATGATAGACCATTGACTCGTGGCAGACTTGCTCATATTACAGTTGCCACTGTACTGATTGTTTGCTATACCGATTGGAACATGGAAAGTATGTTAATCACAGGTTTGATACTTTTTACATGACTTTGAACTAAACGGTCAAAACATAAAACTCACACAGTTCATATTACGTCCAGTATATCCAAGTATTTCATCCTAAACCAAATCAAAATTTAATACGGAGGTAGAATTGGATGAAAAACAAGGTAGATGTCCAGTATATGTACAGTCTATCACATATGGAAAGAGAGAAACTCTAGAATCTTTAGAGAAACTAAGTGCACAGCAGCACAGCTGGCCAGAAGCATCAAATTCTAGGTTTCATTTAGACTTTCTTTGGATAGGGAGGGAGGGAGAATGGAGACGGTTTTCCCTCCAAAATTTTCCTTTGTTAGAGGGGAAATATTTTGCCTTAGGGCTCGCTTAGGATGGAGGTAATCATTAGGGGGAATAATGGGGTCAAAATAAACTAGACAATGGAGAAGGTTAGTGATGGTGGTAAGCCGAAATAGAGAAAAAGAGGGTATGTCTCTTTTGGGTAGAAATAATTACTCCCCTCCTCCCCCATTGCCACCACCGCATGGGGGTAATTTTTCCTCCCTCACCTCTTTTTTACACCATAAACTACCACCACTAACCTCCAATCTCCTTCATTTTCTTCTCATTTTGAACTTCATTACTCCCCTAATAATTACCTCACCCCAAGCAAGCCCTTAGAGAAGGAAATGGAGGGCCCCAATTTCCTCCCCCTTCCAAATCCCCCACCCCATATTCCTTTCCTAACCAAACAAAGGAATTCGCTTCTCTCCCAATATCTGTATCCACAAACACCTTTAATGTCATTCACATTCAAATGATCAAAACATAACTTCTAAATCTTTACACATTTAACTATTAAAAAGATGTCTTATCAAATGATCAAAACTACTCGCTCACATAAACATCCAACAGATTATGAATATCAAAACTTCAAATATATATTATCTCGCCCAAGTAAATATTGGCCACACTTACCTCTCTTTGCACACCACAAACACTGCGGCCATAGGGCGGGGGAAAATCTTATTACCTTCTTTTACCCAACAAATTTCTTTAGTTAATAATACTCCTTTGTTTGATCAACAAATATAATTGGAGGGGAATTAAGAAATCCATTTTTCGTCTTCTAAAAAATGATACATAGTAAAAATCATGACAACATAGGAAAGAGCTGAAGGAAAAACTTACTTGCTCCATCCTGCATCACCTCCCTAATCACTTCCCTTTCCTTATCTTTTAAAATGCTATCTAAAACACATCCTATACGTTCAAAACAATTTTGTGCTAATATGATGAGTTAAAACTTGATCATTGCATTGTGCAACCATGGAACCATATTTTACCTATTCCTTTGGTTAAGGCATGTATTGCACACACCCAATCAAAATCTCAGATTACATCCTCAACCCATCTCATTATTTATCTCTTATTGGAGAGAAAAGTAATGTAATGCACTCTCTCAACGCTCGTTCCCTATGATTCCCTTATTCTCTTGGCTAAGAAATGTACTGCACCAAATCAAAATTTCTCATAAAACCCTCAACGTTGGCAGAGAAAAGGTTGCCTACGCCCACCATCCCTTGTTTACAATTACTACCTCTTCGTGATAACCGTAATAGCACCAATTTCCTACTGCTATGGACATTTGTTTGAAACACATGACAAAAACTTATTCAGGATAAACAAAAGCAACCTCTGGGATTCGATAGCCTTAGAAACTAACCAAATTTACATAATAGCACACTTTAAACACCAAATGCGAACAGGGGAAAAAATATCTATCAAGCCAAACTCTAACAAAACCTAGATTATGTGTAATAATAATATAGACATAATTGAGTGAACATCAAGTGGAAACAAAATCAGACGAACCGATCAAACCAAAAGCAATCAAAACTATATCAAATTAAACACAGCTCAATGCTATCAAATGATCGTAAAATATAGCAAACCTAAAAAATTATCACAGCAATTGAACATCTTGAATTCGAAAACCTAAAAAGGGATGCATAATTGACCACTTTAAACCTAGTAAACAGCATAATAATCAAAATTGAAAAGTACCTGAACATCGTACTTGACAGCGAGGCTAGCAACGGAATCGCCTTTACAAATCCGATGCGAAATCGCGAACTTAGACAGCCTATTATCTCTCCAGAAGCTTCCGGAGCTCGGATTCCCAACGATGTGATACAACTTCCACGGCGCCTTAAACGACGCCGTTACGATGTCCCTGTCGGAGGCGACGGAGGACCAAATACGACAGACGCATGCGGCGCGCGCTAGGTCGGCGACCGGAAGCCTCTCGAAGATTAAGCGGAGAGTGTCGCGGCAGAGTAAGGCGGCGAAGTTGGAGTTCATCGGAGAAATAGTGTCTGAGGAGGAGGTGGTGGTGGTGGCGGAGGCGCGGTGATCAGCGGTGGCGGAGATTAGAGGTTGGTGGAGGGTGTCGTCTTCTTCGTCTCCACAGCAACCCATTACCATTGCTGGAACTGGAATGGTTGGTTAAGAGGAGTTGATGAGAAATCGGGATTTTGTGTGGATGTCATCTCATTACATCACCTCATTTCACGTTTCTTTCTAATTTGGGAGTCCGGGTAAGAACATGAGACTATGAGAGTACGAGTATTTTTTTTACATCATAGTTGACCGGAAATTCAAAATTGGGAGTCACTGTCGTATATCTAATCTTAACTACTCGCATATCATTACCTCATTGGTAGATGCATATGAGTATATGGCTGTTAATTATCGATTTGTGGGTTCGTTGCTCGAGTCACTAGTGTCTTTGCCCAGGTATGTGAATTGTGAGACACTAAACTATTCGTATAATAATAAAAAATACAAAGAAAAACTTGAATCGAAATACTCCGTACTATGTATGTACCGAGTAAGTGGTGAGAGGTCAGGACATGAGACTACTTTATGCCTTGTGAGTTGTGGCACGGACCATACGGAAATACAAGTATTTTATGCAGAGGATTATTTGTTCATTTTAATCACGTATTTTATAATTTTTTATGCTTTTTTACTTGTTAACAGTATAAATACCGAGTATGGAATAAAAAGTTATTGCACTTTTTTTTTTGGTTATGCGTTAAATGTTGAAGGCGAGCTCATAAAATGAGAGATCAAGTATGTAAACTAGTACTCCAGCGCAAAGGGTGATTTGTACGGAGTAATAAAAACAATTGTTCAAAGTAACAATTTTTTATTTTTGGTTTAACGAAAAGTGCACCTAGTTGCATTAAAAAAGAGAGGAGGGAAATCAAATCGGAGATCTATCGTCCAAGATACATCCGCCTTAACCACTAGGCTAAGATATCTACGGTATCCAAACCCATTTTAATAGATATATATCGTCAAGGATCAAACCCACTATTCAAAGATATTGAAGTCACGAAAATCAGTGCGGATCTTGAGAAAAATATTACGTGGGGTCAATTTTTTTTTCCGTAAATTACCTCTCTGTAAATTTTTAATATGTGAATAGTAGGATTTGAATCTGAACCACTATGTTAGTTCTAGAATTTTCAGGTGTGATACTCTAAACAAGTGATACAGGATGCAGAAGGTAGCTCTACAGTGATAGAAGAGTACTTCGAGTTTCGAGTATTCAACAATGGTGATCGTAACAGAAATGAGAGAATAGAGAGATAGAAGTTTGTTGTATATTATTGTGAATGAATGTTCTGTTATGTCTATACAAGTGTTCTTATAGACAATAGCCTAACAAACTTTCTAACAAACTCGGTCAATGCCTAACAACTTAGTCAACATATGTTGATCTCCCGCCAAATGGCCTAACAAACTGTGTTTACTATATCATACCTTCCCCCTTCAAGAGACTTGTCCTCAAGGCTCAAGTTCACGGGCATAAAATTCAGGAAAACGTTCCTCAATAACAGTAGCATACTCTCACGATGCGTCACTTTCAGCAAATCCCTCCCATTGAATAAGGAGTTGTACTACTGTATTCTGTTGACGCTTGACCACCCTTCTATCCACCACTTTGATCGATTGCACTTCAGCATCAGCAGCTCGCCCTTGCATCCATTGCGGAATACGGGCTTCAGCTGGGAGTACATCTCTAAATGGCTTCAATTGTGACACATGAAAAACATCATGTGTTCTAGCTGAATCTGGAAGTTGTATCTTATATGCCACCTTCCCAATTGTATCAATGACCTGGAAAGGGCCAAAATATTTGGGTGATAGTTTTCGGTTGCTGCGCTCTTGGATGCTGCCCTGCCTGTAAGGCTGTAACTTCAACCATACCCAATCCCCAATCTGAAACATACGTTATGATCGTCTATTATCTGCCTGTACCTTCATTCTCATCTGAGCTTTATCTAATTGTTTCCTTAGCTCTATAATCATACTCTCCCTTCGTCTCATAGTCCGGTCCACCGCATCTACTGGGGTCTCGCCTGGAATATATGGTAAATGTAGAGGGGGAGACTGATTGTAAACCACCTCATAAGGAGTCAGGTAGTAGAACTGTGGAAGGAGGTGTTCTACCACCATTCCGCTAAGGGCAGCCATAGAGACCACTCCTTGGGTTTTAGACTGCTCATACAACGCAAGTAGGCTTCGATACACCTATTGACTACCTCCGTCTGACCATCTGTCTGTGGGTGGTAGGCTGTAGACAGTCTGAGTTCAGTTCCCTGAATTGAGAATAATGCCTGCCAAAAATGACTTAGGAATATAGCATCCCGGTCACTCACAATACTTCGCAGCCAACCATGTAGCTTAAACACTCCATCCAAATATGAATGAGAAACATCAACAGCAGTGAAGGGATGCGACAAAGCCATGAAGTGAGCATATTTACTGAGTCTGTCTACGACGACGAAAATCACTTTTTTCCCTTGCGACTTGGGAAACCCGGTAATAAAATCCATAGAAATATCCATCAATACTTCATCAGGAATGGGTAAAGGTTGCAACAACCTAGGATAAGCTGATGTATCATACTTATTGGCCTGACAAGTTGGACAATGCCTGACAAAATGACTAACATCTTTGGTCAATCATTTCCAAGTAAATAAGGACTTAACCCTTCGTGTTGTGGCATCTCTTCCCGAATGACCACCCTCCCCTGAACTGTGCATCCAATTTAATATATGGGTTCTCAACGTTTGAGTTGGACCAACTACAATCTTTCCTTTTTTTTTTCAGGAACCCATTATGCAACCTAAAATGGTTCACTTCAGTGCCCTGTTGTAGTTGCTGGATGATTCATTCCATGGAGCATTACATCCTCACTACAGCTTGCCCAGATTTTTTCGGCTAAGTCTGATTGAATTTCAGACAAAGACAGGCACAACAACTCACTTCCTCGTACTCTGGACGACAATGCATCCGCCACAGTATTTTCTTTGCCTGATTTGTAGTGTATATCATAATCAAAACCCATATTTGACAGCCAAAACTGTTGAAACGGAGTAGAAATCTTTTGCTGCAACAACCATTTTAGGCTTTTCTGATCAGTTTTCACCTCAAAATGCTGTCCACAAAAGTACTGCTCCCATTTTTTGACTGCAAATACTATTGCCAACAATTCCTTCGCGTAAACAGATAATTTCTGCCATTTAGGTCCCAAAGTTTTACTAATAAAAGCCAAAGGATGTCCCCCTTGCATGAGCACATCTCCAATCCCATTGTTAGAAGCATATGTTTCTACTATAAACATTTTGTCAAAATCGGGTACAGCTAGGACTGGAGTGGTACACATTGCTGATTTCAACTATTGGAATGCGATGGCAGCCTCTTCTGTCCAGTTAAAACCATCTTTCTTAAGCAGTTGAGTAAGTGGATGGCTTATAAAGCATAATCTTTCACGAATTTCCTATAATAACCGGTCAATCCCAAGAAACTCCTTGACATTTCTAGGGGTGGGTCATTCCTGCACAGCCTTGATTTTTCTAGAGTCAGTTTCCACCCCTTCCCCTGATATAAAGTCCCAAATACTCTACCTTTTCTATAGAAAATTCACACTTACTAGGCTTAGCAAATAATTGATGTTCCTTCATTAACTGGAATACTTGAGCCAAAGGTTTCCAATGCTCCTCCTTGGAAGAACTGTAAATCAAGATGTCATCAAAGAATACTAACACGCATTTCCTCAACAAAGGTCTGAACACATTGTTCATCCAATTCTGGAAAGAAGCTGGCGCGTTTGTGAGGCCAAAGGGCATGACCAGGAATTCATAATGCCCACCATGCATGCATCTTGAAAGCCGTTTTGAACACGTCACTCTCATGTATAAGTTGATGATAGCCAGATCTCAAATCCAACTTTGTGAAGACTGTAGCTCCTGCTAACTCATCAATTAGCTCATCCACCACTGGAATAGGGAACTTATCTTTTACAATATGCTTATTTAATTCCCTATAATCCACACACATCCTCCACGTTCCATCCTTTTTTCCCACCAAAATGACAGGGGAGGCAAAGGGGCTTGAGCTAACCTGGATGATTCCCCTCTCCATCATTTCCTGTATAAGTTGCTTAATGATGTCTCTCCTCTTAAGAGGATACCTATACGACCTTATATTCACAGGTTGACTACCTTCTATTAACGGAATTTTATGATCAAAATTCCTCCTGACAGGTGGAAGTCCCTCAAGTTCTTCAAACAAAATCTTATACTTCTGCAGTAATTTCTCAAGTGCCGGGTACTGTGAACTTTCCATCTGCAACTTCTTGTTAGATATATGAGTACCCCCATCCCTGGTCGCACTAGTCAACTGCAGTAGACATACCTGAGCAGCTGATTCTAGCATTTTTATGGAGGGGCCATGTTCCACTGTCTTCACCTTCTTTGGGGGTATTCCCCTCATCACCAGTTTCCTTCCCTCATATTGGAACTCCATTTTCACTTGTTTAAAGTCCCAACTGATGGTGCCAAGGGTTTGAAGCCATTGTACACCCAACACCATGTCACAACCCCCAAGAGGAATCAGTAATACATCAGTCTTGAACTCACTGTTCAACAACCTCCAAGAGAACCCTTTGCAGACCATTTGACATGGTAAATGATTCCCATCCGCCACTGTTACTGCCTGGGGTGGAATATGGTCCATTTTACAACCTAACTTCACTGCCACATTCTGATCTAGAAAGTTGTAGGTGCTACCAGAGTCTATCGAAATGTGTATAGGTTTCCTTCCATAATAACCCGTCACCCTCATAGCTTGAAACCCTTGACTCCCTGCTAAAGCACTCACAGAAATGCAAGGTTCTCCTGTCTAAACTTCCTCAGAAACTCCCCCTAAGTATTCATCCTCTACAACCTCCAGAAGTTCATCCTCATCCTCCCAAGCAGGAATTTCCACAGCAAACAATTGTGTTTGCTTGAGCTTACACTTGTGCCCCCTCTCGTAAGGCTCACTATAAAAATAACATTCCCCTTTCCTCTACTTCTCAGCTCTCTCTGCTGCACTTAGGAATTTAGCTTGCTTTTGTTGATTACCCTGGGTGATTGCAGGTGGCGTAGGCAACAATCCCTTATTGAATGGCTTATTTGCAATAGGTACAAATTTAGTATTATTCACAAAGGTTTTAGGAGTATATTTAGTAGCTGCTAAAGCGTCCTCCTGCAACCTAGCATACTTTATTGCTTCTGACAAGCTACCAGGTTTAAAAGCACGCACAAAAGGTTTCAATGTCAGTTTTAAACCCCCAATGAAGCTATCTAAGAAATATTGATCAAGTAGTAATGCATTTCTTTGAATCATAAGTGATCTTAGATTCTCAAAAGCATCTAGATAATCATCGATACTACCATTCTGACTTAGTTTGTTGAATTCTTCCACAATATTTCCCCCAATTTCTTCCTTAAATCTAGCACACAAATCAACGATGAACTCATCCCAAGTAATTTCAGCACGTACAGCAATATAGCTATTAAACCAAGATTCAGCTCTACCAATCATATACATGCTTGCTAAATTAATTCTCTGATTCATCTCAATTTTGCATAAATTGAAGTATTTATTGCACTTTTTAATCCATAATCGAGGATTCTTACCATCAAATGTCGGAAATTCCGCCTTAGGATTGAAAGAGAGATTATTCCGCGGTGGTGGAGGCGGCGGCGGTGGTGGTTGATATCCCCCGTTCCCTGGTGGCTCCTGATCCTTCAACATACGAAGAATTTCTGCCAATAGAGTCGAATTCTCCGTTAATGTTGCCGCCTGGTTCTCTAATCGCTTCTCCACATTGAGTATACGGTTTTCCATTATTGCTTGTAGCTGCTTTACAGTGATATGTTTAGGCGCCAGAATTTTGACCTCTGATACCAATGATACAGGATGCAGGAGGTAGCTCTACAGTGATAGAAGAGTACTTCGAGTTTCGAATATTCAACAATGGTGATCGTAACAGAAATGAGAGAATTTTTTTTTTTTTGCCAGAGGAAACAAACTAGGTAGAATCACAACCCTTAGAGCACTAGACGCAAGTCTGTGTGCATCAGAGTTTTGTGTTCTGGGGATAAAGAAAATAGAACAACAATGAAACCATGAATTTTCTGATAGAATGTCCTCAATCAGCGTTGCGATAGCGGCGCAGCTACCAACATTATCGATTTGGAGTACCAAATTGAGGCAGTCCGTCTTGAAGTTAAGATGAAGATAACCCGCTTTCTTTGCCCATTTCATGGATTTAAGAAGGGTCAGCGCTTTTGCTTGTAGTGGGGACTCCGCCACAAACCTCTCCTGCATAACCTGAAGAACAGTGCATTCTTTTTTACAAACCCAACCTCCAGCTGCATTGTAAGAAGGTAGCCATCCAGCATCAACTTCAATTGTGACTCTAGTGCAGGAATCATGATTTCCAAGAGCCCTAATGATAACGACTTCATGAGATTTACCAATTTCTTTTCTTCGTCTATTACTCTCGTTCAGACTAGATTCATCAACATGAGAAGAATTTTCTTCTTGTGTTTGTTGCGTTGAGAGTGGCCTAGAAATAGAATCCTTCTTTCTGAGAAAAATGTTGAGGTCAATGCTTGAAGCTTCATATCTCCTCCAAAATCCATGACACGAAGTGTCCCATTTCCCATAAATAATCCCATTACGATGCAGCCAAATCGAATAAAGCATATTGATAAAGGTGATGATGCCATAATCAGACTTGTCCTTTTTGAAAAGGAAAGAAATCCAATTCAGTAGCCATCATTTGAAACAAATAGCCGAATCATTCTGTACTCGTAATCCCAAAGGGCAGGCAGCCCAGAGTCTAGCCGAGACATCACAATCCCTGAAAAGGTGTTCTAGTGATTCCATCACGTCTTTCTGATCAGAGGAGGACTTATCCTTACACAGGACACAAGCATACGATCCTGGCAGATCTCTCTTAGCTCGTTCATATCCCACTGGAAGGGCCGAGGCCAGGATTTTCCAGATGAAAATTTTCCAGACCTGTGGGCCCGGGAGTTTCCAGAGGGTCTTCTTGGTGAAAAAGTCTGGTGATGAAGTGACTCCTTTTTCTGCTCTGATCCTGTGCCTGTGGTACTTCTCATCATCTTTCATAGCTTCTTTATATCCACTTTTGGCATTGTAAATTCCATCGTTGGTTTTATTCCAACAGGGTTTAGTCTCTATCTCTGACGAGGGCAGGTGTATAGCGCAGATTTTCCTACTCCACTCCACGTCAAACACTCTCTCCAGTTTATCCAGGTTCCAAGAATGATCTTCATTAATAAAATCCACAAAGGACCATGGGACACCGATATCATTTTCAAGACAATTAATACCCGTTTTTGGAATCGGAATGTTACCTTGAACCCATTTGTCCTGAAACACATTGATATTTTAGAATTATCCTCCAAGTTACTACCTAAAGACCATCTAATCCCTCTGTTAATGATCTTACTTCCCCAGATAATGTCATTCCAAGCCTTGCGAAACCACCTCGCCAAAAATCATCCTTCGAATTAGACATCCAATCTTTGATAGAGCCAAACTTTCCTTTAAAGACTTTAGTAAACAGAAAATGAGAGAATAGAGAGATAGAAGTTTGTTGTATATTATTGTGAACGAATGTTCTGTTATGCCCGAGTGTTCTTATAGACAATAGCCTAACAAACTTTCGAACAAACTCGGTCAATGCCTAACAACTTAGTCAACATATGTTGATCTCCCGCCAAATGGCTTAACAAACTGTGTTTACTGTATCAACAAGTGATATAAAATCTAAGTAACTTATTTTTATTTTAAAAACTGCTTAGACCGAATCTAATAGAGACTTCGTAATTGGGTTGGGGGAGCCGAGTCCCTGCCCGGCCCAACCAAGATCCGTCTCTAACGGAAACTGATGTAAACTCTGAGAAATTACGAGTACATTTTAACTCAATATCCAAACCCATACATAGGAGAAAAATACACTGATACAACGATATTTGTTGAGAGAACGCTATCCATCGTCGACCAATTGGTCCGTATTGTTGACACTTTTATTCTTACTTCTCATCCATTTTAGACCGACTTTAACTACTCAGTTACCCATTCCGTCTTGTTCATATATTATCTAGGTTTGAAATTCTCCTCGCATAAAATTGGAATAAATAACGAATGAAAAATATCTTCCTTTCTTGTTAAACTAGTTTTGACCGGTGCAAATTGCACGGATGACGTCAAAAAAGGTAAATAAAATGTTGGACAAAAATGATTGTGTTTACAATTACGTGATCGACAATTCTTTCTACAATTTGGTAAACAGCATAGCACATGTGACTATTATTAAAAACGTAACAACACAAAAATTAGGATAAAAAATAAGGACTTTTGTTATATAGTTGTGAGTTAACTAATTTAAGGTTGAGGTGAGATTGAATCCGCTTAAATGCAATCAATAGCAATGAAAATGTAGATTGTAAGCAAAAAAAACACAAAAATCATTAAAAACAGTGGAAAACTTCTTGGTACATTAGTAGTAGGGTTAGAAGTGCGTTTCTCCTTATCGAAAATAAGAGTCTTCAATCCGTGCTTGCTGATGACCCTTGACAAAACAACATATAGTTGATCATGAGAAAAAAAAACATACTTGAGAAGGTAGAGACCAATATGAGTCAGTGACTGCCATTTAACTCTTATTAATTGTCATGGTGAAGAATACAAAGATGGGGAATTGTCGCTTTATCTCCTTTGTGGCTACCCTTTAGCACGGTACAACAAATAACTCTTTTCCCTAGGTTAGTAACTTGCAAACGTGTTTCATTGCATAACCCAAAGAATTGGTTAATGTTCCTGATGAGCATGACAATAGAACCCACCTTTTATCGCAGCTGATGATTAGGCACCTCAGACCACTTTTTATTTAGAAATTTGGTTGAGTGAAAATTAGGTTGGGCTACAGGTGAGTCAATTTAGTCAGGAGCAAGTTGAGGTGTAGATGATTCATCCATACAAACCTCATCAGAGCTCATATATACCCACCAGGAATAATAAGAGATAATATGTAGTCGGTTACTAACTCAACGAATTCATGTATATGAGTTAGGATCGCTCTCTGTTGAAAGTAGTCAGCATACCACATGTGGCTGAAAAGGTTAGGGTGTGTGGAGGATACTATTGACACAATAGAATCGTCGACATTACGAATAAGTACTTCCTTCAGAAATTGGACATCAACCTCACCTCAGATTTTGCGCGTGTGATACATGTTCCTTCCATTTCGTATCCTAATTTTTGGCCTAATTCTTCTTCTGATAATCGCCAATTTTTGCAATAATAGCTTATTTCACAGCATCGTTGTAACCACCTTTTATCCCATCACCAACTCTCAAGTGTCTCACGTGTCCTAGTATGACAATTCCCAACTTGTAAGCGCATTTCTGCGTTAGATTGAAGAGCTATATGAGTTTGTTAACAATTATAAAAAATGAGAAAAGATGTAGAGTGCGGAAACATTTTCCAAATAACATGCACATGAAACATTATTCCAATTATATCCTAAACTATAATAAAGTTTTGTTGACTCAAGGTAGTCGTTAATGTTTTTCGTATCATGAAGGAAATGTCCACCTATAATGTATTGGAATCGAAGAAGTGAGAAGTTTCTAACAATCCGATGCAGCTCGACACAACGCTTACACCAAAAAAACAAAAAATCGTAAACCATAGCCCAGTTCATCTGGAATTTAGTATGACTCCGAATCAACCCAACACTCTTTGACCTTAACAAAACAAATAATCCCCCACCCAATTATCTCAGCCCATTAAGAAAGTTGGACGGAACAAAATAAGACCAATTGACTCCCCACCTCAATTGTTTCCGTGTCTATCCCTGTCAAACCCTAATGGCCCTCATTTGGATGTCGTGTCACTAATACTCTCACCCTCACCTAAAAACTTCAACATGAATCTGACATATATGTGTACCGGTCCAGGTAAAAAAAAATCTAAAAAAATTAGAATTAAAAAGTGTAATTAAAATTTACCCGGATGATGTAAGAAAATCGGACTTGTTACCCATATTCTCTCTGTTTTACTTGTTTCTTAATTCTAATATTGACATATATGTGTACTGGTTTCTAGAATGACTTGTCAAAATGCAGAAAACTTAAATGGGATTATGTATTGAAAGTCTTATTGTCACATTTCTTTCTTTTGTTGCTTCATGCTTCATGCTTCATGCTTCATGCCTGAATATGAAACGTTTTCCTTCTCAATGATTAGACCAAAATGCTCCCCTAAATATGAGGGCTATGATTAACGTGTCTTAAGGACTGAGACTTTAATAATAGGTATTAAATACGGAGTATTAATTTGTATTAATGTCGTTTATTATGCTTCATGAAAATGTTTTACAAATTTTCATAACTATTTCTCCAAAGCATTCCTGTGGTTGTCATAATAAGAGAAGTAGTTTGTTTTTTTTTGGGAAATTAAACTGAAACAAATGGAAGTGATTACTTAATACTCCGTAATAACTATGCGACTACAGCCCTCCATATTATGATTTCACTTTTTTTTTTGCAACTTTCGAGCATCCTTTGTGGTTGATTGTTGATTTGAGTTCTCTGTCTTTGTCTCACTGGTGGCATTGATGCTTGAATACCCTCTCTTACGTGGGATCTTGCTCACCCGTCTTCACTTTTATTTTTAATATTTGGATCTAATGCGGAGCTGTTGCCAACAGTATACCCACATGGTACGACTTGATGCAAAATAATCCATTCAATATATTTATCGTAACTCATGGTTTATGGAATACTGAAAATATATTTCACTGAATAGTTGAATACTTCAATCATTTGATGTTGCTGATCCAGTTGTTGTTACTGTACTTTGTGAGCATGCTTAATTCTGGTTCTTGATTTTTTTCATTGTAGTCACAATGATATCACTTTATAGCATCTTGTGTCCATTTCAACATTAAATTGCCTTGACACTTCCAACTCAATAATGATTTCTCCAGTCAACCTGTAATTCAAATTTTTAGAGGCATAACTTAACTAATTTGTAATTAATTTAATGTGTTTAAGTACATTTTTACCCACTACCTCTCTTAGCATTTCAAGACACTCTGATGCAGGCCATCCCATTTCATCCTCTACTTGCTTGTCATTTGATGTCTATTTTGGAATGTTCCCTACTTTTATTCGATTGTTCGATATAAGTTTGCAATGTACGTTTGCAATGAATTACTATTTGCGATGATTTATCCTTTCCTATTTGGTGTGTTTCAAATCCTAACTTGTTCTCTTCACTTTTCAACATTTTCAGGAATTCATAGTGAGCACACTTAATGAGGACACAAGCGGACATTGTGTCAATAGGTTCAATATTGATGCCCTGTTTCTTTTATCATCACAACGATTCCGTAATAACAGAAATAACAAAAAACACAATCCAGTAAATAGCTAAAACAATTAAAAAAACTATGTAACAGAAATTAAAACTTAATCACTGCTGGTCTATTTCTGTTCGTAGGCTTTTGTTAAGTGATCGGTTTTTTACCATTAGAAAAAATCAAGTACCTGTAAATGCTTCCTGAGTTTTCCAAGCGGCTCGTCCAACCCTTCTCTACTTGCAACAACCTCAGTTGTCTCAATATAGGTGTTGGATTGATGAGCTTGGGTTGGAGCCATGAGTACTTGTTTAGTTTTTACTGGAACAACTCCTGCCATTAATTCGTCTGCTTGTGGATCTTTGTTTTCTGATGTGGTTGTGTCTAGGAAGAACACCTATAAACAATAAACTTTATAAACCATTTATTAGAAGCATCAAATTATTTAGTACAACAATAAACAAATATTAACAGTCTCTTGCATGATTTTGCTCAGTAGCATTGCACTAATGCCTTCGGGTGACTCCAAATCGACCTTTTCTGCTGTTGCTTTGACTGTTTTAGCACTACCTCCATCTCCGACTTCAGTTTCATTGTGTAAAGTCTGCATTGCTTGTAGGAAGAGTTGTTAATGCACAATTATTAGATTAGTTAGGGTGTGTGCATTGTTACCAGTGGGGTTGACTTCACTGACCTCATGATCGGGTCTTTCATGGCAATCTTGTTGAATTGACGGTCTGTTTTCTTGCAATGCCATATTCCATCCTCTTTTTCCACCATTTTACGAAAATTCTGTTTTGCACCTTAGATGTTGAATATTATTTCATACTCCGTATTTCATAAGGTTCTAAAAGAAAGGGTGTAAAAAATGTGGCAGTACGTACCTTATAAATGTTAATAATATCTCAATAGTGTCATGGTCTTTGCCTGGAAAGAATGCTTTGAGGGGCGTTCTTCACTGTCAATCGTTGGAAAGTCCGTTTCCCAACGGTCCGATCTGCTGATATTTCGGAATTTGATTTCAGAATGATGGATTAGTTGTTGGGAACTCTTTTTAGATTTTGTTTTGGTAGTAAAAGATTATTAATGCTTGAATTGTTGATCCCTAAATCAGCAAATAAGGGATCCTTATTAGTACCAAAATCTAAAACACAACATTGTACATAGATTACACAGATTCGATAAAAGCTGCATCTATATAGTTGGTACTTACGTTGTTGTCGACTAAAATTAGTTCGACACTGAAAATAGTTGGCTTTGTTCCGATTTTATTTGCATCGTTGTTGGTTTTCTTCAATGTTCGAACCCACTTATGCATCACACATGCAATTATTTGGACTGATCTCATAGATTCAGTAATTTTGGAGATTGAGATGGCGTTGAATTGAAATGACATTTTCGGATTTCTCGAATAAGATTTCTCCATCCATTAGCCGGTAATTTGTGTTTTGAGAATAGGTGGTTACTTTTAAGAATTTTGATGGCTATTCAATTGTATTTATTTGGTTCCGTTGTGGGTTGAGAGTTGTGAAATGGTGGGAAGTTTATGTTGAGGGGTGGGAAGTTAAAAGGATGTGTGGTACATGGGAGTAACTGGCAGCAACTGCCTGGAACCGTCAGATTTTTTTCCCTAATCCATTTTGCATAACCGTTGAAAATTTGCATTGCATGACTGCTTGACAAATCAGCACCACGTAGGCGCCACGTAGGTACGCGCTGAGGTGGCTCAATGTGAGATGTTTAAATGTTTCTACTTTAATATATAAGGAATTAGCCCGATGTGGAGGAACTCAACGAACAACGAACTGCAAATTCATATGTACGGTATAAAATTAAATTGATTTGGGTGATGTGACTAACAAGTAACAATCCAAGCAAATTGTAGTCTTCGTAGTTGAAAACTACATGTAACACTTATTAGATGAAACTCAGATGGTTTTCCATCAAAACTTTCTCCACTTTTTCACCCAATTTCAACCCAATTTCACCCCTTTTCAACCATGTAAACTTAACCAAGCTTCTCTCCAAGTGTGGGAGAGAAGGCAACCTTCATCTAGGCTCATCTCTTCATGCTTCCATTCTCAAAAGCTACTATCTTTATGACCCTACCGCCCACATTTACCCCAAAACTTGCATCTTTGTCTGGAATTCTCTGCTGGGCATGTATATGAAATGCCGCGAGTTGCAGGACGCCCTCAAGGTGTTTGATGAAATGCCTATGAGGGATACTGTGTCTTGGAATTCTGTTGTTTCCGGGTGTTTAAGTAACAGGGAGTTTAGTGTGGGATTTGGGTATTTTAGGGACATGGTTGAATTGGGTGTTGGTCACCTTGATCAAGCTAGTTTTACCACTGTTTTATCAGCTTGTGATGGGGTGAGCTTTGGTAGAGTTGGTAAAATGGTTCATGGGTTAGTTATTTCCAGCGGGTACGAGAGTGAGATGACTATTGGAAATGCTTTGATTACTTCGTACTTTAAATGTGGGAGTCCTGGCCCAGCGAAAAGGGTTTTCGATGAGATGGGTTTCAGGAATGTGGTTACTTGGACTGCTGTGATTTCAGGGCTTGTGCAGACTGGGCTGTATGAGAGCAGTTTGCAGTTGTTCAAGGGGATGCGTGCTGCCTTGGTAGATCCTAATGCAAGGACTTTTTCGAGCTTGCTGTCAGCTTGTTCTGGTCAGCAGGCTCTCCAAGAAGGGAAGCAAATTCATAGTCTTGTGTGGAGACTTGGATATGATTCTGAATTGTGCATTGAGAGTGCACTAATGGACATGTACTCGAAATGTCGCAGCATGGAAGATGCATTGCAGATATTTTACTCTGCAGACAAGCTTGATGAGATTTCATTGACTATTGTACTTGCAGGTTTAGCTCAAAATGGGCTTGAAGAAGAGGCCATTCAAGTTTTTCTCAAAATGATGAGGTCTGGGGTTGACATTGATCCGAACATGGTTTCTGCCATCCTTGGTGTGTTTGGTTCCGACACCTCTTTGACCTTTGGCCAACAGGTTCACTCATTAGTTTTCAAAAAGAGATTCGGCGCTAACCCCTTCGTAAGCAATGGACTTATTAACATGTACTCCAAATGTGGTAATCTAGAGGAGTCAACAAAGGTTTTTGATCGAATGCCTGAAAGAAATTCAGTATCCTGGAATTCCATCATAGCAGCATATGCTCGTCATGGTGATGGGTCAAAAGCCATTCACTATTACGAAGAAATGCTATCAGAAGGAGTAGAGCCTACAGATGTTACGTTCATATCTCTGCTCCATGCTTGCAGCCATATGGGCTTCGTCGATAAAGGAATGGAGTTCTTTGAATCAATGAGTAAAGTCCATAACATCAATCCTCGGATGGAACATTACGCATGTGTTGTTGATATGTTAGGCAGAGCAGGACTTCTTAGTGATGCTAAAAGCTTTGTGGATAAATTACCGGCGAAGCCTGGAATACTGGTTTGGCAAGCACTGCTCGGTGCCTGTGCTATTAGTGGTGATTCCAAGCTTGGAAAATATGCTGCTGAACAGTTGCTTCTGCTGGAACCTGAAAACCCTACTCCATATGTACAGTTGGCAAATATCTTTTCAGCTGAAGGAAAATGGAGTGATAGAGCAAGAACTATAAAGAGAATGAAGGAGGCGGGGTCATCAAAGGTAACTGGTATAAGTTGGATTGAAATAGAGAAGAAGGTCCATAGCTTTGTTGTGTATGATCAGATGCATCCGCAAGTCGATGACATCTATGGGGTTCTAGGGGAGTTGTTTCTTCATATGGAAGATGAAGGGTACAAGCCAGACAAAAGGTTTGTTCTGCACTACATTGGTCAGAATGAAGAGGACAAGCAAGTTGACGCGACTATACGTTTATAAATGGCGGCATTATTAACGCTGGCAGTTGAATTGAGCACTGTGTCAAAAGGAAAGAGTTATTAGCATCAAACAAAAAGCTTCTTCAATGGATTCTTCTCTTAACTTGATGTTGCTACGATGCAAATGATGCTTTGTTTCAGACCAAAAATATGAATTTTCCCAACGCAACTCACGTTCGTGTGTTTAGAAATTGCAGCCGTGTTGGGAGTATCAATTATCAATTTATCATAGATGCACATGAGAGATGTGTCTTCGTTTGCATGCAGATGAGATGTTTTCTTCTCTGACAAATTTATTTACTAATTTCTTGAATGTAAAAAGACTCTTCTATTACTGTACTGAGAGGGAATGCAAATATTTTATTAACACAGTATTCTTCAATATATGACTATTGATACATGCCTTAATTGTTGATACAGGATGCTTATGTTTATAAAGCTTTCATGAACCGATTGATAGAGGAGAACATGCCAGCGGCCCTGGCAAGTAAAGATGGCCCCTCTTCTGCTTTTTCTTGCACATCTCCAAAAATATACTGCATTAGATACGTAAGGCATCATAATCAAGCATGGACACCAAAAAGTTCATTTTGAGGGTTACAATGAGCCCATTTTGGAGGTTGTATCATTCACATTTGTGACCTCATTTATGGCACATCGACTAAAATTGGTAAACAACCACCGAGTCTACTGATACCGGAGTTTGATCAAGTAGGTGAGACTCCGATTATAAAGTTTTAACGCTTAGGAGATCATATCCACGAGTTTCTCGTGATGAACTAAAAAAGTGATTTAGTTCATTCCGAGTTCATCTTTGACTTATGTAGGAAGCATGTTCCAGAAATATCAAGTTTACTCCATTGTAAATTTGTGATCCTTGTATCAAGTATAGCAATAATATAGCATGGCTTGGTTACATGCTGAAACTGACCTCAAGTTCTTCTGAATCGGGACGACTGATTAACTCTTTGGCAAGAAGATATCTGCCTTGCCTACTTTTGTCATCATAGAATACTTTCCATAATCTGTTGTTTTGAAGAAAAAAACGGAAAAACTGTGAGTTTGACAAAACCCCCAACCCTTAAGAATTGCAAGCCAACCCTTCTTTACTCTTGTACATATACTTATTTCCAAATGTATCCTATAAGAGACAAGAAAGGGAGTCCAGATTCAATAGCCTCTTTGAACCAGAATAAATGGCCAACCTATTCCTCATATGTTTCAGCTGTGTGTAGATATTTGGATGGCTATTGTGTAAAAGGTTACATGTTTGTACCCCAAATTGAGGTGTGAAGTTTATGTCGGAGTGATGGCCACACAACAAACCGAAGTGAAATGTTGGCGTAATATAACAAGGAATTAGGAATGTCCAAAGGCTTACATAGGCTACGAAATCCAACATACAGAATTCCTACAACTTCAAGTGTTCAACAAGTAGATGCAGCACTTACCCTGGATAGCACCTGAACACTGCACCAGAAGCCAACGGCCTCATTGAATAGACTACGGAAAACGTGCTGCATAAAGAGTTGTACATAATTCATTAGTCACTAGGAAATATAATCCTCACCTGAGAGTGGAAACATACGAAGGTTTCCCTTTCGTAGTGTTGGCGCATTGTCAAAAAAAAAAAAAAGATTGCAACTAGAATTGTACAGGTGACTGCACATTGTTCAGTAACCTCCATTTCATCTACTTCTTATTTTCCTTAAATTATTATGCCCTGCACAAACTAGTACTTCATGGATGGAGAGCGCCAATTTATATGACAAAAAAACCTGAAGAAATATGTGGACCAGCAACTTAACCTAGCTAGCATGCTGCACGCATGGTTTTGTAACAACAGCTTTTGTTGGAGCTTATAGTTACCTATTGTTGGTCAATAAGGTAGATACATGGAAGTTTTAGCTTTCAATGGAAGGAAAAAGTGTTACCTTAGAAAGTACCGCTTTAACTTCCGAACATTGACCCCAACTCCAACTTCTTCACTTATTAGCCGCGGATTCCACATAATGAGAGGCCTTGGCTGACAGAATTATGAGGAATATCACAAGAGAGAACCACGTTTATTGAAGGCCTACTGTTTTTGCAACTTGTATAACTTCGTATAATATAGTAAGAGTTCCAAGTTAGGTTATAAGACTCTTTTCCTTGGTGCCATTCACGACAAGGATAGTTCATATACTTCATAGTCGTATTTATTTTTGGAGTCGCATGAGAAAAGTACAAAACTTATAGAATGCAAGAGAGATGCACACCGGTTCGTCTGAAAGAAAAGAAGAAATTTTCTGCACGTATTTCAACATCTGAAAATCAGGTACAACCATGACCACAATTTCATCTTCATCTTCGACAGGCTTCCTATCACTTAAGCTGCACAATAAGAAGAAGAGCTACATGAACAAACATTTTTGCATCGACAAAAGAAAGCTTCGTATCCATAAAAAAAACTCTATATGATTAAATATCAGGACTCAGGAGAGATTGCAAGAGACCATCTTCATCTCAGAACCACAATAACAACATGCATTACCCCAGAGCAACCAAGGCTTTCAAGTCTTGCCTGGGGGGTGTGGTAACAGGGGATCAGAGTTATGCAAAGTTGTTAAGTTTATGGATCCGGTACCAAAGAGGGGTAAGATGAATTGAGTACCTCTTACCAAAGTTTTGTTGCTTGTTAGAAAGAAAATCAAATATGGTACAAAAACCAGTACCTAGAGAATCCAAAAACAGCATCTTTCCATTTATATTTCAAGAGTGCAGCAGCCCCTGTATCTGGAAAGATAGCTTTCACTCGCTGTTAATGCAAATGGAATGTCTAGTTATGTAGAATACATAGAGGAATGTGACATAAAGACTACGGTTGACAAGATTATTAGCCAGCATTGGACAGATCAAAGCCAACAGCAAAATCACTCTAGTTAATAGAACAATGCTTTCAGTAAACTGTCGTAAACTTATACTCCGTATTAGTTAGAATCTTCAGATGATTAAAAAAATTCAATAATCAACCAAATGTCTTATCAAACCTGACACCCTGTTTCTTCGATAAGAGTATCTATGAAAACCCTTGATAGTTCCCATAGCTCAGCTTGTGCGCCTTCGTCATCCAAAAACTGCAGCTGAGGTATTAGAAGCTCAACCTGTTGATCAAGGGTGAAGACAATCTCAACAAAAGAATTTTGCCATAAGAGGTCAACAGGAAAGCTGACAA
The DNA here is from genome assembly GCA_958450325.1 of Agrostemma githago. Taxonomy (NCBI): domain Eukaryota; kingdom Viridiplantae; phylum Streptophyta; class Magnoliopsida; order Caryophyllales; family Caryophyllaceae; genus Agrostemma; species Agrostemma githago. The sequence continues at coordinate 13,286,945 of OY288254.1, read as the reverse complement.
TGTTAGTGAGGTTATTCCCAAGCTTTGCTCAATGAAATTGACACTAATTATGAGATTATTTAGGCCCTATTATTCCTGGCTGAAAGGGGCTGGACTGAATCTAAATGAAAGGGATTAACTTAACGCAACTTAGCTTAATGGGGCTGAACTAACTGAAATGAACTAGATGGGCTGAATTGACTAAGAAATGCTAAAGTTAATGAAATTAAACTTAACTTAACTAAACCGAATAAGGATGAACTTCTGGTGCTTTGTTTTTGTTATGTGGGGCACTCTCTTTCTAATCTCATGACACATTCTTAGTTTCGCTAGGCTAAGTGACAGACATAAACACTTGATTAGCCAGTAATGTCACTGAAGGATAGTACTAATGGCCTAGGTCTAAACTCCAAAGCTATGAGTAGCAAATTTGCTCATGTGGCTCCCTTGACTCCATCAGAGCAGCTACACAGTTAACACTTCATGTATTGACGTAAACATCTATTCTGTTGTAGCTGTCAAACTCTTATATTGTCCTCTAGGGAAGTTTTTCAGCACAATCATACTCTATGAAGGAGTAACTTAGTTTTGTGTGAAAAATGGTATAATAGCTTAACAATGTTGTTTATATCAATAATATTACAGTATCAAATATTCAATAGATACCGAATACGAGTATAAGTTATCATCAGACACCAAATTGTATACTTTAGCATACTCCGTATTTATATTGCGTTCTTATAGTTTAGGTAAACTACGATTCTTGTATCTTAAGTTATGTTAGATCATCTTGTATCGTTATACATACAATGTAACTGCTTTCATAATATACTGAAGCATTCACGAATTCTCACAGTTTGAGAGGATCACATACTATGGCTCTCATTCCTCCGGAAGTAACAAAAGATGCGCTGGCTTGACTCGACTGTCGAACTGCACCCTCCAAATCAGAAGGCAAGCAACTGAGACAAACAACATAACTCCCTTCAGGGGTTTGAATTTTGATTGGGTAAAGATACAATTCATCATATGTTTATCCATTCTAAAAATTTGTTTCCTAATGACAAATCACAGCATATCTATCTGTAGTCCACCCTTTCCATTTTCTGATTTTCATATACATACAAAACTATAAAGTTGAAAGCTTTATTTGGTTCATATGAAGCTAACTTAGACCCTGTTCTTAAAAACTTCAGTTGAGACCCACGAGGTTCATTTCATCTCAGTATTCCGGTTCAGTTTAATTCAGCTCACTCCAGTTTAGTTGAGCCTAGTTTAGTCCAAAAGAACATAGTCTTAGTACATAACTTATAATTCTATAAAAATCAAACTAAACATCAGAACTCAGAAGCCATAATCACAACTTGACTAAAGCATCAACCATTTTCACATTCCAATATGCAACACAAACAACAAGCATACTGATAATCTTTTTCACAATCCTCATCAAGTGCCAATGAGAGATGAACGGATTTGCAAGAAGAAGAAGAAGAAGAAGAAGACAGCAAGTACTCACTCATCATCTTCCACTTTCTGTTGAGGGGAGGAATCATGTTGCAACTGTAGAGAAGTAGCATCTTCACTCTCAAACTTGTTAAACTTGGCATGGGTTTTGGTCAAAGAGAGGGAATGGCTCCTGGGAAGCTGAGTTCTGGGAGACCCATTTAGAGCAGAGAATGAGGATGAAGAAGAAAGGAAAGAATTGGTGGGATTTGATGCACAAGAGTTGCTGTGGTAGCTTACCAGCCTTGGGTGTGCACAAACAGCCATTGCATCTGTTACATAGTGGGGGGAACTTCAACACCCACACAATTAAGTAGATAGGGAAATGAAGAAATCCCTGGTAAGTAAGTTTTGGTGCAAATATTGTCAGTTGGGTTTGGGACTTGGGGTGATAATAAAGAAAATTAAGCCAAAAAATGAATTATTAAGAGTACAATAAAAAACTTGCTGTATAGTTTCAAAACAAATAAAATATTACTCTCTCCGAATTCCTATTTTTGTCGCACTTTCTTTTTTGAATTGATTTTGATATTTGTCCCACTTTTTTTTTTCGGTGTGTGGTTCACATTTACTCTCCCATTTTTTTTTCTAGCCACTCATTTTCTTTTCCTTAATTTACTCTCCTATTTTTCATCTCACGTCATTTACTTACAAACCCAACACTTATGAACTATTATCAACAATGGTAAAAGTTCATCCAAGTTCATAAATGAGTCTCACCCATAATCTACTCCCAACATTTAATTTCTACTAATAAAATATCATATATTTAATTAATAATCATTTTGGATTACTTTAACAATGAACTAGTAAAAATAATTAATACAAACACTTTTAAAAAAATTAAATTAAACTAAATTACTTTTACATAATTATTATTTTAACATTATAAAAACTTACATAGTACTCTCCAACAAAAACTAATAAAATAATTTTAAAAATTTATAATTCGATACTTCCTCCAAAACGTTCCCAAATATGCTCTACCAAGTCCGCCTTCAAATTATTGTGAATTTCACGATCACGTAACTCGGCACGTCTATGGAGAGATGATTGAAAATCACTCAATAACCCTCCATTTACTTGTACGGAAGCTTCTTCGACATCAGTCTCCCAATTAGTTATTTGCATCCCTTCATCTTCAACAATCATGTTATGTAGTATAATACATATGCATACATGATATCTTTTAAGTGCTTTCTATCCCAAAAACGAGCCGCATGGCGTATAATTATCCATCGTGCTTGAAGAACACCAAAAGCACGTTCTACATCTTTTGTGGCCGACTCTTGCAGTTTCTTGAATAATTGTCTCTTAGGGTCCATTGAATGGGGGAAACTCTTAACAAAGATTGCCTACTCCGGATATATACCATCAACTAAATAATACCCTTTCGAGTATTCAGTTCCATTAGCCGAGAAATTAACTTCTGGAGCAAATCCTTCGACGACATCATTAAACAATGACGACTGACGAATAACATTGATATCATTGTTTGATCCAGCTACTCCAAAGAACGCATGCCATATCCACAAATCTTGAGACGCAACAACTTCAAGCATAATTGTTGGGACTCCATGATCACCTCGCGCGTACTGACCATGCTAGGCAACTGTACATGCTCTCCATTGTCAATGCATGCAGTCGAGGCTTCCTAGCATGCCAGGAAAGCCATGATGATTTAAGTGCATTTGAAGTAATCGTTCAACATCTGCTTCATTTGGCCTTCTAAGGTATTGACGACCAAATACCTCAATAACATTGCGACAGAACTTAAACAAGTATCGTAAGAATCAGGTGGATTCCCATATGCCAGTTGTCGAACTATAGCGGTACATTTTTGTATTGGAGAAAGTCCCCTTTCTCTTGATGCACTGTACCTTAACTGAAAGTATTCATACCTTTCAGATAAAGTGTTCGTAATACGAACGAACAAACTTCTTTGCATTCAAAACCTTCGACGAAACATCTCAGGTGGATACACCGGGTTGTCGGAAAAGTCATTGGTGAAAATACGATTATGACCATCAAGATGATTTCTAACTATAGGTTGCCTTGTTCTTACAACACTTTCTCTTCTTCTCCTTTCTGCTAATGCCCTAAACATTTCCTCATCTTCATCATCCGCCAATTCATTAATTACTAATTGGTAAAGAAGTTTTTTTGTATTTCCGTTGGAGCTACTGCTAACATTATTATTGTTAAAATTGTTCGCCATTTTTTGTTTGAAAGGGATGAACAACTTAATTTGTGAAAAAATATGAAATTGTAGTCATAGATAACATGACTATATATAGTATTTGAAACCCTTATCTTATCTGAAATCCTAGCTTATCTAATAAAGTAGAGTTGTCATGTCTCATTTTCGAATATGTATTGTCCAATTATCAAACTTTATGTCGGAGTAGAGTAGTGTGTAGTCACATCCAGTCAGATATCTTATTTAATAAATTATTTTTATCCAAATAAAGTAGAGTTGTCATGTCTCATTTTCGAATATGTATTGTCCAATTATCAAACTTTATGTCGGAGTGGAGTAGTATGTAGTCACATCCAGTCAAATATCTTATTTAATAAATTTAAACATAAAAAAATGCAAAATTAAACACCAACCTTAACACTCATAAAATTAACTTAATTAAAACTAACATAAAAACAACTACACTATCACAAATTAAAATCTAAACAACTTAAACATGAAGGAACTAAAGTTCACTACCAACTTAAACGAAACAATAATATTAAAAATACAAGTACAAACTTGTGGAACGGAAACTTTAACGCGTTAAACTAAATCATAATTAGTTATTGTACTTCTCATGAATTATGTCACACATTCGTTGGTGAATCGCCCTTGCATCTTCGCCCATAAAACTAGTATCAACATTGATTATATCAAGTTCTTCCTTCATAGAAGTGGTTTCGAGTTTTTCTTTTATGTCTTTTAGGAAAGACAATTTTTCACGCTGAAACGTATCATATATGACAAAATCGTCATCTAATGATGTTTCTCCATGTTGTCGTCCTTTGTTTTTTCCTTTCTTCCTTGCCTTGGATGCTTTTGTTCCCATAGGGCGTACACAAATTTCGTCGTCTGCATTAGACGAGGACCCTTTTGACCCAACTGATGACTCTGTTCTTTCTTCCGCTTCTCTAGCGCCATTCCACTTGGCGCAATCCTTTGTAATCTCTCACATATGCTCAAGCGTGAAATGTTTTCCGTTTTTTAGTTTGGACCATTCTTCACATGCAGCTTGTTTCTTTTGGTCATCAGACCAACCACTAAGGTATTGGTTGTGAATACAGGTGAATATCTCATTAAATTCATTTATCTCTGTCTGAGCTCTATGGTAACGAGCTTGTACTATTGTAGTGTTCTACCACTACTTTTGCTGTATTTGTTGAAGTAATCAGTGACTCTTTTCCAAAATGCTCTGTCCTTTTGATTGTTACCTACACTTGATCTGTGGATATCGTCACCCATGCTTCATCAAGTGCTTTCTCCTCAGATATGGACCATCTTTTTTTACCACGCCACCACCATCATGTTCAACTTGGATACTATCTAAACCTTCTTGTGTAGAGAAGGCTGGAACTGGTGAATCTGAGTCTTCACATGAACTATTATCTCCAGGAATTAATATTGACCTTGTCTTTGTAGTACTTGAATCTGGACTATAGTTGTAGGTCATCCCAGTTGTAGGTGCAGTAGGTGGGCACCAAGGTGGTTGTTGCCAATTTGGTTGAGGCGTATTTGGGTAATTTGGTGGTAGCATACTTGGGTAATTCGGTGGTGGCATATTTGGATAATTTGGTGGTGACATATTTGTGTAATTTGGTGGTGGCATATTTGAGTAATTTGGTGGTGGCACATTTGGGTAGCCATAGAATTGTGGGTATGGATGATTTAAATAATTTGGTTGATTTTCCATATTTTCTTGAGTTTCTGGATTGGTATTATTCAATAAATTACTGAATGACCCTCTCCAATTGGGCTCCATGATTGTAATATTTTACTAGTTAATTTCAGTAAATTAAGTTGTGAGTAAATATGTTCATAGAGAGCATGGCTATATATAATATATAAAATCTTATCTTACTAGAATCTTATATGAAATCTGAAATCTTATCCAAAATCCTTATCATATCTAAAAACTTATCTGAAATCCATATCTTATCTGAAAACCTTATCATATCTAAAATCTTATCTAAAACTCATATCTTATCAAAAATCCTTGTCATGTGTAAAAAATAATAAATATCTTACCATATCTTATCCGATATCTTATTTAAGAAATTATTTTTCTGCAATGTAGAGTTGTCATATCTCAGTTTCGAATATATATTGTCTTTATCAACTTTACGTCGAAGTGGAGTAGTGTGTAGTCACATCTATTCTGATATATCTTATCTCCAAAATTATTTCTCTGAAAAGTAGAGTTGTCATATCTTATTTTTGAATATGTATAGTCTTGTTTAAGACAAAGAAATTCGTAAAAAAAAAGGCTATTTTTTTTATTTTTCTATATAACTCGATATTTTCTTCAAAAAGTTTCAAACAACTCTCATCCAACCAACTCTCATTCAAACAACTTTCATCCTAAAATTAGAAACATCAAACACCTCTAACTAAACCAAGTACTGTAAAAATGACTTACTGGGATGATGAAGTTAGAAGGTTTCAAAGAGATATTGACTCCATCAAGAATCATACTCCAAATTTCATCACCCGTCTCAACACGGTAATGCCGGAATCGGTGTACATGAATATGTTAAACTGTACACCACCATTGACAATGTTGGGGTCCATCATATCCGGAAATGCAGCAGCGATGTTCACTTCCCCAGTTTTGAACAATGCAACTATAGGTAATATATACTACATTATTCATTTAATTATTCACATGTACAATATTAGATTTTAAATTTAATACTCGTACAACATTTTTTTATTACATTTTGCAGATTCATTTCTATTAAAAGGTAATGAGCGTCATATGTTGCGGAAAGAAGTCGTAGAAATCATTCGTAGATTGTTGAATGTCATGAATTTTGAACCGTTATACGATCTGTTGTCTGGGGAGGGGCGATTTTTCATTCCACGCGACCGTCTTCATTTTTGTGACGTTTACGATGAAGTTACCATGGAGGAAGAACTAGAATTTCTATAGGCTCAAGAACAACCAGCTGACCGCCTTAACTTTTCCTCTGACGATGCTACTTCATCTGATGACAATAACTCCTACTAATAAATGTGTCGTGTTTTAAATGTTTAATTAAGTTCTACTTTATTTAATGTCTTATTCCATGATTTAGTATTACTTCTAGCATTATAATGATAACTCCCAGTAAGTGTTAGTTGTTTTAATTAGTATTGTTTAGTTAAGTTGTACGGAGTACTTTATTTTAATGTGTGTAGTCGATGTTTAGTACTAATGTATTGTTTAGTTATTTTAATAAAATATTTGTTTGTCTTGTTGGGATTGCAATAGTTCATACCGAGTTGGTCGGGTTTCAACTCAAACTTAACGGGTCGTATCGGGTTCGAATCAAATGGGTTACGGGTAAATTAAAAAAGGGCTCATGAACCTAAATAACAGGTATAAATTTATTTGTCAATTACTACGTATAAATTTATCGGGTCAGAGTATTTTTCCGGGTCGACTCCAGTTCAGGTTCCAACAATAGAAAACGTATTGTTAATAGAAAAATTGTTCAAAAAGAAAATTATGGTTAATAAAGAAAATACTACATTGGGGGTTAATAGAGAAAATTATGGTTAATAAAGAAAATTAATAATTAACTAATACAAATAATTAATACAAACACTTTTTAAAAAAATTAAACTAAATTACTTTTACATAATTATTATTTTAACATTATAAAAATTTATATAGTACTCTCCAACGAAAACTAATAAAATACATCGGGTCAATCATGTCGAGTTCGGTACGAGTCAAAGCGGGTTAGTATGAGTTAATTGTCTTAAATAAAATCAACTACGGAATAAATCATACTCGTATATTCTACCCATAACAATAAATCAAGTATTGTAGCAAGGGAGGGCCCACCACCATCTCCATTTGCCTTCTTCCACTTGCTTTGAACTTCACGCACCCTTTTCTTCTTTTCCTATAGGCGTGTCCCCTACTGCTCTCTCTCTTCACTTACCCTCCATTTTTCTTTTGCTTTTCTCCTTCAAGAATGGACCGTCCGTCTGCACAAACCATGATGGATAAACCTACCATGAACTTTGCCCAACAATGGCAACAATGTTGTCCATAAGTAAGAACTTCTATATGCAACTATCATTGTGGATGCCCTCATTTTAATTGCAACAATTCTGAAAATAATTGCTCTCTCTTCCATAGCCTTATCCTTCAAACTTTTATCAATAATTAATCGATGATAAGACCCAAAATTGTACCGTATTTTCGTTACTAGTGCGAATATCAATCACTTCCTCAGTTGATAATCTATACAAGTGTCTCTTTTAATGGGAGTGTTTTTTGTCCTCTATTTCGCCATTTCGGGGTCTCGCCTCCGTCGCGGTCCTTGACATTAATTTAGGGCTTATTTTCATAGGTATAACCGTATAGTCAAGATGATTTTGTAGATGGTTTGTCGCTCGTCTCTCCATTTGATACTACTGCAACCATTACAAAATATAAGTAGTTTAAGATATTTGCACACTTATTAAGAAAGTGTTTCAAGTGGATATTAAGTTGCTTTGGAAATTGAAAAAACCCGAACAACTTATAAAAAGTAAAATTTTCAATCCTCTAAAACTACTTATATTATGTAATGGAGGGAGTAATAGAATATGTTAATATTCATTGTACGTTACAGAGTAATATTCATTGTAAGTTAGCTTGGCTACCTTCATTGTCTAGTCTGTTCCTCCAATCTCTTGGGGTTTGTAGTGCCTCTTGTATAAATGATTGTATTCTCAAGTTAAATTGATCAAGGAATTGCCTTCCATTATGGTAACACGGCAAACCCAAAAAAAAGAGGAAAAATTACAAAATACCACCACGTATTTACAAGTTTTTACAAACTATCACCACGTATTTCGTTTATTAAATACCACCTACACTTTAACGTATATTATCAAAGCACCACCATATTTCAATTCCGATTCTATTTTACTTAATTCCCGACTTACTAAATGAAAATAAATGATCTAATGACAAAACACCCTTACTTTATTCACAATTTGTACACCCTAACAAAAAAGAAAAAAAAAATCAAACCAAAAAAGAACAAAAACGTAATCACATTATCAACCCCAATTCCCTATCCTTCATCTTCAACCTTCAACCACTATCTCCCTCCACCCTAATCTTCACTGCCAACAAACAAGTAAACAACCTATTCAACACCAGTCCACTGCCAAGAAACCGAGCCAAAACCTCGACTTCGACTCCATTATTCTGCTTCTCGATTAACCCTGAAAGTAGCCCACTTCGCCCACTAAATACCATATTTATCATCCACCGGGTGCAATTTCACCCACCAAAAATGATCTAGCGATGGGTTGACGATGTCCGTTTTGACATGGTGGTGATAGTGTTGCGATGGTGCGGCTGGGGTTGATTGGCTATCCGATATGGGTCGGTGATATGGTGCCTTGGGGTTAGGGCTCAGTGTTAAGAAGGATATGGAATGGTGGTTGAAGGTTGGGCGATTGATGGGCTGCGGATACTGGGATTACATTTTTTTGTACAAAAGGTAAATAAAGTAAGGGTACTTGTGTCATTAGATCATTTATTTTCATTTTGTAAGTGTGGAATTAAGTAAAATGGAATCGGAATTGAAATACAGTGGTGCTTTGATAATATACGTTAAAGTGTAGGTGGTGATCAACACATTTTATATCTATTTATTTCGTCCCCCGACCGTCGATTTATCGCGTTTTCTTCTCCTGATTATGCCTTAACTGTCGATATTTTCTAGAAAGTCGATACTGCCGTATCTCATGTTATTTTGCAGGATATGTGTGTTTTTGGACGCATTTACATCTTGACGAACTAAAAAGACTAAGCCGAGGACGAGAATGGGAATCGAGAAGGAACAAAGAAGGAAACAAATGCAAATTGAGAAAAAAGAATGATCGCCTACACAAGGGTCGACTTCAATCGTCCATATCTTGAGTTCTACAAATTAAATCAGGGTAATTTTGGTGGCGTTGGAAAGCTGATTCTCTTAGCTTTCTAACGGTATATTACACGTCCAATTTGAACAAGTAACAAAGAAATGGCAGCCATTTGAAGTTGAGTGCGCAGTGCTGTGACCTACAGCGCTACTCGATCGAGTGCCTCTACTGCACTCGATCGAGTGCCACTCCGTGAAGCTCCTGCCGCGCCGCGCATCAACTTTATTTCGACTTATAGTTTGGACCTATTTTGAAGTCCAACAGATATCTTTTAAATAAGACTTTTGACTACATTGTCAGATACTTTTCATTTTACACTTTTTTTTTACCTTCTTTTACACACTTTTTCATTCTACATTCAGTTTTCCTAGTTTAGTTTACCTACCTAGAGATCTTTACAATTTTCTTCATCATTTGGTATTGAATTTCAATTCTCTTTCAATTCATCTTTATTTATTGTTCTAGTATTGTTGTTTCCTTCAATTGATGGTTGATTATCTTGATATGTTTAGATTCGATTTCTTTCTTTCTTGTCTGATTAATTTTATTATGCGTAGCTAATTTCTCATCTAGGGTTAAGGGGATCTATGCATATTAGGAGGGATTATAATTAATTGATTAATTGTTAATCGCATGAACTATCGCTTGTTTATCGTCTTAAATCTGATTGATTGTCTGATGCATAATTCAATTAATTAGCATAGCAATTAGGACTTTTCACCGACCGGGTTAAGAACTAATTAGGTCACGATAATTCGGGTAGACTGACTTAATGCTAGCGACCGCAGGTTAAGTTTAGATCTAAAGGTTGTATTGTACCGACCGGACTTGCACCTTAGGTAGTTCGATTAATGATTAGTTAGTTAATTCCGTGACCCCGACTAATATTCACAGTGAACCTACGATCCTAGACCTTTACCTTATTATTGTCTTGTCTTAGTTACAAAACCCAAGAAAAACAGTGACCCATAATCTAGGATCTAATTCTTAGGATAAATAATTGAATTCCCATCTCCTTGTGGTTCGACCCCTGACTTCGCTATCTACATTAGTTAGTGACCTTAGGGTACTTTTGATTAGGGATACGACTACCCCTATCAAATTTTGGCCGTCGATTTATCGCGTTTTCTTATCCTGATTATGCCTTAACTGTCGATATTTTCTAGAAAGTCGATACTGCCGTATCTCAGGTTATTTTGCAGGATATATGTGTTTTTGGATGCATTTACGTCTTGACGAGCTAAAAAGATTAAGCCGAGGACGAGAATGGGAATCGAGAAGGAACAAAGAAGGAAACAAATGCAAATTGAGAAGAAAGGATGATCGTCTACACAAGGGTCAACTTCAAATGTTCATATCTTGAGTTCTACAACTCCAATCAGGATGATTCCAGTGGTGTTGGAAAATCTCTTTCTCTTAGCTTTCCAACAGTATATTACACGTCCAATTTGAACAAGTAACAAAGAAATGGTAGCCGTTTGAAGTCGAGCGCGCGATGCTGTAACCTCCAGCGCTACTCGATCGAGTGCCCCTACTGCACTCGATCGAGTGCCACTCCGTGAAGCTTTTGCCCATATTTTTGGGGGTCACTCGATAGAGTGCCATTAAGCACTCGATCGAGTGCACCCAGTTTGCATTATTTCAACTTAGAGTTTTGGGCCTGCTTTTGAGTCCAACTGATACTCTTTATATATCAGTTGTCTGACTCTTGTTTGAGGGACTTTGATCTTTTCTTTTACCTTCTTCTACACACTTTTCATTATTTTAGTTTTCTTAGTCTAGTTTACTTTGCCAGATACATTGAACCTAGTTCCCCGTCTCAGATCTTGAATTCTCCGGTATTATTATTCTTAATTTCAATTCCAATTTAGTTTTCTACTTTAATTTCTGTCTCAATTTATTCTTCGTATTGTTTTATTGTTTTCTAGCGTAGAATTATTATTGCTTTCCGTAGATTAATTCATATCGTTCTCGTTATGTTTAATTGCGATTCGTATTTTGTTAGTTTATTTAATTCTAGTATGCATAGCTAAATTCCATCTAGGGTTTAAGGGGACCAATGCGTATTATTAGGGTTATAGTCAATTGACCTGTTTCTAATCGTATGAACTATTGCCTGAATATTGTTTAAACTCTGATTAATTGTTTGATGCATAATTCAATTAATTAGTATCGCAAATTAGGACTTTTCGCCGACCGGGTTAAGAACTAATTAAGCCACGATTGTTTGGGTAGACTGACTTAATGCTAGCGACCGCAAGTTAAGTTTAGATCTAAAGGTTGTAGTGTACCGACCGGACCTGCACCTTAGGTAGTTCGATTATTGACCTGTTAGTTGACTCCCTGACCCGAGTAATATTCATTGTGAACCTGAGACCCTAGACTTTTCCTGTTATTGATTTATCTGTTAGTAATTAGTTATTAGCCTACCAAAACCAACTCAGACCGTGACCCATAACCTATAGTCTAATTCTTAGGAGTAGACGACTAAATCCTGTCTCCTTGTGGTTCGACCCCTGACTTCACTATCTAAATTAGTTGGTGACCTTAGGGTATCTTTGATTAGGGATACGACTACCCCTGTCAGGTGGTATTTCGTAAAAACTTGTAAATACGTGGTGGTATTTTGTAATTTTTCAAAAAATATGATCTCTCTCTTCTTCTTCCTTCTTTCTTTTCTAGTTTTCCGCTTCTTCTTCTTTCCAATCACCCTTTGCCCCAGCCTAGTCATCTCCGACGATCGTGTCTATGGCCCCCACCGAGACCTCCAAGGTATACCACCCCGCTTGTGGTGTTACAGCCATTAAGAGCCATGTCGCCTTGGTCCTTAACTTGAAAAAGTCTCGTACGACTTATGGGCTGAGTTGTTTCTCAACACCGCCAAATCAAACCAAATCCACCACCACCTCATCGACCTACCGAAGGATGTCCCATCACCAGCCGACGCCTCTGACCTGACCTTGTTGGAGTGTGGGACCGACTTGATGTCATTGTCAAACAATGGACGTACGGTACTATTTCCGATGACCTTCTCGTGATCGTCGAGGCTTGTTCAATGAGAATAAGCATTCTTGTGTCGTCTTACTCGAACAACAATTCCTATATACCCACATGGAGAACTTCCCTATGTCTCCTCGTACCGTCAAGCATTGAAACACCTTGTTGACTGATGCGCGTATTTTATATACACTTTTTATGCTTTTTATACGCGCATTCCCGTGCTTATCGAGTAGTGAAAGCTACTATTTTGCCCCGAATTGGCTACTTTGTGGTGTATTTTGTCTTTTTGCAGGAACAGAAGCCACATGAGCTAAAACGAACCAAAACCGAGCTAAAATGAAGCTGGAAAGAGCAATCCCAAAAATGGGTCAAGTATAGTCGACCGACTATTATAATAGTCGGCCGACCATTATTACCAACAGTTATTTTAGTCGGCCGACTATTTGGGCGTCAGCAGAAGATCAAATGAGTCAATAATGGTCGAGCGACTATCAAAATAGTCGGCCGACTATTTTCTGGGCCGCGGACAAATTTCGTGTTGAGAAAGATGTTTCCTTAATCAGTTTTAACTCTTCCTAATTGTATTTAAGGGGAGTTTCAGCTTGTTTATAATTTACTTCTCCCTAAACTTTTACTCTTAATCTCTTCTAGAATTACTTTTACCTCTGCTAGTTTAATTTCTCTCTTAAAAACTCGGTTATTGTAAGATTATAACATTTGAATCGCCTTCAATCCTTTTGTTAATTTAATCTAATCTTTCTCCCTTCTTCCTTCTTCTTCGTTCTTGATCCTTCTTAATCTTTGTTTATGCTTATCGCAAATTTTATTATCATTCATCATGTTTAATCTAGTAAAATCGTTTATTAGTATTGTTGTTCTTGATTTAATTATGAGTAGCTAATTTCCTTTGCTAGGATTTAGGGGATCTGCGAATTGAATGTAGTCGCTAAATAAGTTATAGATCTGTCAATGATATTGCGTCTAAGTTGTCAATTGTAGCATATAATCGCGATTAGTCAGTTAATGTGCATGATTGATTAATTGAATTCAGTAAACTTGAACCTAAGATCGGAAGCTTGGTAAAAGTTAGACCTGCTACAACACATTAGTATGCCTTAATAAGATCAGAAGCCTTTAGACGCATGCTAGGGTGAATAGCGGATCGGAAGGACCTTTTCACCACCCCTTAGACCAATATCTGCGATAGACCTGTGACTTAGACCGTGACCATATGAAATTCATGGTGAACCTTCCTAGATTTCACTCCATATATCTATTTGACTTTATTCATCTTATTTATTTTAGTTATTTCTTCTCCTTTACTTCTCTTCCTCCACTACTTTTAGATTAGTTAAAAACAAACCAAAAAACCCCCGATTTGTTACTTAGATAAACTTTAATACGAGTAGGATTTATTGTCTCCTGGAGGCATCGATCCCGACTTCCCTGACTATATTTTTAGTTGGACCGTAGTTGGTTATTTTTGATAGGTACACGACTAGCTTACCATTGACCAATTAGAAAATATCGGATCCAAACTTTTCGACGACCTTCTTCTCTTTCATATGGTAACCAATGTCTCCAAGGGATACGGGAGTATCGCTACGCTGATCCAACAAAGCGATCCTCTTCTAACCTTCATTAAGGTCTGGTCCAAGTTAGCTCTCTACGAAACTCGTCAAACCAAGGCAACCAAAACTTCCTCTCCGAAGGTCCTGGCCATAAAGATTGACAGCCAACACGACTATGCTTCTAAAAGAATATTCTTGTGATGTAAAATGGTCGGGTAGAAAGAAAACATCGTCACATACTTGAGAAGGCGAAGGCCTTATATTTTGAAGGGAAGTTGCCTGTACAGTTTTTGGGTGAATGCGTGTTAACAGCTGCCTATTTGATAAATCGAACACCCACACCCTTGTTAAATGGAAAAACACCTTATGAATTTTTATATCATAAGACACCCAAATCTGACAATTAACGAGTCTTAGGTTGTTTGTGCTATGCCCATAATAAAGGAAGACCGCAAGGCAAATTTGGTGAACGGGGGACGAGATGCATTTTTATTGGGTACTCTTATAACAAAAAGGGGTGGAAGGTGTATGATTTAAAGGAAAAACGAGTTTTCGTGTCCCGAAATGTCATTTTTTTTATTAAAATAGTTACCCTTTCTCGATCTCAGTCGATAAGAGTATGACACAACAAGGGCCTGACACAACACCCCAAGTTGTGAGGGGGAGAGACGAAATAGAGGTCGTCTATGATGAAGTCGACACAGGAGGACGCGGCCAGAACAAGGCTGATGAAACATGGGATATCAGCCAGGTGAGAGCTGATGAAATTGAGGTAATCGATCAGGATCTGATAAGTGTGTTTTGTAGTGTTTATTTCACGTGTTTGGTCCCGCTTTCTTTTGTGAAATCACTCTTTAGAGCGGTTTCGAGGCTACTTACACTTCTTCTAGCTTGTTTTAGGTTTCTAATGCTCATCATGGAGAAGTGGAACGATTCTGTCTCATTTCCGATGCATATGGAGCCAAAGAAGAGAAGCGACGATGATTCGGTGACTTAGACTCGATCCCGAGTCCCTTGGAGCCCATTTGAGAATATCCCGAGCACTGAGCATCAATAAAAAGCCTTGGAAGAGCAAATAAGGACCCATCACGGCCAGGAAGGACCCATCACGGACGGGATGAAAAGACGAGAAGATACGAGCTACTTGAGAGTGGTCCCGACCGTGACCACCACCATCACTGCCGGGACGGGCCCAGCTCGCACTCCGCTTCATTCAGTGGCGGACCTAGGATTTTACCCCTAGGGGGGCACAAAAAAAAATTCCGACATTTTTTAAGTTTATAAAGTACTCCACATTTTACGCTATTATTTTCTCTATAAATTAATCCACATTTTACGCTATTATTTTCTCTATAAATTAATCCATATTTTACGCAATTATTTTCTTTATAATACTTGAAAGTTTTGAAAAATAGTTTAGATATAATACAAATCTTCCAATAATATGTAGCATGAAGTAGAAGGTGGTAAAGTTGGTTGCATTAACAATATTTCATACAAGTGACTCGGGTTCGAATCCCTTTATCTATACATTTATCTTTTGAAAAGTTACAAAATAATTTAAGAAATGAAATGTCATTAACAAGGCTCGAGCTCATGACCTATTGATGAGGAGGCAAATGACCAAACCAACTCAGCAACACCCATCAAACTGATATTGCAAATGGTTTAAATCTATTAGTTTCAAAAATTGTCGGGGGGGCCCGGGCCCCCCTTAGGTCCGCCCCTGGCTTCATTCTTTCAATTCTCTCACTTATGGAACCCTATATATACCTTCCTCTTGTAATTTTTTAGAGATATGAAACCCTAGATAGAGAACTCATATCATTAGCTTAGTTTCTCCTTAATCTTTCTTTAATCTTCCTTTAATCTTAGATTAATCTTAGTAGTTACTCTTGTATTATTGGATTTCTTGAAGAATCTATCTAGATTGACAACCTTGGTGGATGTATTTGGGTTTTCTTTATATACAAGTTTCAATCTTTTCATTTATCTTCTAGTTTGGTATAATCCTTCTTTTCTCCTTTCTCTTAATCTTTCATTGTTAGTTAAGTTTTAATCTTTATCTTTTGTTTATTGTTCTTCCTTGTTTGTTCTTCATTATGAATGTCTTTGTTCTTATGTTAGTTTCTCTTGTTTATGTTAGTTTTAGTTTAAACATGTGTGAGTAGATTCTTGTGGGGTTAGTAGGGGGATTAAGTGTTGATTATGGGTGATTAGGGTTGATTGTGGGTAAAGGTTGAATCTTTGTTGCTAGTCACTTGTTATGCATGCCATGTGTTTGATGAAATGTTTGTTA
Source organism: Agrostemma githago (assembly GCA_958450325.1). Taxonomy (NCBI): domain Eukaryota; kingdom Viridiplantae; phylum Streptophyta; class Magnoliopsida; order Caryophyllales; family Caryophyllaceae; genus Agrostemma; species Agrostemma githago. The sequence goes on along the minus strand of OY288254.1, from coordinate 13,270,438 downwards.
GGGTGGTAGTGGCCAATACTACTCTTGTTAGTTTCCTCTTTCTTGTTGTATGTTTGATTGGTGATTGAATTCTCTTGTTTTGGGTAATTTCTTGCATGAGTTTTCGGGTTTGTTTTTGTCGCGAGAGCGCGGACTTACCTTAGTGACTAGGTGACACCTACACCCTCGATTTCCCACTAGCCTAATGCACCTATGAACCCGACCTAACCCTACTCCCCTTATTGATTTCTTCATCTTCTTAGTAATTGTTCTTCTTGTTTATTGTTTGAATTTAGCTTTAGTTGAATCACTTAGTTCATGTCATTCCTAGTTCATTCATAATCATAACTTTCTTTCCTTTCATTGTCTTAGTTTGTTTATCCTTATTTCTTAGTCTAGTGATCGTGTTAGTAATCAATTCTTGTTAATTCTCCTCCCTTTGTGATCTTGTGACTTAGTCTTGTGTTGTAGGCAAACTCTAGTCTAGACCGTTTTCCGTCCTTGTGGTTCGACCCGACTTCCCTAGCTACTAGTTAGGATTAGTTGGTTATATTTGGTGACGGGATCCCCGCGACAAATCCCACCATCAATTTGGCGCCGTTGCCGGGGACGGTGTCTGTTTAGACTTTGTTTGCTTATTTTCTTGACTTAGTTACCGTTTTTGTGTGTTTTTCTCTTCTTGTCTTTTGTTGTGTGCGTTTATTATCTCTACCTAGTGCCCATAAAGCACTAGATGTTCTCACGTTTGTTCCTAGTGTAGTGCATGCCTAGAAGGGGAGACGACTTCTTACTCTTCAATCCAGAGCCGGAAAGACTCTTTAGAGCCTTTCGCCAATGGACAATTGCTCGAGCTAGGAATTCTCAACCGGGTACTAGCACCAACATTGAGGATCAAGCTCAAGGACTTGACTTAAATGAAGCATCTCAAGAGACCACCGAAGGGACCTTCTTGAATCCCTTTGGTACATTATTCGAATCACCTCCTACATCTCCTTCAACATCTCAATCAAGTTTTACACCGTCATCTCCCTTACATCCAAACATGCCTAAATTCTCATCACACTCTACTTTCACTGAGGATGTCTTGCTGGGACCGAACACTCTACCGGCCGCTTATGCCGGAAATTTTGTGGCCAAGACACAATTCTTTCAACTTGTGGAGCGAAATCAATTTACTGGTTTGCCCACCGTAGACCCGCACCAACATATGGAGACATTCTCCGATAATTGTGATGCTATTTCTCAAACCGGGATTACTCACTACAACAAAATCACCTTTTCGCGGCGATTATTTTGGTATTTCGTGGCGATTATATTTGACGCGAAAGGTTTCCCCGTCGACTGTGTGTTCGTTGGGGTAGGCGGCGTTGCCGTAGCCTTTCGTGGCGAATAATCGATTCGCTGGGTTAGCTTCTTAAAATCGACACGAAAGAAGGTGAGCTTTAGTGGCGGTTTTTGTGGCATTTATTTTCGAAGTGGTAAGTGGTTTATACTCTCCATCTAAAATCAACTGTAGCAATTGTATTCGACACGAAAAATACTAGAAAATATCATCTAATGGTAATCGTAACAATTGTATTCAACGCGAGATGTACTATAAAATGTCATCTAATGGCAGTTGTACTAATTGAATATCGCGCTATATTTTTTTTTACTATACCTGGATAAGATACGAAAATTAAAATGAAAAAGGGACAATTGAAAAAAATGATACAAATTTTATATTACTAATAAAATCCAAAAAATTATACACGGTATCCAATAACAACGACGAATAAGTTAAACTAACACAAAAAACGAAAAAAGATGAATTATGTTTTCACAACTTGAAAACAATTACTCTATACTACATCTTTGGCCACTAAAGCTAAACTCCAACTCATGTATTGCGTAAACCTGCCTCAAGAAACTGCAATAAACAAGGATAAAAAGCGGTATATACAACGTTAGTCTAAATTTTTATCTATTTCTAGCGTGTAAGGAAAACAAATAATGTCTACTTAGTGACATATAACAAAGTGTCAAACATATAATCACAATGTACAAATATTAAAACAAGTAGGATGTAAGACGTCAGTCCGATGATATGATCATCTACATCCATGAATCTTATTATAGGATGTTGCATTCCCAAGGAGAAACAAAAAGGTCATATGAATATCATTTAAGAAATTTGGAGAAAGTTTCTCCCATAGGCACTTTTGGAGAGAGTTTCTCCGATAGAAAATCATGTTCTACAATTTTTTTTCAAATTATGACCGCAAATTAAAATCATGGAACAAAGAAGAAAGCTCAAAACACGATTATTTAGCTATATGTTGATCACACGACAAGAGAGGCAAAATCTAGCCATCCACAAGATTACAATTTTTTATTACTATCTTTGAAGTGTGTGTTTTTCATTCTGATGCAATATAAAAAGTGAGAAGTCAAAAGTTCATTGGAATCACTAAGGCATTGTTTGAATATTTTAAGTATATTTGATCATGCTAATCTATGTTACTTCAACTCTACGATCATAGTATCATACCCATGTCCGACACAAACAGTTGCATCTCAAAATCTCACAAGTTAAGACCTGGCCATCTAATACTATAAGTTTAGTATACATGACAGGCAAGAAAGCAACAAGGAAACAAGCAGTAAATGTATTAGGATGAAAGACCATAGTAGATGTCCTACTTGATATCTTTTGAGTTCCTTGATAGTTTTGTCGTCCGTAGTCAGTTCCAATATACTAGCATGCCAGCATTACACAGCGAAATACAAGTGTAGCATTTACGCACCAAAATAGAAGCGATGTAGCCGCAACAGTCTAGTAGTATTACAAACGGTCTAGCCTTTACGCAAAAGTATAATGGCATTTCGAAACCGACGACAAACATCAAAAACATATATACCACGATAATACATATATAACACATAACATAAACGGATAGATAGAACATAGATAGATAGATAGATAACGTCAACAATAATGAAAATCTAGAAACTGATCGACAACACACATGGCATTAACAAGAACAGAAATACTCTCGTTAGACGGTTACAATATTGACATTACTTTGTTTGGTTGCCTCTAATTCACTAGTCATCGTATTTTATATTGTACAACTTTTCGGTCAAATCTTTTTCCAAAACATCATCAAACAGAGATTCGGTAACACTAGTACTGCATAATTGGTCTGCAACATTTCTCGAAATAACTCTGCCATAAACTCAACAGCAAACTCAATAATGCAACAAACCCCATAAATCCCATCAACTTCAATTAACTACAACAACAATAACCAATCATCAATACAACAGACCCTAAATTACAAAACACCAATCCCCCAAATCAAACAAACACAATCAGAAAATCAAATAAAAACAAAACATAAAATTCATATTTGTGAATCACAAAACGCACCAGACATGACAATCAGACTGGTCCGCGAGTGACGCAAGCGCACCACCTGGTGAATCGAGATTTTTGGATTCGAGAAACAGAAGTTGAGAGATGACGAGGCAGTATCTTTAGAGATAGGGCGATTGATGCGTTCGCAAACTCTAGAATTTGTCGACAATGGAGGATAGGTGAATGTGATTTCTGTAATAAGGAGAATAAGTTTTAAGTGGGTTTATTAGAATATTGGGGTTGTGACGAGATAACCCATCGATTTTTCGGGTTTATTAGCGTCGATTGATATTTGTTATAAAAGGGGTCATTCATAAGGAATATAAGTACATTATTTATGTCGATTTCTCAATTGTCAGGAAATAATCGTCGCGAAAAGGTAATTTTGTTGTAGTGACTCAAGATCAAATTCGATGGGTTCTTTTCCCGTTCTCTCTTATTGGAAAAGCTAAACAATGGTTTAAGAGTCTCGATAAGGCGGCCATGGGGATTGATACATGGAAGAAGCTTGCATTAGCATTCTATCAAAAGTTCTACCCTCCCGAGAAGGCAAACTTGCTAAGAGCCTCCATCACCGGTTTTCAACAACGAGATGAGGAGAGTCTCTATGAATCATGGGAAAGGTTTAAGGCCTTGGTCCGATCTTGCCCCCATCATGGGTTGTCCCAATGGTTTTGTCCAACAATTTTGGAATGGTTTATATGAAGATTCTAGGGCTATACTCAACATGATTTCCAATGGAAGGTTTACCGAGGTCGAGGATGACCAAACTTGGGCTAGGATTGAAGAAATGACGGTTCACAATTCTCAATATTCTAGGCCTAGAAAGGCAAATAGAGGGGGAAGGCATGAGATTGATGCAATCACACAACTTAGTGCCGATTTTGGGGCACAATTGAAGACCCACATGGATGTCATCAACAAGAAGCTTCAAGGTCACTTTAATCAAACTCAAGCCACAAGTTCTTCCCACCAACAATTTATCCATCAAGTTAATGCTATGAGAATGGTTTCTCCTACCTCTTATTATGGGATATGTGAGATTTGTGGGATATATGGACATGAGCCTCAACATTGTCGAAGTAGCATTGAGCAAGTGAATGCTTTTCAAGTATACAAACAAGGTGCCCCATACTCTACTTACAAGGCTCAAAATGTGCAAAATCGTCATATGTTCCAAGCCTCTCAACAACAAGCTCTATAACAACATCTTCCATCATATGTTGCTCCTCCCTTAAGGGATAATCAAGGCTACCAAGGTTACCAAGGCAATCAAAGGCCTTTTAACAACTTCCAACAACAAAATGCTTACCAAAATCAAGGTGCCTTCAACAATCAACAAGGGTTCAATAATCAAGGGAACTTTAATCATCAAGCTCAACAAGGTGGTTTTCAAGGAAACCAACACTCTCAAGGGTTCCAAAACAACCAAGGTTACCAAAATCACAATCAAGGTAACTTTCAAGGCCTAAATCAAGGCAATTCTCAAGGGTTCTAAGGGAACTTTCAAAATCAACAAGGGCTCCAAAATGCTCAACAAGACAACAAGCCAAGGAGCCGATCTCCAACTCATGACTATGGTTTTCCCCTAACCCTCACTAATACTCCACACAGCCAACAATCTTCGACTCGGGAATTTGATATGCAAAAGACGATGTTGGACATGCAAAGGAGTAGTCAAGAGATGCAAAGAAACCAAATGGAGATGCAAAGAAATCAACAAGAATTATATGCTCAAATTCAAAAGGACAACAAGGTAATAAATACTCATGTGAAGATGCTTGAAACCCAACTAGCTCAAGTTGCTTCGGGTAGCTCATCTAGGCAAAAAGGTCAACTACCTCCTCAAGGCGTACCATCGAAATTGGAAACCGTGAATGCTATCACCTTGAGGAGTGGTGCATCCTTTGATTCTCCCTTGTTTCCTAATGAACATGAAGCTATGAAAGAAGTGGAATCCTCATCTCAAGACTATGAAAATCCGAGGAATCTCATGGAGGAGCAAGTCTTATGGGAAGTTGAAAAACCGAATGAAGACAAGCCTCCTCCACCCAATGAAGAAAATGAAGCAAAGAAGAAGGTAAGTGAAAAATCCAAGCTCAAAGAAGTCAACAAGAACAACATCAAGTTGCCCTTCCCATCGAGGCAATTGAAGATAAAAGCGGATGTTCAATTTGATAAGTTCGTCGATATTGTGAAAAAATTAGATGTGAACATCCCTTTCACCGAGTTAATTACCCAAGTCTCGGCCTATGGAAAATTCATGAGGGAAATTTTGGATAGGAAACGATCCTTAGACAAGGTAGAGAGAGCAGCATTTACAAGAGAGGTGAGTGATCTTATTCAAGGCTCCACCTTACCTAAGCTCAAGGATCCGACTAATTTCTCAATTCCATGCACCATCGGGAATATGAGGATCGAGAGGGCGTTGTGTGATTTAGGGGCGAGCGTAAGCATTCTCCCTTATTCTATTTGTGAGCAACTCGGTATGAAAGAGCTAAAGTATACCTCGATTACACTCCAAATGGCGGATCGTTCACTTAATCGACTATTAAGAATGTTGGAGGATGTGTCGTTAAGGATTGGAAGGTTCTTCATCCCGGTTGACTTCCTTGTACTCGATATGCCCGAGGACCCTAACACCCCCATTATCCTTGGGCGACCATTTCTACACATCGCCGGTGCATTGATCGATGTCAAGAAAGGTAGGATCACTTTTGAGTTAGGCGACGAGAAGCTTGCTTTTGACCAGCGACGAGAAGGCACTACCTCACTGACAAATAAAGAGTCATGTAATATGATCCATGCCTTTAAAGACATCGAGCTAGGGAAGAAATTGGGTGAAAAGAACGATGTTGTCAAAAATTGGGATGAAGCAAGTGAAAAGAGAATGTCCTTGTGTGATAATTTGAAAGCTTGTAATAAGCTTGACTTTGTGGAGCTACAGAGTAGTTGGAGATGAGCGAACTCACTTGCTTGAGTTTCAAATCTCCCCTTCTGGATAATGTGCAAAATGAAGATGCTTTGGAGCTTGGGGTGGATGAATACCGTTGTCATGTTGACATGGAAAAACTTGTTGGTAAGAGGAAGGTTGAGCCTCCATTGATGTTCCATGAAAAGAAATGGAAGTTTGGGTATATCCCGAAAGAGTGCAAGTACAAGTTCAAACCGTTGAATATAGCCAATCGGGATGTCCCGGGAACGTCAAGGCAAGGTTATGAAGAACCTTGGAGTGTATGTTGGTATTCCACGAGCTTCGTTGAAGATTGCTCAAGAGCCTTCGACTTGTTGCTCCGTGCCCTCGAAGGCTATGGAATAGTGTGCAATTGTGTTGGTGAAGAATGAAGATCCCTCACAAGCCTTGGTTTGACCGAGTTCCTCAAGAACCGTCGTGTTGTATATATCTCTTTCCTCTTCTTTCAATTATTGAGTTTGTGTTTGTGTGAGTTTGGTTTATAGGATTTGTGTGTTTTGTGGAGTAGTTCTTGTCATTTGGAATTTTCTTGAGTGATGTGAGGGAGGATTTTTGATGGAAGTTATTGAGCTTGATTGATAGGTTTGAAGTGAAGATGAAGAAATATAAAGGGTTATGGATGATAGAAGATTTGAAGCTTGGTGGAGGAAGTCGGTTTTTGAGCTTTTCGTAAGCTTTTGGGGACATGATTTTTATCCCGTAGTTGGTAATGTTCTTAGGGTGGAAGACTTGGTAAAATCAAGGGGAATGAAGATCTAGAGAGGTGTCACGGCCGTGATGAAGCCCTCACGACGGTGACGAGCTGTGCTATAAAAGACTGCTCACTGACAGGTCGTCCCGCCCGTGAGCAAAATCGATCCCGCCCGTGACGAGATCCTTCCCGACCGTGATGGGTCCGTCACGACCGGGAAGGATCCCAGCAGCCCCCTTCGCCTTCTTTTCTTCATTTAAGCCCCACCCTACCACTTTATACCCCCACCCAACCTCCCTACTCACCTTTGCCACTATCATTTCGTCCTTACACTTCAATTATACACCTTCATCTCATCTTCTCATCACTATAAACCGAGTTTCCCCTTAAATACCAACCTCATTTAACCAATGCAAGCCCGATACTTCAACCATGCCACTACATTTAGGAAGAGGAGGAATATCGATGACGAGGATGAGCAAAGTGCCGAGAATGATCATTGAGACGATGGAGATTGTTGAGTTGCTAACCGTTTGGTAGGCACGACTCTCTTTTCTTTTCCGTCTTTTATTTGCTTAGTCTTTCTTTGTTTATTCCCTTATTTTTATGCTTTTAGTGTCGTGGTGGCCCTGGGGCCCTTTAGTTATTGCTTCTGATTCTTGATGACGTGACTACATCGAGAATCCATTGAAAAATCCAAATTGTCAAGTTCTTTTCACTTTTTCTTTATTTTTATTTTCTTTTTGGTCGAATTTAGTCGGAATTGGGCGAAATCGGGGCTAGGTGACTTGATTACACCTAGCCCTCCCCTCCCATTTCCTTTTATTTTCTTCTTTGGGAAATTCCCATTTGTACCCTCTAAGTTTTCACTTTTCCCAGTTGTACCCCTGCGTATAAGCAATTCCCAACTCTACCCCTGAACTCTGTTAATTACTCTCAACCGTGACTAAACTAGAATTAGCCGTTAAGTATGTCTGTTAAATGTCAACTTGCAGTCCTAATCTAATGACATGTCGAGTGACATGTCGGTCTAGTAGCCTTTTGGCCTTCGTTAATCCCTAATTACCCTTTCATTTTAATTTCAAACTACAAACCCTTCCTCATCAATTCCTTCCTTTCTTCCCCTGTTCGAATTCACTGATCATCACCATATCATCTACCATTCTTCCTCTATGTACTATCATCATGATCATCATCATCATCATATTCTCCGTTGCTTTTCTCACTTATTATTGCATGTTGTTGTTGATTTCAACGAGGCGAAAACTCGAAATTAGAATGAAGGGGTAATTAGGGATTAACGAAGGCCAAAAGGCTACTAGACCGACATATCACTCGCCATGTCATTAGATTAGGACTACAAGTTGGCACTTAACAGCCATACTTAACGGCTAATTCTAGTTTAGTCACGGTTGAGAGTAATTAACAGAGTTCAAGGGTACAGTTGGGGATTGCTTATACGCAGGGGTACAACTGGGAAAAGTGAAAACTTAGAGGGTACAAATGGGAATTTCCCTTCTTCTTTTTATTTCTTCCCCCATCCATATCTTTTCTCGTCTCGGCCCTAGGTGACTTGATTACACCTAGGCCCGACACATTCTACACTTTCTTCACTTTGATTTTTGATTTTTAGCTATATTTTCCCTTTTTCTCTTCTTTTTAGTGTCTTCCACACACTACCGATCGAGCATGAGGACATTGTTCGGTTTAAGTGTGGGAGAGCGATAGCTTAGTCTAGTTTAGTTTTATCTTAGTCTAGTTTAGTTTTATTTTCGTAGTTTTTTCGAATTTTTTTAAAATTTCTGAAAATTTAAAAAATTTCATAAAAACCAAAAATATTTTCTTTTGTGACTTTTTCTTTTGTGTCTTTGTGTCGTATATTTGTTGTGTTGTATGTGTTTTGCCTCCTCATTTCCTTGTAGGTTGCTTGATCGCCGTCAGTCTCGGAAAGCTCTCGTCATTCGATAATATCCTCATATCTCTTTCTCCTTCTCCCATTTTGGTGTTTGGAGGAGAATTTGTGATGGTGTGTGCATGGGTGGAGCTTTTTGGAGTTTGTGGATTGATTTGGTTGCTTGCTTGGAAGTTCGGGGTTGTGTTTGTTTACTTTTTGTGTGTGTTTGTTTTATTTTGTTTTTTTGTGTTTGTCTCATTTTCTTTCGTTTTTGTTTCATCTTGTTTAGTCTGTGTCTTGTGTAGAAAAGGTTTTCGAAAACCCGGTTTTGAGGCTGGTGCGCAAATGTCTATTTTTCCTTTTTAGTGATATAAATCGATTCTTGGACTTTAGTCTAGTAGAATGACTTTAAATCAATAATTTCGTTGGTTCTTTACCTTGTGTCCACCTAGTCTACTAAGGATTTACTGCGGGATTTGCATTTTGACCACCTTGACCACCCACGGAGTGAAAAGGACTTGGTTTCCGAGTCCCATCTCTTAGGTGACCATGTTCGAAATTGTTTGATTAGTCCAAGTTTCCCCCTTTTTTGTGGGTTTGAAGGGAAGCGTGCGCCCGACATACCCATTTCCCTACCTTCTACACATATCTCACAAATAAGTTGCATTTTGTCGAGGTTTCTATACTTGGTTGTAATGATTGACTACAATACAAAATTTAGCCAAAAGGGCAAACCAAGGCAAAAAGAAAGAAAAAGAAAGAAGAAAAAGAAAAGGCACAACAAATCAAAAACAAAATACAAAAGGAGAAAAAGAAATGGCATAACAAACCAAAAGCAAAATACGAAAGATGAAAAATGCCAAGAAAATCGTTTCACAAAAAAAAATCTTACCCCTCAAAAATAAGCCTTTTACCAATTGTTATCGTGAAGAGCCTACCAAAGGACCGAGTCCCTAGGAAGGATGATAGCGGTAATGGTCGGTATTTCCTAACTTTGCAATCATATCCACCTTTTTACTTGGACTAGTTAGGCTATTTTTGAGCATGGGACGACCCTCTTGGCTTTTCGCTAAAAGAGGCGGGGTTTCACTTTACCTACAGTGTCGACTAACTCCGTGGTTCATCCTTTTTCCATCTCCCGCCTATCGTCCCGTAGTACGTTCTTAGAAGGTTAGGAGGACCTAGTTAAGTTACCAAGGATTTTATTGCTTTGTTGTCATACTATTAGGATTTTGTCCATTTCGGTTTGTATTATTAGCTTGGGAACGTTGTCACTTGCCTTGAGTCCTTAAACCGGCGTTTCTTTCACCGCTTTGTTGAGGGAAGCGGTATTTGTTTCTTCTTGGATGCAACCGTTTGTTTGTTTGTGTGTTTTCGTGTTCTGTTGTATCCACAGTTTTGTCGCAAGACCTCACTTGCCTTGCGGAGTGTAACAACCCGGATTTTCGATGACTTAAAATAATAGATAATGCGGAAAGTTATTTAAGTCATTTAATTAAAATTATATCAGAGTGTAAATAAATCCGGATCGCTACGGATCCTTACAATAAACGACTATTAAATACATAGTCTTGATTCACTTAGTACAAAATATAGATTGTATTTTATACAAATATATTATTAAATCTTTCTCGCTCGATCCTTTCCCATCGTCCCATACCTGCACAAATATATAGAATAGAGAGACCGCTTAGCGGGACAGCAACCAAACCGTTCATCTAATATCACCTCAAACATATAAGACAATCATGTGACTAACAAGTAATATGCTTATAAAAATATTAAAGGATATCATGTAACAGATAGTTTCCTTTACTTCAATTAACCAACATGTGAGGTGATGAAAACGGTAAAGTTTAAAAGATGGGACATTGGCAGCAGCCAATTGATTTTAAAATCATTTTTCACGTAAACAGAGTATAAACACACGAGTCGTGGCTCCTAGTATCACCGCTACTCCATATTGGCTTGCATCTCACCAATAGAAGTAACCGTGTTACCGACTCGTAGACCGAACCGATCTCATGAGGTTTACATCTCACCCATAAGGCTCAATTGGGCCCGAACTTCTATTATATTATACGTTTATTCAAACGGGGCTCTGGGCTGAAATGAAAGCTGATGATTACATTCTCTGCATCACCAAGAGGGAACCCGCAGTTTTCAGAATCCTGTTCTGCCCCCATAACCTAGGTAGTAATACTGATCAAGTACTTGTCTATACGTGCGCACATACCCTACGCAGACTCTTGAACCGCAGCTCTCACTGTCGTAGGACGACTACCTTAAACACTAGGTCGACTCTCGGACCGCAGCCTCCGAGTCTGCTTTTCATTACAAGTGCAGTCGAAACACCACGCATGGTAGAATCCAACACAAGCTATTCGTCCCAGACTCGCATCGTAAACTTTATATAAAAGTCGCCCGTGAACAAGTAATACTTTATTTGGTGACCTTCAATAATTGGTCGGACTCATTTGAAAAAGTCAAATTCTCAAATACTTACTTTCAGTGTGACAGCGTTATACTTTAATCCTCAAGTGTCACCCGAAACGTTATATCCCAAATATCGTATAATATTTTTAAAATAGTAAATTATTTAAATGAAGTTTTATAAAAATAAAATTTAGGTATAATAAAATATTGTTTTAAAACTTATAGTTTATGAAAAATATAATTTAAGTCATTTTTAATCGATTTACAAAATTTGATGTAAAATCATTTTTTAAATATTTATAAATGTCATGTAAAAATTTCGGAATAAAATAAATCCATTTATTTTAGAAAAATAAAATTTATAAATCTTTATCTATATAAAATTAATAAATAAAATTTTATTAAAATAAAACATTTTTCAAGTTACTAATTTACACTATTATTATAATCTATAAACAATTGTAAACGTACTAAAGAAAATTAAATACAACCAAAATTACAATTATATAAAATATAAAGTACATAGAATAAACATACATAGCAAATAGATACAAATCAATAAAAATGATATAAGTATATTTTATTAATTTAAGTTCTTTTATTCATTTTCTCAATTTCTCATATAGATAGAAATGTACAAGTGATAAATAAATTAAACAAGGGATAATTAAGTCGAATTGAATTTAGTCATAAATATATAACACGAATATAATATCACCTAACATTTTTTTATATACATAAGTAATTTAGTCATACAAACAAGCCTAAATATTTAAATAAGAAATTTATTAAATTACTAACATAATATACTTATATATATAAGAAATGTTGTTAGAAGAAAAGTTTGGTTACACTGATAGCTACGGTCTTCAATATGCACGTCCTTGTCAGAAGCACGAAATCCTACGAAACAGAAATATACGGTATAAAATACCATATAACACGAGCAGAACGGAAGAGGAGAAATGAGTAATCGAATAACTCATTAAATTAAGAGAGGGATATATAGGACTGAAACAAGACGTGAGATGAGGATGAATGATAACTACGGAAGATGGAGTAAGAATAGAACAGAAGACAGTGATTGAAAATAAAGCGGATAGTGAAGTTGGGAACAAAAGTAATAATAATAATAATAATAATAACAAGAGTGGCAGCAGTAGTAGTAATAATAATAATAAACTATTATTAGTCTCAATAATAATAATAATAATAATAATAATAATAATAATAATAATTTTAATAATAATAATAATAATAGTAATAATGCTAAATTACTAACACTACAGCAAAAATAACACAATAGCAGCGTACATCATACAACTCAAAGGACGAAGAAACTATTCAAATACGGAATCGAGACCGAGGAGCGAGAAAATTGAAATTGAAACGAGTAACAAAAGAGAGCAAATACGAGAAACGATGTAGATCGAGCTAGAGGCAAGAGGGGGCTACCTTCGTCGGTTCCAACGACCTTTTGCACGGACGACGATGAAAGCACGGTGGTCATGACGAACACGCACCATGTTAGGCACACAACCCGCGGAGAGCAGAGGAAAACATGGGAACCGAGGGAAAATCGATAAGTCGGTTCCGGGTTGCTAAGGTCGGAGTTGCACGTGACAGTAGCCCCAAAATCAATAACGTACAACAGCAACCAACAGCACGGCGGAGAAGACGGGGGTCGGAACTAGGTGAATGCAACACCAAACAGCAACGACGACACAAGGACAGCAGCAGCAGCCAGCAGCGGCGAAAGTTCGACGTCCGGTAATTGGCCGGAGTTGCGAGTCAGAACAGGGGAGGACATGACAAAAACAAACAAACAAACACACAAAGCACGGAATCGATTAGAATCGATTATAGACACGGAATCGACAGAAGAAAAATGGAGGCAATGTGACTACCTTCAAAGATGGACGACAATAGACAGAGGAGGAGCTCCAGTTCCGATGAGGCACAAATTGAATAGCAAGGGAAGGACGGAGGTCGGAGTTGGTCGAGGAAGAGAAAAACAGAGGAGATGTAGGTGGTTGATGGTAAGGACGAGACTAAGGTGGGAGGGAGTACATGAGGATGGAGGTCGAGAAGGAGGTATAGAAACGGAGGGAGTTGAAGGAGGGGGACGATGGAGTATGTGAGAGAGATGGACAAGGAGCTGAGGTGTAAGAATAGTACGGAGGGTAGGCGGGGAGGTGTAAGTGAGAGAGGGAGTGTAGGGGTGAGTAGTATAGGACGTGGGAGATAAAAATAGGAGATCCAATTTTCCGAGTCCCGGTCCGTTTTTCGTACAAGCGTTTTTCTTTTTTTCTTAAAAAGTTGAAATATCGGATTACGAAGATTAAAATAATGGAAACCGTAAAATATATTTTTTTAAAATGAATTTGTAAGACGGTAAATAAAATAGACGGTAAATAGCTTTACGAGACAATAGTTTATAAGGAATTATTATTTTAAGAATTCGATAAAATATTAAATTTTTACGAGACGAGAAAATGTTAAAACGATAGGTCAATATTAAAATATATTTTCGAGTATAAACTTTATTATTATTTTTTTTTGAGCGAGAAGATAAATAAATTTTTAATAACTCGATAAATAAATTTTCATGTTTTTATAACGGAATAATTTTTAATGTAACGAAAATAAAATGTTTTATTTATGAAAATAATTTTTCAAACGTTAAACTTGGTTTAAATAAATGTTTAAAATTTTAACTCTATTTGAAAAATATGGGGTGTTACACGGAGAGCACTTTTCCTCTAAGTGTTCTCGCGTGAGTTGAAAGGGCGTAGGGTGCGCTAATACCCGCTCGGTTAGTAGTCTAGTTTCTATTAGTTAGTAGTTAGTTCGTGCTTACTCGAGGGCGAGTAAGGGTTAAGAGTGAGGGAGTTGATAAGTGTGTTTTGTAGTGTATATTTCACGTGTTTGGTCCCGCTTTCTTTTGTGAAATCGCTCTTTAGAGCGGTTTCGAGGCTACTTACGCTTCTTCTAGCTTGTTTTTGGTTCCTAATGCTCATCATGGAGAAGTGGAACGATTCCGTCTCGTTTCCGATGCATATGGAGCCAAAGAAGAGAAACGACGATGATTCGGTGACTTAGACTCGATCCCGAGTCCCTTAAAGCCCATTTGAGAATATCCCGAGCACCGAGCATCGATAAGAAGCCTTGGAAGAGCAAATAAGGACCCATCACGACCGGGATGAAAAGACGAGAAGATACGAGCTACCGGAGGGTGGTCCCAACCGTGACCACCACCATCACGGCCGGGACAGGACCCAGCCCGACCGTGACCACCCCCATCACGGTCGGGATGGGCCTAGCTCGCACTCCGCTTCATTCTTTCAATTCTCTCACTTATGGAACCCTATACATACCTTCCTCTTGTAATTTTTGAGAGATATGAAACCCTAGATAGAGAACTCATATCATTAGTTTAGTTTCTCCTTAATCTTCCTGTAATCTTAGCTTAATCTTAGTATTTATTCTTGTATTATTGGATTTCTCGAAGAATCTATCAAGATTGACAATCTTGGTGGATGTATTTGGGTTTTCTTTATATATAAGTTTCAATCTTTTCATTCATCTTCTAGTTTGGTATAATCCTTCTTTTCTCCTTTCTCTTAATCTTTCATTGTTAGTTAAGTTTTAATCTTTATCTTTTGTTTATTGTTCTTCCTTGTTTGTTCTTCATTATGAATGTCTTTGTTCTTATGTTAGTTTCTCTTGTCTATGTTAGTTTTAGTTTAAACATGTGTGAGTAGATTCTTGTGGGGTTAGTAGGGGGATTAGGTGTTGATTATGGGTGATTAGGGTTGATTGTGGATAAAGGTTGAATCTTTGTTGTTAGTCACTTGTTATGCATGCTATGTGTTTGATGAAATGTTTGTTAGGGTAGTAGTGGCCAATACTACTCTTTTTAGTTTCCTCTTTCTTGTTGTATGTTTGATTGATGGTTGAATTCTCTTGTTTTGGGTAACTTCTTGCATGAGTTTTCGGGTTTGTTTTTGTTGCGAGACCGCAGACTTACCTTAGTGACTAGGTGACACCTACACCCTCGATTTTCCACTAGCCTAATGCACCTATGAACCCGACCTAACCCTACTCTTTCCCCTTATTGATTTCTTCATCTTCATTCTTAGTAATTGTTCTTCTTGTTTATTGTTTGAATTTAGCTTTAGTTGAATCACTTAGTTCATGTCATCCCTTGTTCATTCATAATCATAGCTTTCTTTCCTTTCATTGTCTTAGTTTGTTTATCCTTATTTCGTAGCCTAGTGATTGTGTTAGTAATCAATTCTTGTTAATTCTCCTCCCTTTGTGATCTTGTGACTTAGTCTTGTGTTGTAGGCAAACTCTATTTTAGACCGTTTTTCGTCCTTGTGGTTCGACCCGACTTCCGTAGCTACTAGTTAGGATTAGTTGGTTATATTTGGTGACGGGATCCCCACGACAAATCCCACCATCAGGATTTAGCTGAAAGAATTGGCAATGAAACAGCCGAGTCAGCCGAGCTAGACGAAGTTACATTCGACATCCAAAATAATACCAGGAACGAGATAGAGGAAATGGTTGAGGCTAGAATGGGACGAGGTGCATGAAGCAAATTTAAACCATCGTGGAAAAAGGATTACCATTGTAACTTGTAAGTCGACACAAATAATTACCTTACAAGAAAATGCTCACCACGTCCGAGCTCAATCCTCACGGTCAGGTACGCGGTATCCATTAATTAATTATGTTGCTACCAATTGTTTCTCACCATACCGCAGGACTTTCATGATTAAGAGAAAGAGAAAAGAAGAAAAGAGAAAAGTCGGGATTGAATTTTCACCCTCAACCTACATGCTTTATATTCTCGGAAGGGGCTCGTCTAGTTGTGACTTAGGCACGGGAGCTTCAAGATTATGTAGATGAGTTATGGTGGTTTAAGGTAGGAGAAGGATGAATTATATGTGTAGACGTGTAGTTGTAGGATTCAAAGTTGTATGGAAAAGTTGTGTAAATTGTGTTGCAAAGGGAGGTATTTATAAGAATTTCCCAATCCCCCGACCTAGGGTCACTCGATCGAGTACCCCTATTGACTCGATCGAGTGACCCATTAAATGGCAAACAACGGGCCTCTTGAAGGCCCACTCGATCGAGTGAGCTGACACTCGATCGAGTGGATGAGGCAGACGAGATATTTCAGAGTTTTTGACTTCGAGTTGAACTCTTGAAGTTTTCATGGCTGTTTTTGTGTCTCGGAAACGACTTTGACCGGGGTTTGACCCGGTCGCTAAAAGACGGTTTTATTTCCGGTGTTGGTTTTGACCCAAATTAGTCTTATTTGATTGGAAACGACCCGCTGGGCCTGAATTTGAGGTCGGTTTTGTGAGATTTATACTCCGTAAAAATCCCAAGCCAAATACTAAAAATTTTGAGCCCATATTCGAGCGCGTAAAAGCACGTTCGCGTCCGATCATCATCGGGTGTTTTTTGGAAACTACTATAGACACCTAGAAGCCAAATGTGGGTGTCTACATGTCTAGATAGGACAATCACCCATATCATGGAGAGCAAAGAAACAGGTAACCGTATCAAAGTCATCAGCTGAAGCTAAATATAGAGCAATGAGATTTGCAACTAGTGAGTTGATATGGTTGAGGTCCTTTCTTGCATTGTTGGGTGTATTTCACAAGAAGACAATGCGGTCATACTGTGATAATCAGGAAGCCATACATATAGCAAGAAATCCAGTATTTCATGATAGAACAAAACACGTAGAAATTGATTGTCACTTCATAGTCAACATTTGACTGAAAAGACGATCGACTTGTTTCATGTTCAAAGTAAAGAACAAATAGAAGATTTGTTTACCAAGGCATTAGAAGGAGAATTGTTTGACCATCTGCAGTTCAAGTTGGGACTCGGTTTACCAAGTGATGAGTGTTATTTATATACATATTTTTATCCCCTAATTGTTAGTTTAGTCCCGGTTTTTTGTGATTAACTTGTTAATTATTATGCAATATACTTTGAATGTCGATACTTCCGTATGTATGTGTATTTTGTAGATTTGGATGCATTTGGAGCAAGTCGGAGCATTACGGAATCGACAATTGAAGAGTTTACACCTAAGCACATAATCGAAGGAAGAAGATGCGGAATACACAAAGAAACAAATATCAAAGAAGGAAAAGACATCAAACGATATGAAAGAATGATCACCTACACAAGGGTCAAATTCAAACGCCTATATCTTGAGTTCTACAACTCCAATCAGGATGATTAAGGTGGCGTTGGAAAGCTCTTTCTCTTGGATTTCTAATATTAAATTGCACGTCCAATTTGAACAAGTAACGAAGAAATGACATCCGTTTGAAGTCGAGCGTGCAATGCTGTGATCTATAGCTCTACTCGATCGAATACCCTAGGTGCACTCGATCTAGTGCCACTCCGTGAAGTCCCTTGCCCATATTTTGGGGGGTCACTCGATAGAGTGCCATCAGGGCACTCGATCGAATGCACCCAATTCGGGCCTCGCCTCATTTCCGATTTCAACATTAGAATTGGGCCTGCTTTTGAGTCCAACTGATACTCTTTATATCGGTTGTCTGGCTCTTGTATCAGACTACTTTTTCTTTTACTCCTTATCACGTTTATCTTCACATTCATAGTTTTAGGTTACTTTTCCGAGATACATTGAACCTTGCTCTGCATTCTTGGATCTGGAATTCTTCGGTATTACAATTCTTAATTTCAATTTCAATTTCAGTTTCTACTTTAATTTCCGTCTTAATTCATTCTTTGTATTGCTTTATCGTTTTCTAGTGTAGATTTATTATTGCTTTCCGTAGATTAATTTGGTTCACCTTCGTTATGTTTAATTGCAATTCGTATTTCGTTAATTTGATTATGCTTAATATGATTAGCTAGATTTCATCTAGGGTTTAGGGGGATCTACGCTTATTATAAGGGTTATAGTCAATTGACCTGTTTCTAATCGTATGAACTATCGCCTAAATATTGTTTTAATTCAGATTAATTGTTTGATGCATATTCAATTAATTAGTATTACAATTAGGACTTTCCGCCGACCGGGTTAAGAACTAATTAGGCCACGATATTTTGGATAGACTGACTTAATGCTAGCGACCGCAGATTAAGTTTAGGTTGTAGTGTACCGACCGGACTTGCATCTTAGGTAGTTTGATTATTGACCCGTTAGTTGACTCCCTGACCCAACTAATATTCGTAGTGAACCCGAGACTCTAAATTTTCTCCTAATTGTTATTCCGTCTTAGTATTTAGCTTTAGTTTATCAAACCAACTCAAACTGTGACCCATAATCTAGAGTCTAAATCTTAGGAGTAGACAACTAAATTCTGTCTCCTTGTGGTTCGACCCCTGACTTCACTATCTACATTAGTTGGTGACCTTAGGGTATCTTTGATTAGGGATACGACTAACCCATGTCACCAAGTGCACCAACTTGAGAGGGAGTGAAAGAATATCACAAGAATATTGTGATATTCTTGATATTATGTTTAGGAAAGAAATTATATTGTGTTTAGGAACGACATTTATGTTGTGTTTTGATAATTGGCATTTTCATAATAGTTTTACCCATGTTTAATGCTTATTCGGCTTGTTTTTGTGTGCTTTATTGATGTATTAGCTTTAGTTCGCTAAGTCTCTAGTTCTTAGTTTGTTTTATTTAGTTTTAGTCCTTTTTCTAGTTTTCATAGGATTTGGTTACTTGTTTTACTCGGAATGAATTTGTAGGTACAATCCCGAGGAGTAGGGTTCAAGGAAAAGAGAGTAAGACTCGTGTTCGGGTTCGAAATGAAGCAAATAGACAAGAAGGAAGGTCGAAGTCTGTGAATCAAGGAAGGAAAGACGGACTCGACGAAAGAAGGGCGGACCAGAGCAGGGCCGGCCGACCCCCCTTCACTCTGTCAGGCACCCCTCCGCGGCCTACCTACCCCCACCAGGGCCGGCCAACCTACCCTTACCGCGCCCCTACTGTGCTCTTCTTTTCTTTCTCTCTTTTTGGGCCTCCTCATTAGAACCCAATATTATATATACATTTCTTGTAATTGGGAAGAACACAAAACCCTAGATCTATCTTAACCTTAATTAGTTCTTGATTACTCCTTAATCTAGCCTTAATTATTCTTGAATCTTAGTCTAAATTAAATTGTTCTATATTATTTTGGGTTATAATCAAAACTTGGATTCTCCAATTCTTCTTCCATTGTTCTAGTACATGATTCCTCTCATCTAGTGGTATATTTCTCTTCTCCTTTATCTTCACTAGTTATAATTTCTTTCAATTAGTTTTTCATCTTGTTTATGTCAAGTTTCTTGTTGAATCACAATGAATACTTCCATGGGTTATCCTGTTTCCAAGTGTTTGTGTTGTTGAATCCCAAATGATGAGTGAGTAGATCCTCTCTAGGGTCATTAGGGGGATTGAGTTCTGTTTTAGGTGATTGGGGTGATTTGAGCGGTCTTTGAAGTTGTTCTAATTATTGCCTTTAAACTTTGTGCATATGACATGTTTGATGAAATGCTTGTTAGAGATGTGGTGACGATTACATGCTTGCTTGTCTTCTCTCCCTTCGTGGCATTGTGCTTTGTTTAGTGAAGTTTCTCATCGGAGACCTCAAAGCCGTTGAGAGCGAGAGCCGGATGTAGTCTAGGCATTATTTGAACCCCACCATTAGCCTCATTCTTCTTCTTGATCACCTAGGTACCCATGAACCCGACTTGACCCTAGTGTTTACATATTGTCGTTCACCTCATAGTTTTATTGCTTGTTTTAGTTCTTCTAGTTATTTTAGTTCGTTTAGTAGACTCTACTCTAGTTTTTACTCAATCTCAATAATTCTCCTTTATTGTTCTTTTAGAATTTAGTCTAAATCGTGGCTCACTTTAGCTTAGAATTACCGTCCCCGAGGAATTCAACCTTACTTACCCTTGCTACCATAGTATATGATTTGTGAGTTTACTTGGTGGTGGGATTCGCGATAAATCCCACTATCATGTTTAGAAAAGAAGATAGGAGTATAACACTATAAATAGGGCATGTATTAGTCATTCAATTAACAAAAAAATCAGAGAGATTTATTATTCTCATACTCAAACTTTATTAGCTTCAGCCAACTGTCCAGCCGTTACCAGCCCTAGAAATTAGGGGACACATGATGAACCAACCACCGCAAAAGATAAGATAATAATCGTCACTGGGGCCGCGGTGAAGGCGCTGACCGGCCTTAGGAACGCGCTTGACTCAAAAGAATTCGTCGGCAACTTTTGGGCCCAATGTCAGCCATTGGGTGTGGATTGCTAGGCCATCGCTGTCAAGGCTAGCCGTCCCTGCGTAGCAGATCCCACCATGTCCCCACCTACCCAAGGTTGGGCTCCTTCTACAACCCCAACACCGTAATTCTGAGGAGTCGACCTCAGCATGCCTACCTTGCCACCAGACGAACCAAACCAACCCAGTCCATTCCATACACCACTACCCAGCCCATAAATTACCCTTCATACCATACCACTTGGAACCGTACCCCCGCAACCCATTACCAATCCCTCCTCACCTAATACCATACCTAGTTGTTGACACAAAAGTTTGGTAAAATATTCATAGGTGAGTGAAATCGTCAATGTAACTTCTAATATATAAGGTAAAATATAGTCATGTGAGATCTTGTTTAAATTGTCTAATCGAGTACTTTATAAATATCAAATTTTTATAATTTTTAGACATACGTAACTAAAGATATAAACAAAAAAAAACGTGCATTGACAAGTGTGAAAAAAGTAAATGCAAAGAATCAAATGAAACAGAGAGAGTATATATAAGAGAAGAGATTCAAATCTAATGGCATGGTATAATGTACAAAGCCCGTATGGTTGTTAATGGCAGGTCACAACAAGTTGACATTGATTGTGAAGAAACTTTCAGTCCTGCCGTAAAGCCTACCACCATTAGCACCATTCTTAGTATTGTTGTCTTCTGTAATTGGTCGTCCCTTCATAAGTTTGACGTGAAAAATGTATTTCTCCATGGACACTTATCCAAGACTGTCTACATGCACCAACCACCGTGTTGTCGTAAACAACATCACCGCGACTACGTCTGCCTCCCGAAGAAATCTCTCTATGGCCTTAAACAAGCCCCTCAAGCTCGGTACCAACAGTGTGAAAATTGTCCACTCAATCGGTTTCGTTCACTGTCGAGTTGATCACTCATTATCTGTGCTCTATAGTGCCAGTCACACAGCGTACCTTTTATTATATATTGACGACGTTATTCTCATCTCATTCTCTGACCGGCTAGGCGAATCTTACAAGGCAAAAGTCGTATCACCTAAATCAAAATAAATCTAAAAACTACTAACTAGTAACTAACGACAAATCGGTTTGAATCCACAGAGACAAAGATGATTACTGCCACACTACAACAAAATAGTCTTTTTGTGACGATTATTTAGTGTCAATCGCAAAATCGTCACAAATAATATGCAATTACTTTATCAATTAGTCTCATGTGACCAATAAAAATCGACACTAATTAACCCGTTTAAATGACGGGATAGCATATAGATTACTTTGTATCTCGTAAATCACCCTTGTATATGCAGTGAAATTTTGGGAAATATATTAAAAGCCTCAATGAAATTGAAACCTAAAACATCACCCCTCATTCGCAGCTATCTAGGTCTCTCAACCATCATCCCTTACTCCATCTTTCAACCATCACCCCTTTACTCCATCTTTCAACAATCATCGCTCACCACCGAGGTATTTGAACTTTCTGTATAAGATTGTATTATTATTATTATTATTATTATTATTATTATTATTATTATTATTATTATTATTATTATTATTATTATTATTATTATTATTATTATTATTATTATTATTATTATTATTATTATTATTATTATTATTATTATTATTATTATTATTAATCGTATAAACGGTTTAATCATATTGAGTTTAATCGTATTAATAGTTTTTTTCGTCCGGTTTTAGAGTTAGGGTTAGACTATATCATATCTCTATCAAATTAGGATTTATTGTGTGATTATATTCAATGCAGTTGATTTCTTTACTTATAGTGATTCTATTGTCAATTCATTCGAGTATTACATTGTTTATGTTGCATATAATGTTTGATTGGGATGATATTCTTTATTTCTGTCTCATATATGAAAAAAATTGTTGTATTGAGTGGAAGATGACATCTTTTATCTATATCAAGTTTCTTTATGAATTCACAGCATAAGAAGGCAATTTGTTGGATTATCTAAAGTGTGGTTGTCACTTGATTCACCAAGTGTGATTATAGCTCTTAAATGAATGCATGTAGCGACTAAGTGATGCATTTTTGCAAAAACTAATGTAAAATTTCTAATAATCACTTATTCAGTACTGTATGATTAAAAAATGTGTCAATTAATTAAAGAAACTTATTAGTGGGCATGCTTGTTGCTTTTTGGATGTTGCATTATAACATAGTTATATCATGCACATAACTAGATTGTGTAGGGTTACAACCCTTAAAGCCAAGGAACTGTTACAAGTATTAACCGAAAAGACAAACAATAGAGGGATAACGAATATACCTTATTGGCAGCGGAAGAGCGTATTAATGAGAATAATAAGAAATATAATAACCCAGAAGTATATATAATTCCCCACAGACAGAATAAAGCAACCCAGATGTGATGCCTCCGTTGATATCCACACAGGTACGGAACTGCGGTGTGTATGCTAGTATAAGGGTTTTGTGAGACGGTCTCACAAAATTCTCTCTCTAATAATATATGAATCAATACTCTGAATTATATATATGGTTCATCATATGAACCTCTTTATATAGGAGAGCTAGAGAGCTAGGTTACTTAACCTAGAAGTTATTCCATAACTCAAATTGGTATAATTAGATTATCACAATAACTCTAGTTACCATAACTAGATTATTAATATAACTCTAATTACCATAACCCGACAACACAGCTAAGTCGTATTACTACTGACCCGATATATTAATATACCGATATATTAATAATATCCCGTACACATTGTGTGTGACCCAATGGGCCCACTTAAGACTACCAGACATATAACCCATTTATATGTCAACCCGACATCGACCTCTAGCAAGGCATATCGGATATATAGACTTAAGCGGGTAAATCCGTAGGACAGTGGACATAACTCCTTCAGTCTCCCACTTGTACATGTCCTCTCAAGAACGGCGTTAAGTCTCTTTGCTACTATTGTCTCCAATTGAGAATGAGGTAAGAAAAAGTGTCATCCTCGCATGTCTCAATCTTTTACTCGAATCTCTGAGTTGACTTGTTAAAAGAGCAGATATATGACAATCATCCTATCTGAGCGCGGCCACGCATTTATACAAGTCACACTCTTCGAGCGGCCAAGAAACAATAAATTCCCTTTTATAAGGGAAGAACAAATCCCCTCTTGTCTAACCATATCCTATCACATGATCCATGCATGCCCAATAACCATCCATTGCCCCTTTCATAGCCGACGAGGAATAGTATCAAAGCATACACATCACATGTACAAAATAGTCAAAGACTCAGGTCTAAAGACCGTACAAGTTCATAACTTGCAAAGAACTTTACTGACACTAAGCGAAATCTTAGTAAAATCCTTTTCGGTGGGTCTGTCTAATGTATGTTCTTAACATACACCTGTGTGCTTGGTTTAGTATCTCGATACCTATGACTCAAGGAACTTAGTCATCAACCAACTCTCACACTAGTCATTTAAGGGTATTCAAATGTCCCAACACAATACTCTGACTAGAGACAAAATAATTACATCATCCAAATAAAGTTCCAAAACTATGTCACATACTTAGTGGTCTATTTCATCAATGTATATTATTTAGGGACAAACAATCCATACAAGAATTGAATAAAATTTGCACTTTATTAAATAAAAGCAATAATAAAAATTACAAAGTTCAGCATAAAATTAATACTCCCACTAAAACAAGGATCTCCTAAATAAGACTTAAGACCATTCGCTCATGCGTCTAATGCCTATCGCAGCTCTATGACTATCATGCTTAGGCTGCGGGAGGGGCTTTGTCAAGGGATCAGCAACATTTGCTTCCGATGGTACTCTGCATATCTTGACATCACCTCTCTCAATGAACTCTCTGATTAGGTGAAATCTTCTAAGTATGTGTTTGGATTTCTGATGAGACCTAGGTTCCTTAGCTTGCGCTATGGCACCATTATTATCACAATAAAGGTCCACGGGGCTTGAAATGCTAGGGACGACTCCCAGCTCCTCGATGAACTGCCTAATCCAAA
The DNA here is from genome assembly GCA_958450325.1 of Agrostemma githago. Lineage (NCBI taxonomy): Eukaryota > Viridiplantae > Streptophyta > Magnoliopsida > Caryophyllales > Caryophyllaceae > Agrostemma > Agrostemma githago. The sequence continues at coordinate 13,245,712 of OY288254.1, read as the reverse complement.
CAGCTTCCTTTGATGCTTCCGAAGCAGCAATATACTCAGCTTCTGTTGCAGAATCTGCCACTGTGCTCTGCTTGGAACTTTTCCAACTTACAGCACCACCGTTCAAACAAAAGACAAAACCGGACTGTTATTTGGAATCATCCCTGTCTGTCTGGAAGCTAGCATCGGTGTAACCACTTACAACGAGCTACTCTTCACCTCCATATACCAAGAATAAGTCTTTAGTCCTTCTCAAGTACTTTAAAATATTCTTGGCTGCTATCCAGTGACTTTCACCCGGATTCGACTGGTATCTACTCGTCATGCTTAGAGCACAAGCTACATCAGGACGAGTACACAACATGGCATACATGATGGATCCTATGGTCGAGGCATAGGGAACCTTACTCATGCGTTCTAGCTCATCAGGTGTCGAGGGACACTGACTCTTGCTTAGATTGACACCATGTGACATTGGTAAGAACCCTCTTTTGGAATCCGTCATATTGAACCATTTAAGGATCTTATCAATATAAGTTCCTTGACTAAGTCCAATAAACCTCTTTGATCTATCTCTATAGATTCTTATTCCTAAGATGTAGGCTGCTTCACCCATGTCTTTCATGGAAAAACAATTTCCAGGCCAACCTTTTACAGATTGCAACAATAGAACGTTATTTCCAATTAGGAGTATGTCATCGACATATAGAACCAAAATTGCTATTGCACTCCCACTAACTTTCTTATACACACAAGGCTCAACTTCGTTTTTACAGAAGCCAAAGGCTTTAACTGCCTAATCAAAACGAAGATTCCAACTCCGAGATGCTTGCTTCAATCCATAAATGGAACGCTGAAGTTTGCATATTTTCTTAGCATCCTTTGATATGAAACCCTCGGGTTGTGTCATGTACACATCCTCTTGCAGATTCCCGTTAAGGAAAGCTGTTTTCACATCCATTTGCCAAATTTCATAATCATGAAAAGCTGCAATTGCTAAGAGAATCCTAATGGATTTAAGCATTGCTACTGGTGAGTAAGTTTCATCATAGTCGATACCATGAGTTGCTTGAAACCTTTAGCCACCAAGCGAGCTTTATAGACATATACATGTCCTTCCATGTCAGTCTTCTTCTTAAAGACCCATTTGCACTCGATGGTTTTGACACCTTCGGGTGCGTCTATCAAAGTCCATACTTTGTTATGGTACATGGAATCCATTTCGTACTTCATGGCCTCAAGCCATTTTTCAGAGTCTGGTCCCATCACTGCCTCTTTGTAGGTTTCAGGTTCATCATTTTCTATCAAGTATAAATCATGACGATACCGGGCCGGAGTTTGCCCAATGTTAGATCTTACAGATTTACGAGGGACAAAATCATTAGAAATAGGCGTAGTTTCTTCTTCAAGTGGTGGGATCGCAACATCTTGCACATTCCCCTCCTCATCCTCAACTTCCTCATTAGGAATTGTGGATGCCTGAATATCCCGAATTTCTTCAAGATCAACCTTACTCCCACTACTCCTTTTGGAAATGAACTCTTTTTCCAAGAAGACTCCATTCCGAGCAACAAACACTTTGTTCTCAGTAGGATTGTAGAAGTAATAGCCTCTAGTTTCCTTTGGATAACCAACAAAAATGCATTTGTCAGATTTAGGTCTTAGCTTTTCAGGAATCAATTTCCTAACATAAGCTTCGCAACCCCAAATTTTCATGAAAGACCAACTAGGAACCTTTCCTGTCCACATCTCATGTGGTGTCTTTTCAACTGACTTAGATGGACATCTATTTAGTGTAAAAGCAGAAGTTTCGAGCGCATAGCCCCAGAAGTAAATAGGAAGGTCTGCATGACTCATCATAGATCGAACCATATCTAGTAAGGTTCGATTTCTCCTCTCAGACACACCATTCCATTGTGGTGTTCCAGGTGGAGTGAGTTGTGAAACAATTCCACAGCTCCTAAGATGATCATTGAAATCTTGACTCAAATATTCACCACCTCGATCCGATCGAAGGGCTTTGATTGTCTTGCCAAGTTGATTCTGTACTTCATTTTGGAATTCTTTGAAGTTTTCAAATGATTCCGATTTGTGCCTCATCAGGTACACATAACCATATCTACTGAAATCATCAGTAAATGTAATGAAGTATGAAAATCCTCCCCTAGCTGGGGTACTCATTGGGCACATACATCCGAATGTATTAGTCCCAATAAGTCAGACGCCCTTTCATTGTATCCAGTGAAAGGCGTCTTAGTCATCTTGCCAAGTAAACAAGATTCGCATATATCATATGATTCATAATCAAAATGATCTAAAAGTCCATCCTTATGGAGCTTTTGTATGTTTTTCTCGTTTATATGACCCAAACGACAATGCCACAAGTAAGTAGGATTAGAATCCTTAGATTTCAACCGCTTTGCATTATTAATATTATATAGCTGCTTAGGTGAATCAAGAACATATAAGCCATCAAAAATGAATGCTTGACAATACACAATACCATTACGCGAAATGGAACAACATTTGTTCTTTATTGAAATATCGAAACCTTTCATGTCCAAACAAGAAACGGAAATAATATTCCTGCTAATGGCAGGTACATGATAACAATTATCTAGTTCTAAAATTAAGCCACTTGGCAACTCTAAATGAAATATTCCTACAGCTAAAGCAGCAACTCTTGCTCCATTGCCTACGCGCAGGTCCACTTCACCTTTTGCCAGAGCCCTCACGTCTCTCAATCCCTGTACATTACAGCAAATATGAGAACCACATCCAATATCAAATACCCATGATGTAGAGCAGCTAGTAGTAACATTTACTAATATAACATTAATACCTGTAGAGGTAGAAGCAACATTCCCATTCTTCTTATCTTCTAGGTATTTTGGACAGTTCCTCTTCCAATGCCCTTTTCACTACAGTAGTGACAAAGGTCCTCATCTGATTTCTTAGGCGAATTCTTAGACTTCGGTTTGGCTTTAGCAACATTTGCCTTAGCCGCCTTTCCTTTGTTTTTGCCTTTGAAACCCTTTCCCTTTTGTACCATGAGCACTTCAGGGGTTAGACCCTTCCTGACGTTTGGTTCAGCCGTCTTAAGCATTCCGTGAAACTCTTGCATCGATCTCTTTAGATCATGCATGTTAAAGTTCAGAACAAAATCTTTCCAGATGGATGATAAGGATTGAAGTAAAATATCTGTCTGCATCTGGTATGCAAACCCCGCACCAAGACGATCAAGGTTATCAAAATAACCCATTATTTTCATCACATGCGGGCTGACCGGGTCTTTGTCACCCATTTTGCAGTTAAATAGTGCAACTACAGTATTATACCTCTCGGTCCTAGCCTGCTCTTGAAACATTGATTTCAGGTTCTCTATAATCTCATATGCCGACTCAGTGTTTTCGTATTGCCTCTAAAGCTCAGAATTCATAGTCGCAAGCATGAGACAGCAGACGTCAGTATTGTCTTTCTCATGAGTTAGGTATGATATCTTTATATCATCCGCAGCATCAGAATCTGGTTCTAAAGGAAGTTCCTTCTCAAGGACATATTCATTTCTCTCCTGTTTGAGAACAATTCTCAAAGAGCGATACCATTCCAGAAAATTTGAACCTTTCAATTTTTCTTTCTCAAGCATTGAACGGAGCGAAAAATTGTTTGACGACGACATATCTACAATAAATAAATAAATGCAAACTAATTAATATGCTGAAAAATGCAATAAAATCTTAAACAATTTTAAGACAGATTATGAAAACTACCCTCAAATTCACATAATATTCCAAGATCCTAAACCTTTTGTTGCTTAAGTGAACTTGGGCTCACTGCTCAAACTCCAAAAGTAAAGGTAGACAACAATTTGTCGATTACATACCATGTAATTCTTGGTTTGTCAGTATAACTCATCATATGAAACCAACTATTTGCCTCAAAGCCCAAGTCCGACTTGATAGCGATGTTTAAGAAAACCAAACTAAACCTGTGGGTAACCGTTACCCACCTACTCAGTCCACACACATCGACAAAGCACCGCTTAGGCAGTCACTTTAACCAATGATATGAAATTATTGTAGTGGTCAGTTCTGGAAAGGCACACTACAAGAAAAATTGTCCCTAGCGTCCACCTTTTTGGCGTCCTGGGCATACGGACGCCTACATGGCGTCCGAAAAGTTAAACGGGCGTCCACAGTCGGACGCTAAACTTGGCGTCCGACTGGATTTGGGGAGGACAAAATTGAACTTAAATGGCGTCCGCAGGCCGACGCCATTTAACCCAAATGACGTCCACTATCGGACGCCATATTAAGCAAAATGGCGTGCGAAAGTGGCGTCCGATAGTGGACGCCCGTCGGGGTGAGTGTGGCGTCAAATACCCGCTCACCCCCCTCTCCCCCTTCATTCGTAAAAAAAAAAATCTCTCTCTACCCTCTCCCTCTACGCTCGCCGACCCTATTCTCTCCCTTTTTTCATCCTTTATTCCTAATTTCGGTACGTTTTCTTAGTTTATTTCGTTTCTATTCATTATAATTAGTTCGTATTCTCCATTGTTAGCGTTATTTATTGATAATTTGTTAGTTAATTTCGTCTAGGTCTAAATTTCGATTAGGTTGATTAGTTTAGGCCAAGTTCGATTAGGTTGATTAGTTTATCCCAAATTCGCTTAGTTAGATTATTTTTGCCCATCGTTATTTTGACTAGGGTTTGATTAATTTGGTTGAATTGAGCTAGAATGACCTATAGGGTTTAGGGTGAAGTTTTGTGTGACTTGAGACAGACCAAAAGGTGTCGTAATAATGTCGGATTTTCCCGAAACCACTTCTATCCTGATCGGGGTTGTAAATAGGTGTTAGTAGCGCTTTCGAATTTTGATATCTGCATCCGAAAATTTGACCATTTTTTGACCTGTTTAAGCTGCTTGTGTGTGACCTAAGGCATGAATTACTGTGTTTTGTTTGGTTGAATTGGGATTACATTGATAAATTAGCTAGGGTTTTTGTAAATTGGGATTAAATTGTGATTAAATTCGGTGACTAATTTTTGTAAGGTCAATTAATAATTAATAAGACATTTGCAAATTAGAAATTGGGTTTACTTAATACAAAATTCTTACATTTTCCCAAAAAAAAAAAAAATTGGGTTTACGAAATTATGTTAAATGGTGATTAAATATTCGTTTAGTAAGTTATAAATTAAAGTAGGGAAATTAAACTTTAATATGTTATATATATTTTTTGAACATAGAAAATGAAGAGAATTGAACGGAAATGGATGTACGAGGGAAGACTTGATAAGAAGAGATGTCCAACAGTCGAATTTTTGAGGGGTGTTGAGTCATTTGTCGAGGTCGCTAAAAAGTCGGTAGACTACGCATCGAGGGGGGAGTTTAGGTGTCCGTGTACTAAATGCAAGAACCTAAAATTTCTTGAGGTCCTTGTAGTGAAGGAACATGTCATCTATAGTGGTTTTTCACCCGATTACTATTATTGGATTTGTCATGGTGAGTCATCTCAGTCTGAGGGAACCGAAAACCATCAAGATGATGGGGGATTGAGAGGTATGATAGTTGATGTTGTGGAGTGCAACTTGTTTAACTCACCTAACCCACGAGACTCACCTAGCCCACGAGACTCACCCAACCCACAAGATTCACCTAACCCACAAGAGCCTAACCGTCGAGCGAAGGCGTTTTTTGACATGTTGGAAGCTTCGGAGAAACCGTTATACGGAGGGTGCGATGTGACTTTGTTAGAAGTCGCGTCTATGGTAGTTAGCCTTAAATGTGAGTTCAACCTGCCCTTTGCTTGTGTCGATGGTATTGCTGCCTTGCTCGAGAGAGTTATTCCAAAAGACAATATCATGACCCGATCATTCTACACAACCAAAAAGGTTGTGAAGGGACTTCAACTCCCGCATCAAAAGATTGACGCTTGTCCAGATGGGTGCATGTTATTTTGGAAGGATGATGCGATGCTTGATGAATGTAGGAGATGTGGTAAGGGTAGGTATAAGATGGTCGAGGGGAATATTGTTTTGAGAGGTAGAAAAGGGAAAGGTAGTGTCAGGGGTAAGAAACCAATCCCAATAAGTCAGCTTACGTACTTCCCTATTGCACCTAGGCTTCAGAAATTGTACGCCACAAAAACCATAGCTGAGCAAATGCGGTGGCACAAGGAGGACATTAGGGTACTAGGGAAGATGTGTCATCCGAGTGATGGTGAGGAGTGGAAGCGTTTTGATAGACTACATCCCCACTTTGCGTTAGAACCCCGAAATGTAAGGCTTGGGTTGTGCACTGATGGATTTGCACCGTTCGGTCAATTCCCTGATGGGTACGCCTCCGACTTCAAACGCTGTGTTGATCTTAAGAACCTGAAGCTTCAAGGGTTAAAGAGTCACGACTGTCACGTTTTCATGGAGAGGTTGCTTCCGGTGTCACTAAAGCACCTTCTGCCACCGACGGTGTGGAATTCCATAACTGTCACGCATGTTTATTTTGCAGGTTTTGGCTAAACATTGAACACATGTTTACGGTCACGCAACAGCGTAAATAGCGTCCGATAACGGACGTCATAGCAGACGCCAGGGGAACCTATACTGGCGTCCGACTGTGGACGCGAGATGTACGTGGGAGGCGTCCACAGTCGGTCGCCAACTTCAGGCCCCAGGCGTCCGACTGTGGACGCCACTCAGAGACACATGGCGTCCACAGTCGGTCGCCGCGTTGGCGTCCACTGTCGGTCGCCATTTGTTCTGGCGTCCAATAGTGGACGCCCGTTTTAAAAACGGGCGAGCAGGCGTGGCATCCGCTTTCTGGCGTCTGTTTGCGGACGCCCGTCGCCTTATAGCGTCCACTGTCGGTGCCCACCAGGTGGACGCCGAGGACAGTTATTCTTGTAGTGGCAATACTTAAATATTTGTGAGGGAATAATTGAATTATGGGTCCTAACCATGTTTCTAGGTCATCTAACAAGGCGATCTATTAGTTCTAAACACACAAGTCTCATAAAATAAACATTCATGCATCATATGACATAATATTCAATTATTATCATGTATAGAACAAGGTTTTATAAGGAGCCCGAATGAAACTAATATACAACATGTAAAAGTGACTAAATTCCATTAATTGGTCCGTTTTACAAAAATCGAGTCTTGTCCTAATCATATTAGTACTCATCGTTGATAAAAAATTCTAGTATTTTTAATTTCTCAATTTCAATCGAATCTTGACCAATCTTATTGGCCTCATCGTCAACAAGGAAATCGAGGATCATGATGGGTCAATAAATTAAAACATAATCTATATTATATCTTAAAATTAAGGATTAATTTCATAATTTAACAATTTAAATTCACAAATTAAGATACCCTAAACATAATCGGTAATTACTAGACTAATCATATTTGATGTGATACGTTTAACAAGTTATACGGTAAAGCAACTAATTGCAAAGAAAACGTACGCACGAAGTAGGATAAACAAGTCACAATGCATACGTAATACTTAGACATCAAATACCACTTGGACAAGACTTATTATTAGCAAATAATCAACATGTGTCAGCATACAAGGTGTATCAATATGAATCAACATGTGGCAGCATATAACGTGTATTAATTATGAATTAACAACTTAATTCAGACGAAGCATGTGAATCTACAATAGATCTCGTAAAACAAATTAACACGCGAAATTGAATCTCTCATAACCAATTATGAGACAAAGATTCAGGTCGATTTGATTAATACTATATAATAGAGGCTCTGATACCACTGTAGGGTTACAACCCTTAAAGCCAAGGAACTGTTACAAGTATTAACCGAAAAGACAAACAATAGAGGGATAACGAATATACCTTATTGGCAGCGGAAGAGCGTATTAATGAGAATAATAAGAAATATAATAACCCAGAAGTATATATAATTCCCCACGGACAGAATAAAGCAACCCAGATGTGATGCCTCCGTTGATATCCACACAGGTACGGAACTGCGGTGTATATGCTTGTATAAGGGTTTTGTGAGACGGTCTCACAAAATTCTCTCTCTAATAATATATGAATCAATACTCTGAATTGTATATATGGTTCATCATATGAACCTCTTTATATAGGAGAGCTAGAGAACTAGGTTACTTAACCTAGAAGTTATTCCATAACTCAAATTGGTATAATTAGATTATCACAATAACTCTAGTTACCATAACTAGATTATTAATATAACTCTAATTACCATAACCCGACAACACAGCTGAGTCGTATTACTACTGATCCGATATATTAATATACCGATATATTAATAATATCCCGTACACATTGTGTGTGACCCAATGGGCCCACTTAAGACTACCAGACATATAACCCATTTATATGTCAACCCGACATCGACCTCTAGCAACGCATATCGGATACATAGAATTAAGCGGGTAAATCCGTAGGACAGTGGACATAACTCCTTCAGATTGTTATATCACAGTTGTACAACATGTAATGAGTAATATTTTTAACATATAAGAATAATGTAATATGTAATATTATCATGCTTAGTGTAGCCTAATTTATTCTTTAATAGTTTAAAGAATCCTTGATTCAAGGAGCTCTTTATAGTATTTAGAATAATGCTCTACTGCAATGAAAATTAATTTTTTTTACATCATGTCTTTTGTTAATCTATTAGTTAGACATGGCTTGCTGTTGATTAAACTTATTCTGCAGTATCATAAGATGTAGGAGTCATATATAATGCAACTATCTCATAGAAGCTTTGGGCAGTTGGTGTTATCCTGTTATAATTGGGCATTAGCCCCTAAAGGGAGGGATAATAATCCTCTCAGCATATATTTTTCAGCCAAAAAATTTCTCGTGTGTAGTTATTAGAAACTTTTCCTTATATTTGTTTGCCATTGATGTTGGCCCTAATATTTTAAAATTGAGTTTGTTGGGTATTATAAATCATGTATAGATGTTATAGAATGTTACATACGTGGTATATATAATACTTATGGAGTACTCTTCGCTGTTCTTTTATTTTTTTTCAATTTAACACCCCTTCTGGGAATTGTTATAGATGTTACCCACACGTCTTAAAGAACTAGATGGTCTGTTGATTTTTTTGTTTAACAACTTTGTTTAACAACTTTGTTGTCGTGTATAAGTTTCATTCATTTATACATGTCCTTATTGTCGTAAGTGAGGTATATTTAGATATAGGATAATAAATAAATAGTCAGATATGAGCAACCTCAAGTTCTATAATACAATTGACCGTATATTTTGTCAATTTCTTATGCATGTTTTGATCTTTATTCAATGCTTATAGTGTAGGCCAATGAACGAAGTCAAGATTTTTCTCCTAATCTGTTACTTCCGAGGTGAGACTGCTTTGCTCGGTTGGGTTGTCCTCATCTTTGCTTGATATACTTGATGAATTCCTTTCTACTTCAAGCATCTCAATTTCTTTGACATCTTGCAAATGAAATCTTTTTTCGTTCTAAGATCCACATGTCTACTGTTTACCCTTAGTGAATGTGAATCAGTCGGTTTGAGTGAGTTTCCTACATCAGAGAGATTATAATGGCACGACCATGTTCCCGGGTGCCCAGGTTGGTCAGTGTCGAACCGATTTGTGCGTGGCATTTACTATGGTATGCTTAACTCCTTCACTTTTGTATCACAACTTTCTTCTTTACTTAAAAATTAAATTATCCATACATGATTTAACATCCAGTTGCTAATCACATGATGACTAAATAAAAAAGATGATTACATTGTACTTTGTGACCTATGATATAACAATTACTACATTATGATTTAAATCTGTTTACTTCTTTTCTCTCCTTTTATTCATATTGTATTCAGAGGTTTCTCGAGTGTGAACATGATGGTCTTCATGGACAATGATTAATGAGTTCAGCTAGTGTAGATGATTATTTGTGTGTTTCTATGTGTGCAGGTCAGCATTGCCCGAATCATTTAATTGCTACATACTCTCTCCGTCATATGCAATTGTTCAGGTCAGCAATTCTATTATTTCATTTATACATATACACTTCAAGGGCTTGTGATCGATGCTGCTTGTAAATTGAAGATTAATTTTCTAATTATAGGCCAACAATGTCATTAAGACGTACCAACTTAAGTGGGTTTCACTAGTGCCTTTGAGGTGTGTGTGTGTGTATAGTTAAGTATTTGCTACTAAACAAGGTCGTAATGATTTTTGAAGGCATGCAAAATTGTTTATCCTTCATTTTCACAGGTAATGTCCATGTTTCTGATCCAACTGCAGCGACTGTACATTTATAAATGTTAGAATAAGCAGAGAAGTGTTTTGTGAAACAGTTTGGTAGGACATAGATTTTTTTACTTGGACATCAGAAATGAATAAAAATTCGGATTAACATGGTTTATACATTATCTTTGTTTATTGCAGTTTTTTGAGGCGAGGCGCAACTACTTTTGTGGACATGACATAGGTCCACATAGGTCCGCCCCGACGCGGCCACGCACAGGTTTGGGGAGGCGAATGAATCTCCAAATGAGAATGGATCGAATTGAAATTTAAATCGAAGTTGGGGTCGCCACCGAACTTTGTGGGAGTTCGGGCCCGTTCGAACCCACTCCATGTCGTAGGGCCATGCACAAAGTATGACCCATTTCCGATGTCAGAGTTTATCGGGTTCGTCCCTTTGCATTTGATACCGATACCGACATGATCGAGTACCGTGTATTGAATGACTCTCGTTGCCAATGGTTTCGGACATCCGGAAACCGAGGTTCTGAGTAAGGGGTGAGGGTACGTGTTGGGAAGTTCACAAAGAACACCCAACCCCGCCCGCACATTAGCGGCCTCTACTAGGATATCGAATGATTTTAGAATACGCGCGTTAGTAATACGATGAATGTTATGCAAATATTGTTTTCCCTAAACATGCGAAAATTGAATGGGTTGCTAAATCGGTTTAATGCATCTAAAATTTAACGTCAAAGTTGTATTTTAGCATGCGAGGTTCGTTTTAGTCTAATAAAACAAATGAAAAAAAAAAAAGAAATTGCTACAAACATGAACAAACAAGTTAGTAACGGGTTATAAATCGAATAAATATAATGATATGCATGATTTTTATGACACGTGATGGATTAACACGTGTTGACCGGGGTCAAGGTAAAAATATATCGAGATCTGAAAAAACCGTTGTTTTGTCTAAAAAACGATGTTCGAAGAATAATAGAAATAGATCGAAATTGATTATTCGCGTTGCGTTTTCCAGGAGACCACGCGACTCGCCTGGGATGCACGCGGCTCGCGTCCCGGGCTGTTTTCGAAATTGTTTTTCGGAAAATTTATAGCTTTATTAAATCGCGTACAAATATTGCATGATTTATACTCGATTTAATTTAGCAATATTCGTTATATTCGATTATGAAATCGATATCAAATATTTGGAATAGTTTTTAGAAAAGATAAAAAGTTTTGAAAATCGTTTTGTAAAATTAAACTAAAAAAACGATGTTTGACTCTCTCTGCGTTAAAATCGTCGTAATTTGTTTAAAAAAACATGTAACGATTTTCTAGCATCAATGAGATTAAATTTAGTTCTTTTTGGTACGATATTCGACTAGAGAATCGATATCGTATTTTAAGAACGTTTCGTTTTATAAAAATAATTTGTAGTATCGATATTAGGAATAAAAAAATGCGACGAACGACCCATAAAAAAAAGACCGACGACGACGCTAGGACGAGAAAAAAGACGAGGAAAAGACGAGAGAAGGGAAGAGAGAAGAAAGAAATCGGGTTTGATTTTACACCCTCAACCTACATGCTTTGTTTACACAGATCGGGGCTCGTCGGAATGTGGCTAGGGCACGGGAGCGTCGAGTTAATGTCGGTGAGTTATGGTGGTTTTTTGGTTCGGACGTGTAAAGGGTAAGAGGTGGCCGGTTTCGTCGGGTCTCGGATATACTATCGGTTTCTCGATGCTAAGTGTATATTTCTGAATCGTAGATGTGTGATAAAAAGTTGATGATGATAATCGATGTGTAAAAAGTGTTGTTATTTGTGTTGTGCAAGGGGCCTTTATAGGAAAATTCCCGACCTTGGCTTGGAGAAGTGTTTGGGTGAGAACTACCGCTTAGGATAGGAAACGTAAGAAGCTGAGAAGAACGAGAATTCCGTTTACTTGGTGAAGAAGCAAGGAACTCGGCTGAAACAGGCTGCTCGGCCGAGTATTCGATGCTCGGTCGAGTGTTTGATTCGGTATTCGGATAGAATTCCTACTTGAGATCGAATTTTATCCTTAAACGGATTTGTTTAATACTTTGTGTAGCTGATTTTTTGTAGTGTTGGAGTTCAAACCGGACTCGTGAGGTGTCACGGCTGATTCGTGTGTCTAGAAAATATCTTTGACCGAGTTTTGACTCGGTCGCTAAAAGACGGTTTTGCCCCTGGTGCCGGATTCGACCCAAATTAGTCTTATTTGACTCAAAACGACCCACTGGGCCTGATTTTGAGGTTAGTTTTGTGAGATATGTACTCCGTAAAAAGCCCAAGCCAAATGCCAATGATTTTGAGCCCGTTTCCGAATATATTAAAGCACGTTTGCGTCCGATCATCATCGGGTGTTTGTCGGAAACTGCTATAGACACCTGGCGGTCAAAATGTGGGTGTCTACAACTTTACGCAATCGAAATACATGTGTTGAAGCTTTTCTTTCGTGGTCGCTGACGTAGTAATTTTGTTAGGTTTTCAAAAGATCGTTTGCTATTATTGTTATTCATTTAATTAATTTAGTCGATGTATATACATACTCGTATAGATTTTGGGATTTTATTAGTAATTTAAAAGTTACATGCTTCTTCACATCTCCTTTGCTTTTATTTTTGCACTGCATTATTTGAGAGCTACGGATGATATTTTGTATCAAATGAAATCGATACCAAATTACTACTGTACATGGTTACAATTGGTAATACATGATATTTCGTACTATATATCGTGTCGTACGCACAATTACAATTGTCATACATGACATTTTGTAATACTTATCGTGTCAAATAGAATTGATACAAATGTAAATAGATAACATTTAATACTACTTGTCGTGTCGAATATAATCACAACAATTTTTACTAGCGGGAAAATCAAATTATTTACTGCATCAATAATAATTGACACTAAAATTGCCACTAAACCTCTTCTTCTTTTGCGTCGATTTTAAGAAGTTAACCCAGCGAATAGATTATTCGACACGAAAGGCTATGGCAACGCCGCCTACCTCAACGAATACACAATCGATGGGAAAACATATCGCGTCGAATAAAATCGCCACGAAATACCAAAATAATCGCCGCGAAAAGGTGATTTTGTTGTAGTGCCAATTATCCAAAAAGTTTATTCTAACTATTTAAATTCGGTTGTTTGATTCTGATATTTAAACTAATGTGATAATATGAATTAACGATGATCTAATAATATGATGAGGAAGGTCTAGGGTGTTCTGGTTCACTATGTACTTAAATTGGGTAAAGTTAATTAAATATTCAATCAAAGTTTTTTAGAGCGAAGACATGACCTTTCGCATCTTATATCAAACTAGAATAGATTCTGACATGCTTTCACCTTAGGATAGAACGCAAAATATTTAAGTTCAACGTTGACTCTTGTTTTAGCGAGATCATTCTTTCTTCTCGGTTCGCATTTGTTCAAACTTCCCAACTTATTTCTTTGGCATGTCTTCTTGTTTCTTTCTTTATTTCCGTGCCAAGCATAAATTCTATAAACGTCGAGTCAATTCCACTTTGAAAGATATCTAATGCATCTGCATCGCACCAAATATACACAATAACGTACAAAAGCGAAAGTATTGACATTCTAACATATACTCCCTCCATCCCAAAGAGATGTTCTCATATCAAATGGGCACATCTCTTAAGGAAAATTGTTCTTTATTCCATGTGGGTCTAACTTGTAAATAAGAAAAGATAAAGTATAATTAAACATAATGAAGTAACATAATTAAGGTCAGTAATTACAAATGTTTTTTTTCCCACCAAAAAGAACGGTTAAAGAGAGTACTACATCACAATGACCTAAGTTGTGATGATTGCCATTTGTCAGGGCACATTAATTGTGCATGGGAAAAGCAATTAAAATCAATAAAATTTTCACCTAATTACTACTATTACAGCTGGTACTTGATAAATCTAGAGGGAATTTATACAAAAAAAGAGGGAAATTCAATTCCCCCCCCCCCCCCAAAAAAAACGAGATATTATTCCAGTCTCCTACCGTAAATGCCATTAATGTCTTCAGTATTACTACCCTTTCATTTACCTATCTACATTAATACTCCAAAACGTGTCAGTTTTTCCTCTCTTTACTTCTCCAAAAACTGTCACAAAGAACCATAAAATACAACATAGGTCAGTTTGGTGCATTTAACACAACATTTACTATTAAAGCATGAGGGATACCAACTTAAGTGATGAAGAGAGGCATAGAATAGTGTGCACATTGCTAGAGAGTGTCAATAATGGCAAACCAAAACATGGTTTAGTTAACGAGCTAGCATCAAAATATCATGTTTCACGAAGAACAATAACGAAGATATGGGGGTGTAGCCCAAAATCAGAGAAATAGTGGGCTGGAAATTAATGTGAGTTCCCAAATTCCGGGTAAAAAGGGATGACAAACTATAAATTTTCCACTCAAGCCATAAAATCAGTTCCGTTACCTTTACGAAGCACAATAATGAAGTTGTCAGCGGCTGTCGGATACAAGAAGTCCACAGTTCATCGGTGGGTTCAAAAAGGGTTTATACGTAGTCATACATCAACAATACATCCACAATTAACTCTACACAATAGGTACGAAAGACTTCAATTTGTTTTAAGTAAGCTTTACATTGATAGAGTAGAAAGATGCTTAAAGTTCAATGAGATGGATAATGTTATTCATATCGACGAGAAATGGTTTAACATGACAAAATCAACGCAAAGGTATTATCTACTCGAGGAAGAAGAAACTCCTTACCGTTCATGCAAGAGTAAAAGGTTTATCGTAAAAATAATGTTTCTGGCAGCAGTTTCAAGGCCAATTTATGGAGAAAGGTCTTATTTGATGGGAAGATTGGCATCTTCCCCTTTACATACGAGGAAGCGGCATTAAGAAACTCAGTAAACAGAGCAGCGGGTACAATGCTTACGAAGCCAATAGAGTCTATTAACAAAACCGTAACGAAAGAGTTTCTAATCAACAAGGTCATCCCGGCTATCAAAGCAAAGTGGCCACAAAATGCAAGTAATAAGAACATTGTAATTCAACAAGACAATGCACCGCCGCACATAAAAGGAGATGATTTACAATTTGTAGAAGCGGCTACAAGTGATGGTTGGAACATACAACTGAAACAACAACCAGCAAATAGTCCGGACCTTAATGTGCTTGACTTAGGGTTTTTTAGGAGTATACAAAGTTTACAGAACTCAAATCCAGCTAAGACGGTTAAGGAGTTGGTAAAAAATGTTGAAAATGCTTTTGAAACACAGAAATCATTGTTTAGACAACGTTTGGTTAAGTTTACAAGCTTGTATGGTGGAAATTATGAAACAAAAAGGTCACAACAACTACAAAGTGCCACATCTCAAAAAGGCAGCGCAAAGAAGAGAAGGTATTTTGCCAAGGAATTTGACTGTCACTGAAGATTTATCAATCGGTTGTATGACCTATTTATTGAAAAATAGGAACACAAACGAGCTACAAGAAATGTTGACAGAAATCGGTCTTAATATGGATTTAGTTTTATGATTAATGTATAGTAGGACACCTTTTGTTTAGCTACAATATGTAATGCATATCTATAATTAAAACAATTGTAGTTGTACTCTCAGTTTACATAATTAAAACATTTCTCAAATCTGTTCATTTTCGTACTCATAAAATGATCGTAAAAGAAACAACAGTGTAGAACCATCAACCAAGTGTGAACCCATGTTGTCATAAAATGACATTAAACCTTTCCTGATAGGATTCGTTTCCGCTACGACTCAGAAAACCATTTCAACGCAGCAGAGATAGTAATTGAATGAAGACAACGACACATCGTAAAAGACACTAAAATAATATTGACGGACTAAGTAAGACTGGACAGCAGATGATATCCCCCAAAAATAAACAACAAAGAACCAACCAAATGGGTCAAATCTAGAACCACACATTTAACTAACAATACAAAAAGTCCCTAGACAATTTTTTCTAAAAAAAGTCTCTGAACAACACTTTTGAGATCCGAAGGAAAACACATGCACATCAAAAACAAACTTCAACATCTACACAATTAAATCCATATAAGATCCAGTTAGCTTCATTACCTAAAGTAATATTCGTCTTAAAAAAGCAGATCCACTTTAAACCTAAAACAAACCAATAAACCCATCATCAACCGCAATTAATTAAATACAACAAATACATGAAATTTCAAGCGTAACCACACAAATACTAAGACAATAAAACATCCAATTTTAACGAAAAAGAAAACGATTATGCAAGCATGCAGGAAAAAAACAACAACGAGACATAAATCCGGTATGAATACTAATCTGTAAGGGAAGATAAATACAGGGAATACCTTATTTGGAGATTGAGTCAATTTCTCTAAATGGACCCATTTTAAGGTAATAATCAGCGTCTTCAACACTCATACCAAACGTCCTAGGTACGAACCACATCAACTCAATGTTAGATGACTTAAGAACGATGTCCTCCTCGAAAACATCATTAGACATATTAGATGACTTAAGAGATGAGAGTTGCAGCTATTTTGTTTTTTAGGTTGAAGTGAGGGAAAGTGAGGATGAGAGTGAACAATAAAGGGGGGAAAATGGAAGACGGGAAGTAGAAAAGGTGGAGGAGTAAATTTAGGTTTAGGATAATTGGGCCAAAAACGAAAATTAGGGTATAAGCAGTTCATTTATTTGGAGGGAAAGATTAGTGGGTTTACAAAAATTAGTGGCCCAAAATAATTTAAACTTATTTTAATGAAACTAAGTAGGATGGCATACTTGTAAATATTAAAAAGAAAAAGGGTGATGTTGTCAAAGTTGATAGTTAAATAAGGAAATAAATCAAATGTGAATAAGATGATGGAATTTCCTTTTTAGGAAAATGAGAAAAAGTTAGTAGGATGGAGGGAGTATATAACATCAATATCACACTAAATACACATGAAAATTGAGACAATTAGACATCTCGGGGACAAAATTATCTTATAAGTAACACTTATCAGACTCTATTATCCATAGTTTCGAATCGTAATTTTCTATGACCAATGTTGGGTCCCCTCAGTTACTTCTTTGGTATATCCATTAACCGTCATAAGGACAAACTCTATCTGTCTCAATCCAAATATACCGAATAAATTATGTCTCGCGTTGATATGTCCTATAAGTCGTCTCAGACACCGATCGACACTCAAGTCAAATCAGCTCCACAATCGGCCCGCATGTTGCGCCCTAAAAAGAGTCCTCTGATACATTCGTGTTTCTAACTCCCACGGCCTAATGATCCGACCCACTTCCACCCGTTATCTCATGGCCTATTTCGTTGCTGATTATAGGGTGGATGTTCATATCACACCAGACGCTCCACCTTTGGTTACTGTGTCTATTTAGGTGACAATGTTGTCTCATGGTCTTCTAAACGTCAATGCAACAACCTACCATGTCCCGCTCCAAAACTGAG
Source organism: Agrostemma githago (assembly GCA_958450325.1). Lineage (NCBI taxonomy): Eukaryota > Viridiplantae > Streptophyta > Magnoliopsida > Caryophyllales > Caryophyllaceae > Agrostemma > Agrostemma githago. Next base: position 13,227,988 of record OY288254.1, on the reverse strand, counting down.
ACGGAATATCTTGGTGTTGCCAATACCTTGGCCAAGACTTCGTGGCTCGATCAGTCACTTACTCCTTGAACTCCACTGCCCTCGATCAAAAGCCACCATTGTTAATTGTGACAATGTAAGTGCAATCTACATCTTCAGGAATCCCGTCAACCATCAACGAACCAAGCATATTAAAATGGATATCCATTTCGTTCGTGAAAAGTTTTATCTTGGTCAGCTCTGTGTTCTCCACGTCCCATCCCGCTATCAGTTTGCAGACATGTTCACCAGGCCTAAGGCCTTACGAAGGCTATCTTCGATGATTTTCGTTCCAGTCGTCTCAACATCCAGACTCCTCATGTTTTGACTACGGGGGCGTAATGAAATATGTTACTATTCATTGTATGTTAATATTCATTGTAAGATTAGGTTGCCTACATTCATTGTCTAGTCTCTTGAGGTTCAATTTGTCATATATATCTCTTAAGGTTCATGCTATCTCTTGTATTTTTAACTTAGATTGATCAAGCAATTTCCTTCCATTAGATACAAGTTAATGTATTTGTTAACGATCTATAAAAGAAATTTTTTTCTTTCATAAATATTCAAACGATGGATCCCCTCAAAACTGCATAAAAATATTTAGCAATATGAGGACATTGCGAATTATCATATCACATTTGAGATCCTTAGTTTTAGCAAAGAAATATCGTTATATTAATGAAATTTTCTTCTTAAAACAAGACACTCATTTTAAAAATATACTCACCTACATACTGGTCATTTGTTGTCCTATTTCATTTTGGGGTGTCTCAATCAATTGTTGTTTTTTCTATTTAAGGAAGGAGATTGATGAGCAATTTGATCCTTCACACCCTATTTGGTACACATGTCATTCACTAATTGGTTCGGTCTAATTTTCTTGATCTTTATGCCAAAATCAAAGGACAACAATTGATCGGGACGGAGGGAGTATATCATGAATAATTTTCGTTCAAAACTTATAGCAACATACCTAATTTACCTCCCAATACAATGGTTGAAGAGACTTTGGCAAGTTTGGGGTCGAACACTACGACTTTTGCACCCCGATACATTGTTATAATTAACTAGTCCTGACGCTTTGTAAAAATCATGTGTTCAGTGTGTTCCATGAATGCACCGAACACATTGAAACCAATTGTCATTTCATTCTATACAAGATGATTTGGTTGCTCCATCTTGTACTCCTACTACGATTATTAATCAACTTGTCAATGTTCTAAGGCCTCGTTTGGTTACTATTCTACTTCCCGGGAAGTGGGAGACCCCATGAAATGCAATTTCATGGAGTTGTTTAGTTACTCCAAAAGTGAAAAATTGGGGGAACTCAAACTTCTACCATGAGTTGCACTTATTGGATGATGTGGGAAGTTGCTCACCAACTACCCCTCGGTGAGTTGCACTTCGCACATCCCGACTTATGTCAATGACTTTTATATCCTTATACACTAATCGTATTTCCCACTTTATAACCCTAATTTTTCACTCAACTCTTCTTTATTGATTTTTCCGGGACAATGATGGTAATGCAACTCAGAAAGTTTTTTTTAAAACAATGTTCCTTTTTTTTATGTTGATGATGTAATTTGGTTACGACTGCATATCAAAGAGAAGACAATTTCAGCTTTTTCAAAAGTTGCTGTTAAAAAAAAGTTACTCGTATTTCATAAGTTTCGTACCCTTTATTAATAAAGGACATAATAGTCACTATAAACAAAATCATGAGAATTTGGTCAAGACAAACAAACAAGATGCGGGAATTCAATTCCTGAGGAGTATAAATTTCAGGATGTCAACCAAACAAATATTGCAATTCCTGGGAAGTTGATTTGGGAAGTAACATCATGAGAAATGCAACTTCCTCCTGGAACTTATGAACCAAACGAGGCCTAAGAAAATATGTAGAGGCTATGCTTTTCATTTTACCATGGTAACTAGAAAGTTGGGTGTCCTATATTTGTACACTCCCACTTGGGGGGTAACAGTATTACGTGCTCTATCGATTTAGCCACACTTTTGATTGGCTCTAGAGTCAAAAAAAATATCAACCATTTGTGTATTTTTTTTTATATAATCACATAAATTGTTGTATGAAACTGTCTTATATAATAGGAGTACTCATAGTCGTAATAATACAAAGTTGAACATGATTATGTTTTTTAGTGGTTGACACTGCCACCCCCACTTTTAAGATTGAGTTTTTCAATCCTCGGGGATACCGTGAGAATTATCCCTTTATTTCTATTAATTTTTTTTTCTCTTGTGGACTCGTCCAGTCGTCGTATGCAAAGTTTATCAGTTGAATAATTCATTTTGATGGACTAAAAGCGAAAATAAGGGAAGAAAAGATACGGTAGAGATGGGCATTTATAAGCCAATACCCCAATTGGTATAGGAACAAAACAATCATTCGTTATCATACAAATTTTAAATTTATTCCCCTTTATCAGCAATTGAAAAGCATAAAGAAGAAGAGAAGAGAAGAGATAAGATGTACTCCAGTACTGGTAATGATGTATACCATTTTCCTTTCCCAACCAACCCAAATGAATGCCATATTGCTTACCATTTGCCATTCCTTCCTTCTGAATCACTTCAACAACTAACTACTAAAAGCAATCCCCTCTAGCTATCCCACTGTCAAGTGTCAGCAGCCAACCTTCCATTTATGGAAACTCACAATGCACAAACAACAGACTCACATCTTCTTCATATTAGACTAGGCTTAATAACAGCCGAGTCGTCGTCCTTATCATCAGCAGTAGTAGTAGTAAGAAAACAACCTGAAATTCTCTCAATTTTGGCTACTGTTCTAGAAAGAAGCATTCATACAAGTGAAAAGGTGTTGAAGAGGTCAAGAACAATAAAAGACAAAGTAACTGTGTTTCATGGTACCAGAGCCCCTGCATTGAGCATTAGACAGTATATACAACGGGTTTTCGACTACTCGAGATGCAGTCCATCTTGCTTGGTTGTAGCCTATGTTTACTTGGATAGCTTCGTTCAACAAACCGCCTCTTATCTCACCTCCCTCAATGTGCACAGGCTTTTACTCACTTGTCTTCTCCTTGCTGTCAAGTTCCTTGAGGATGAGTAAGTATATATACTTTATTTTACCAATCTTTGAGTTCCTTTATAAAATGATGCTTAAGATGAGCTAGAGTGAAAACGAATTATCGAAAATGGGTCTATGTAGAACTGATGTTGTTTGGTTCAGCGTTTCTTTTAGCAAAGTCGTTGAACCATTCAGCGCCTTGACGTTAAGTCATACCGTAAAATTTTGCTAAGGAAAACGTATGTAGCGCTGAGTGGTTTAGCGGCTTTATTAATTTCTGCCACTCAAACAGCATTTAGGTTAAAAAAAGGAAATCTAACTGGTCAAGGAAAAATATCACGTATGTAGGACAGTCATAAGCTCACAGAGTACTTACTCATAAAACATCATCATCATCATCTCCTGACTCCTGGTGGGCTAGCTTAAAGCCAACATAATTGCACAAGTTTGAACCTTTTTGAACTTTGAATGTTTGAATTTGTTTTTTTTACTTTTCGAACTTGGAGCAACTTTTTGCTATTCCAGCTGAATAATAAAAAAACATATACGAAGTATATTGAAACTTAAGGGTACCTAGTGTTAATCACTCGGCTAAGACATCTTACTGTGAATAATGTAGGCATTACAACAATTCTTATTTTGCGAAAATTGGAGGGATTAGCCGCACAGAAATGAATGAGCTAGAAAAGAAGCTGCTATCGACCTTAAATTACAGGCTTCAAGTCTCAGGAGACATGTTTAATCAGTATTGTACACACTTGGAGAAAGAGAGCACAACTTCCAGTTCCAGTTCCCAACCCAAGTGGTCCATTCGAAACTATGGTAGTCTAAAACCAAGATGGTTGCTGAGAGACGGACCGAGCCACCACGGGAAAACATGTGCACTCATTTAGTTCAAATCCTGTGCTACAGTCGGAAGTGGAGAGCGTAATTTATTATGGCTTAGGCTCTTGGATGGAAAATTAGAGATCAAAGAAACGTAGAAAAGGTATACTACTTCGTGTGTAGTACGCCATTGTCCAAGTATCTACTCCGTCCATTCCAATGAATTCTCACGATTTTGTAAAATGTATGCAAATCATCGGAATAGAGGGTGTACAAGGAAACATAAAAAAAAAGTCTCATGAAATGGTAAGCATAAAAACTGAAGTTTGAAGTGTTGCCAAATCTCATTCAGACAATTGAGTTGACTGATCAGGTTGCAAACATTACAGGAAATGGCACAAATTTATCAGCAAATAGCAACAAATGAGTGTAGTACTGTATGCAGCAATTGTATTTCAATCCGATTTGCAACGCGTTGAATGATTGGGAATGACCAACGAAGACAAGAATTTTCATACTACGTTCACTAGGCTCTTTGAGCTGAAAACGCTAACTGTGAAATATATATATATATATATATATATATATATATATGTAATCAAATCAAAGATTCTTGCATACTACTCTTTCCGGGAACATTTGGTTGTTAATGTAACCCGTCCTTGTGCATATCTCTATACCTGGACACTGTTACAATTTGATACAAAAGAATGGTAGACTCAAAAAAAGAAAATAGAAAAATATGAGAATGGAACACATTGACACAAATTTGGCTAGCTAGCTCAGAAACTTCAATTGTGCTCCCACCATATTATACATGGAGACTAAACAGGCACAGGCGTTATCTTGGATGCTTCGGCAGACCAAATCCACATATCGTCATCACAAACTAGACCTCTGATACGAGGTTGGTCGGTTGACGAAGATGGCAACCGGGGAGTTCATGTCGTACCATTTTAATAGGAAGGCCTGTCAGAATTTATCAACCTCTGCTCAAATGATTTGCACATGGGGTAATTGAGGAGGTTCCAAGCTAATCAGATTGGCCCACAAATTCGCCAAACCGAGAAAGTAAGGCTCCTCATTCCACATCACTGTCTTCACATCTGCTTCAAAGGAGAAAAGCAGTACTTTAGTGTCAATAACCAAACAATTTTCTTTTAAAGAGTTTCAGAAGCTGGAGAAACTACTGCTGAGAATCCTTTACCCGGAAGCATTTCTTGAGGCAATAGGGATAGCCAGCAAATGGACTTGTGCTGATCAAAAACGCATTCATACACAGCGCCCACATCAACATCACGAATATTCTGGATGAAGGTAGGGAGTGCCTTCGCGGTTTCATCGCATCCAAAACCAATATCATCTGATAAAGTTTGTAGGATTTCCTCCAACCCCGAGCTTGACCATAAAGCATGACACTCATTCAGAAGACCTGTAAGCGGTGACGAATCTGACACACTGAAGAGCATCCACGCCTTGTAAACTTTGGCTGACAACCCAATCAGTTCAACAACCTTGTATATTTCTCCAAGAGCTTGAATATGCTTCTGCCCTGAAGTGAAGTGAACAGGTATTCATAAGGTCCACAGTAGTCTTACACATATATCTGTCCAGCAAACAAAAGAAAGGAGACTCCATACCTCGACAATCAGATAAAACCTGATGCTTCACTTTCATCTCCGATGCCTTCTTCCAGATCAAGGCACCACATCTCAACTCTTGAGCACAGATATTGATGATATTAGACCAAGTAGAAACATAGCAGTTTTGCTCATCAGCAGATCCTAAGGATAGAATTTTCAGAATTGATATAGCATGTCTCAAAAGGTCGGCAGTAACCCTCCAGTCATTAACTGCCTAAATACATGTAAAAAATAAATTAAGCAATAGCAAATCAAAAAGCAAAAGAGTACAAAAAAAAAAATATCAGCGCTTTAATCCCAAATGGTTCGATACTTCGGTCGACTGGCATGAATCATCTTTTGAAACTGGCACCACTGGGGTGCACACCTTAAAATACAGTATGATAAAAATGAAAAGTAAAGAGGGAAAAGGCCCTATCTAAGAGTACACCCAAAAATAAATCACAAATAGAAGCTTCCCATTCCATGTAAAGTTTCCTCCATCCTCGTAAGCAAAAGATGTAGTCCTACTTCAAAGAGGATAACGAAAAAGGTTGAGTTGCAAGAAGTTGGGAAGGTGGTTCCGTAAGCTATTTAGTGGTACACTTGGACTATTCAGAACAAGTGAATTTCATATGGTGTGAATTTTTATTTTAAAAATTCAAGTTTCATCTTTCGAAGCTATTACTTGTAAATAGGCATCACTTCTATGATAGTATCATTTTGTACATGGGCATCACCCCTTTGGTATCTCTTCTCTAATATATGTATATATCTTACATTCTTACTCATATAAAATGTAAAAATTCCTTTACTACTTTACAACAGACCAATCGAAAAAAAAAATCCTTTTTTTCCAAAAGAGAAAAACAAAAACAAACTCAGAATAACCACTAAGATCATAAGGAAATTTTATTATTTCGTGAAAGTTTAGAAATCGTACCAATTGCAATTTTTTTGATACTGAGAACTCTGATTCAATCCTTTCAAACATTGGATCCTCCAGAATCTTGACAACCTCATTCAGACAGTTGCTCTTTTCTAGATATTTCTCTGAAACAATATGAGAGACTACACCTTGTTCGAGTAATTTGTATGCATTCTGCGGTGAATGAGAATCAATTATGCTCAAAATGCAGACTCGGAGACAGTGAGCTGACTGCCTATGAAAGAGGGGAGAAACAGACTACTAACCTGAATTTCATTGTCGAGTGTTTCCGTGATCTCTGTTGCAAAGCCATTTTCACTAACGGGGCATCGAGCGCTCTAACATTAGGCATAATTAACATTTAGTTTCATCTCTTAGTTAAATAAGGAAAAAGATTAATACTCCCTCCGTCCCTAAAAGATTGTCCCATTTGCCTATTACATGTGAGGAGTATTTTAATGAAATGTGACAATCTTAGTGGGACGGAGGTAGTATAACACTAACCTGTAATTCATCAAGTTGACATGAAAGTAAGAAGCACAGTGAATTCCTCAATTCCACATAAAGATTAATATAGGCTTGAACATTTGGGGATGTTTTAAGCTGTATCTGAGCAGCATTGCGTCGAATAGCACTAGATGGCTGCTCTCTGACACCAGCTTCTTGAAAAGCACCTTTAAATTCCCAGGAATTGTCATCCCACTCATCATCCTCAGCGAGTGAAGGTGAAGCCTTTTTTTGGATGTCGTGGACCCCATTTTCAGCTGGTTCTATATTGGAACCGGCTGACTGAATACTTTGTGCTTGACTGTACAAATTTGTTATGAGATCATGGATAGAAACAATTGGCATCTGGCCACTGAAGCCATTTTCAGGATTGGAAGTATGTTTATGAAACAATTCATCAGGATGATTCATAGTTTCACTGCTTTCTTCCGTGCTATCACCAAAAAGGGACAGAGGCAGGGCTTCTCTACTACTTAATGGCAGTGTCTGCTTATCCTACAATTCGATATACAAACAAAAATCATAACTTGAACCAGAAACTGTGTCATTAACCACAATCATGTTATGTGAAGATTCATCTTAGCCAAATCAAGCAAGCATAACATGTAACATGAGAGATCCTCATTCCTCCCAAAATAAATAGTGAATTAAAAACAGTCTTCAGTTCTAACCTAAACAAATACTTGTCCTTATTTGTCACTTCCTGAAATGGTGATACATATAAGTTCAGAAACAAAAGCATCATCTACAAGAAATATGATGAACAACAAGTTGAAATTTATTTAAAACTGAATAGCTAGTGGCATCACCAAATACATTTACAACAGCAACAAAGCCTTAGTCCCAAAATGATTTGGGGTCGGCTAACATGAATCATTCTCAGAAACCGTCAATTCGTCTCCAATCACCAAATACATTTGTACATAAAAAATGATACTCCCAGGGAAACAGGGTTCCTTCTCCTGATTAAATGAAAAACAAAACAGAAACACAAATAAAACAAGCTACGACAAGAAAAACAACATAACCCCATTGCGATAGCACCTCAAGGGATCATACAAATGGTGTGTAAGAAGGGTCGGATATACACAACCTTACCCCAATGTTAGTCAGATAGAGGTTGTTTGTGGATGACTCATAATGAAAATTGCTTCAAGAATTGCACTAAATAACTGTTACTCCACAAGGAAAACAAGCACAAGCAATTTAGTAAGCCATTTGGCTTTATTCCATCATACTCCGTAATAAACTAGAGTACCAAAGATTAGCGAGAGTCTTTGGCTCCATTGCAAATGGTATATACAAAAATAAACACAAAACGCAAAGATTACAATACAAACAACACACAAACAAACCATGATAAACAAAACAGCAATGTATGATTCTGTGTTTTATTCTATACCAAACTGAATGCAGCTATTCTGATGTGACGGAGAGGGAATAGTAACTCCTGTGGTAAATAAAATTTTTATGAAAATAAATTGCTACAGATAATTAATGATTGTTTAATCATAGTCAGAACCTTACCTGTTCCTTTGGTTTATCCTCTTGAGAAGCATCTACAAAATCACCAAAGTCATCAAGGTCATCATTTTCAATGACTGTAGCAGCAGCAGAAGAACTTGTTCCGCTCCCCTTACCACCCACTTCGATTTCAGGAAAGGCATCAAATAAGAAACCATTAGTTGTCACTGAGGTTTTCTTGAAATCACCAAAGTCATCATTGTTAATGGTTGTAGCAGAAGCGGTTGCACTCCCTCCGCTCCCATTACCACTCACTTTGACTTCAGGAAAGGCATCAAACAAGAAACCATTAGTTGTCACGGAGGTTCTCTTGAAAGCACCAAACGTTTCACTGGATTCACCAACAGCTCCATGAGCAACCTTGAATAAATTATTGGATGGAAAAAGAAAAGTGCTTGAATCAGGCTTTTGCTCGGCAGAACTAGAACTGCTAGTATTTATCGCACTTCTATTATGAATCTCTTCGATTCCAGGAAAAGCAGGGAATCCTAAACTACTTGTCCTTGATGGCTTGAAATCAACATCTGTTTCACTAGATTTGTTGACAGCTTCAAGTGGTGCGGCTCTTAAAGGGTCAAATGGAAGAAAAACATCTGTCGAATGAGGCTTGTGCTCAACAGAAATAGCAGATGGGCCACTTATTTGACTTCCATTGCTGATCTTTTCAATTCCACTAAAAGCATCCCATGTAAAACCATTAGATATTTCACCAGATGACTTACTACCATCATCTGTCTCAGTGGATTTATTAACGGCCCCGAATGAACCCAGAAATAAATCATTAGATGGAGAAAGGGAGTTGCTTGAACCATGCTTGACTGAATTACTAGCACTAATACTTCTATTACCTATATCTCTAGTGCCAGGCAAAGCATCAAAAGTAGCATCCTTTCCATTGGAGTTATTCATGTTTTTAGGGAACAAAGCAAATAAATCATCAGATTGAAGAGATAAACTGCTGAAGCCCGGCTTGAGTTCAGCTGAACTTGACACATCCTGCCCTATCAAATAACATAAATCAAACAATTCAAAAACACTACAATCTTATACTCCTATCAAGCAACAAATAAGTTGGAAGCAGCCACATCCTAGGCAATAAACACTACACGTACACATGTACTCCCAATTGAATCACAAACCAGCACGCAAACGACACACTCAAGGTTTTTCATCCGAAATTGACTGTTCAAACCATTTACTTGATTACCTTCAAGATATTCAGTACTTACCTCCCATCCAATCCAATCTTTACATGGGCTCACTTTTCTTCTCACAAAAAATGGGCCCATGTTAGGATTCGATTGGATAGGAGGAAGTGTAACCTTTCGAATTTCTCACCAGCTAAACAACTTTACCACACATTTTAAAAAAACATTACAACAACTTTATCATCCTTCACATAAACCCTATGAAAAAATCTTTCAAATGATTTCTTCCCATATAGATTGCCACTACAAGAACCCATAATATCTCTGGTTAAACACTTGCTAACCCAGACATGGATCTTATGTATGATCCAATGCTTATTTCACCACAAGTTCTTCAAGAATACTCCACAATGGAGGTTACATGTCCTAGGGTTTGTTTGAGATAATAAACTAGAAAAGAGGTGAGGAATGTAGACACACTAACTGATAGAGGTAAGTTTTGTGTGCACCACACAACAATGAGCAATGCTGTACTGATTTTCCTTTTATCCCTATATGAGGAGGGAGTTGGAGGGTGTTTTGATACAATTTCCCTCCAAATTGTTCGATTTTGATTTGCGGGAAAATGGATCCCACACCCTTATTATTTACTATCCAAACAAGGGATCTTAGATCCTTTCCACTCCCTCCAAATCTCCCAATCCAAATGTATCGGCTTGAGCAACGACATAGGCATGATTCACACCATCTAACTGTTCTAGTGAAAGAAGAGAAGGTGAGTATCATAGCTGATTCAGCAATACCTGCCTGGTTTTCAAGTGGCGTCACCACCACTTGCTCAACTCCACCTCCAGACACCATGGCAGAAGCTCCATGTCCATAACCCTACCAACACAATCAAATTCACACCTTTTTAATACAGTACTAATTAATTGCTTGGTACCAAATTCCTTTTTCTACCAAAAAAAAAAAAGTTGGTTCCTTTGCTTTATTAAAAAAAATGTACTACAGAAAAAGTTCAAAACTTTTGATCACCTCTGTATTGGGATGCATAGCGTGATGATTTCCAGAAAATGCACCCTTAAATTCCCAATCCTCCTCCTCCTCCTCCTCCTCATCTTCATGATCATGATCGTGATTATTCAAATCCAAACCCGACCCATTTCCATTCTGGGTAGCTTTGTTTGGATCAAACCCACCGTTTAATCTACCATTATTAGTATTAGTATTAAAATTAAAATCAAAATCAAATCCATGATGATTTAGATCATCCACTTTCCCAATTTTGGCACCATCCTTACCCTCATCATCTCCAGCTTCCAATTGGCCAAACAATGATAAAGGCAAGGCGCCCTTGGGCTTACTGAAGACAAAGGGGTCCGGATCGACCTGTTTGAAAGGCGGGTGGGGAATATGGTGGGCCGGATCGGTAGCGGGGCCAAAAAAGTCGTGTTTTGGGGAAGATAGAGAGACGCCATTGACATGAAGAGGATGAGGTTGAGGGCGGGGTGAAGGTGGAGCGAAGACAAAATCACCGAAAGTAAAACCTTCGTCGTCGTCGTCGACGTCCGCCATTGAAGGAGGGAGACCACCCAAGAGTTGTGATTTTGGGTTCCTTGTTTTTGTGTTCCACAAATAAAGTGCCGATGTGTGAGCTGTCGTCGCTGATTTTAACGTATCAGTCCTTCTAGCTGCGTTCTAGGGGTGACAAAATACCGAGTATTCGTATTCGTATCGTATGGTCGGATGTTACAAGGAAGGCGGGTGCGGGTAATCTCGAGTCAGGACTAAATTTGTGTTCGAGTTGTTCTCCTTTGTTTAATATATGTGAGGTATATTTTAATCAAAGGGGAAAATATTTGTGAATTAGAGGGAGTAAATATATATGGTCTATATATAGGGTGTTGCTTAGTTCTCTTTCCTAATCAAATCCTTACTTTTATCATTCCTAGGTTTTAAACTTCTAATCTAATTAGAATCTTACTAGCCTTTTTATCGGTGGATTAAATTTTTTATCAACAGTAAAAATATATATATAATTAAGTATTTAATTTGTTATATATACTTTGTTCGTTCAATTGTTTTTTAGTATTTGTGATTGATAGATTAACTAAAGGTAAATTATCATTAAGATTGATGAATATACGACGATTATATATTCTTTCGTGATATGCGCATATGCATTCACTGGCGTGTGGTGGTGGGCCGGTATAGGCCTGTTTGGATGGACTCGAACACTGGCGTGACAAAGGTGACTTTGCCGGCTCCGGTTTGGCCCATGTTTTCTGGGGTTATGGTGTAACCCAGACCGGTTTGAATCCTCTCGTTATCCAAGACTTTGAGGATTTTTCCTGCAGGGAGATCGGGCCTTAATGTAGCCCCCGGTAGAAAGCCCAGATTTTGCAACATCTGGTTAATGCTAACCGTAAAGTAGGGTCGGAAAAGGTATTCTTCGTCGATGGCCCCTATGAAGTCGAACCCCCAAAGATCGGTGCGGCCCGAGATGTTGCAGTTAGCCACAGTCATAGGCGTGGTTTCTAGAGTGATGACGGTATCGTGCAAAGGTAGCTTGATCTTCCGATGCAGGGTGGAGGATACAGCCCTGGGCGCGTGGATCCAGGGTCTTCTTAGAAGAAGGTTAAAGAAAGAAGTTACGTTAATTACTTGAAATTCCAGCTCCTTTTCTATCGGGCCTATTATGATAGTAAGCTACTTCACGGCCCCAGCTATTGACTTTGGACTTCCGTCGAAAGCCTGAATGGTTTGAGCTTTAGGAATGTAGTCGGCCTCGGTGATGCCGAGGGCTCTGGCGGTCCTCAAGGGGAGGACGTTGACTGCGGACCCGTCGTCGATAAGGGTCATGGGCAGATACTTTTCACGGCAGATTACCGTGATGTAGAGGGCCATGTTGTGGGCAGGCTCGAATGGTGGTAGATCAGCATTGGAGAAGGTAATAAGTGGGCCTTCTTCTTTAGCTTTCCCCTTTAGGTGGGGCAGAACCGTGGCTACCATTTCAGCTGGAGTAGCCGTAGAATCGATTTTGACTTGATCGAGGGCCTTAGTGAGTGCCTCTCGATGTTCTTGTGAGCTGACTAGGAGTTGCCATATAGAGAGGTCAACTCGAGTCTTGCTCAGCTGCTTTACAAGAGCCTTTTCGGTAGTTGGCTCCTCCGGGGCGGGCTCCACTCTAGGTGGTTCGGCAATGATAAGGGCGTGACTGTTGGCTAAGGCCTTGGACTTAACCTTCTAGATCTCCTCGGGCGTGATGGGGACAGCTTCCTCCTTGGTAAGATAGACGTCGTCTTCGTCGTCGCACCAGATCCCGTTTATTTGCGGGACAAATGGGAAAATGAGATGTGAGTAGTCCACGACTTCCCCGGAGAAGATGGCGTGAGTGGTCAATGAGTTATCCTTGTTGCTGGGCTTCCCCCCAGGTAAAGGGAGCTTCCCACTTTCGATAAGATCCTGGATAAGGTGCTTTAGCTTCCAGCATTTCTCGGTATCGTGTCCCTTGCCGCGATGATACTGGCAGTAGGCCTGGATGTCGTAGGACTTGGTACGACGCTCGACCGAGAGCTCAGGTGTTGGGCCTATCGGGGTGATAAGGCCTTTAGATACTAGCCTCTGTAAGGCATTTTCATAGGTAGTGCCTATGTCGGTGAATACCCGGGGTGTGACATTCTTCTTGGACGGGGTATCAAGTAGGTTTACCTCGTCAAAAATGCTACGAGTGGCAGTAGTAGATGTGGGCATGCTTGTCGATGAGCTGACCGCTTGGTATCCCTTGGCGGAGGCCTTAGTGAGGCTTTCCAACCTTAGGTCATCTTCGATTCGCATTCCCATCTCTGTTAGGACTGCGAAACTAGGTATAATGGCGTACCGGAGATGGATCCGGTAGGCGGGAAGAAGGTTCTTGACAAAGGCTTTAACCAGGACTTTTTCACTGGGCTTATCGACCCGTTTGACGCTTTCGGCCCTCCAGCGTTGAAGGTATTTTGTGAATCCCTCCTTTTGTTCCTGGGCCATTACCTCCAGGGTGCGCATCGTGGTCTGGATTTCTGTGTTGTCGGCGTAGTTCCGAGCGGATTCTGTTGCCACGTCATCCCAAGTTTTGTATTTCTTGGAATCGAGCCTATAGAACCAGGCTCTCGGGTGGTTCTCGAGGGAGGAGGCAAACAAATGTTTGAACATGTCTGACTTGACTCCCTTTAGGGCCATGAATTCCTTGAAAGCCCGGATATGTAATACCAGGTCTTCAGTTTCGTCGAACATCGGGAGGCATGTCAAGTTGAGATTGGCAGGCAGTTGGTCGGTTAGGGGTGAATAGGCCCGAGCATTCTCCGTATGGATCGAGTTGTGGGTCGACAGATGGACTTGCTCTTGCAGCTTGAGGACTGCGCTGGTCAATTCGGCTAATGGCCCCTTGGTTTCATCTTCGTCCCTCGGCATACTCTGCTCCACGGTACTTACTCGAGTGACGATGGCAATCTGGTCTTCCCTCATTTGCCTTAACTGGTCTTGGATTTGGGCCAACGACGCGGTCAATTGATCAATGGCGTCTTTTGTCATGGTTCGGGTGTGGGGTGGCCTGTCTGTAAGAACACCGTGTAATCAGAATCGGACCCAGATCGAAGAGTGCATCCCGAGCAAGAAAAAAAAAACTAGACTCGGAAACAGACTGAAAACCGACTCCTAGACGGGTGACTCGTGGACGGTGGGCTTTCTTTAGGATTTTGGCGAAGTGGGCCTAGTCCCGTGTGAAGAAAGACCTACGTGTGAGCTATTCCCCAGACTTTGGACCCTAAAGTGTAAATGGGCTTCCCTTTATAGGAGTGTGTCCTACGTAGGTGGGCCGTGCCTTGACAAATAAGGCGGACTGGGATGGGTTAGAAACTCGTGATGTAAGATCGACGGAGTTTCGACGCTATAGACTATAACAACTTATGACAAGACCCGACACTGCTAAATACGGGAAGTCCTAAGAAGAAGAAAGTTTTGAAAAGGGAGTTTGGAATTAAAAACCGAGCAAGGTCGGATAGGAAGGCCCGATTTTTTTTTTTTTGAAAATCGAAAAAAAAGTTTATCGGGCCGAGATTTCAAAATTTTTGGAAAGTTTGGACAGCATACCGGCTAAAAATAGGCTATTTTGAGTCAAAATCATAAGTCCTAAATTTGGTAGCTTTCCGGGTTTTGAAAAAGGGATAGGTTTGAAAAGGATGCAAGTTTTTGAAAACGACGATTTTTTGAAAAGACGATAAATAGATCAAGTAGCACGTAGTCACGAAAACAGTATAGTGACGCCATGTATGCTCCTAATCTAAGTCTCGGTCGGTCGAATAGGGTCTATACCAACGACGATAGCTTTCTCGCAAATCAGGACGGTCTTCCTAAGCCGAGTTGGTCTTAGAACCTGCCGTGAAACCCATGCGAGTTCCGCCATCGAAGTCTTTAGTGCGCCCATTTAGGAACGCACCGTGGTATAGTGGGACGTCGGTCACAAGTAACCGGCCCGGGAAAGAATTGGGTTATACATGAACCATTGAACTAAAATGTGTACATTACTATTCGAACGATTTCTTTTCGAGTTTCACCCTGAGGATGCCGATGGTAAGTGACTCATCAGTTGATCCCCAACGGAGTCGCCAAATTGTGGACGTGACATAGGTCCACCCCAACGCGGCCACGCGCGGGTTTGGGGAGACGAATGAATCTCCATATAAGATGGTCAAATTGAAATTTAAATCGAAGTAGGAGTCGCCACCGAACTTTGTGGGAGTTCGGGCCCGTTCGAACCCACTCTATGTCGTAGTGGGCCGTGCACAAAGTACGGCCCATTTCCGATGTCAGAGCTTATTGGGTTCGTCCCTTTGCATTATGATACCGATACCGACATTATCGGATATTGTGTATTGAATGACTCTCGTTGCCAATGGATTCGGACATCCGGAAACCATGGTTCTGAGTAAAGGGTGAGGGTACGTGTTGGGAAGTTCACTAAGAACACCCAACCCCGCCCGCACTTAGCGGCCTTTACTAAGATATCGTTCATTTTTGGTGTACACGCGTTAGTTCGACGGTGGAATGATATGCAAACATTATTTTCCCTAAGCATGTGAGAAAAATTAAATGGGTTGCTAAGTCGTTTAATGCATCTTAAACTAATAACGTCAAAGTTATTTTAGCATGCGAAGTTTGTTTTAGTCTAATAAAACAATAAAAAAAACAAAATAAATTGCTACAAACACGAGAAAACGAGTTAGTAACGATTGAATAAATCGAATAAAGATGTAAATACGATAATATGCATGATTTTAAAAAAAGATTTAATGACACGTGATGGATTAACACGTGTTGACCGAGGTCGAAAAAGTATTTATCGAAATCTGAAAATATGTCGCAAAAGTCGCTTTTTATGTAAGATCCGAAAAAAACGAGAAAACGAAAAAAAGGGCTCGGCCTTCCAGGCTCTCACGCGAGTCGCCTGGAAGGCGTGCGGAAGTCTGTCTCGCTTTTTTTTATTTTCCGAAAATCATCAAATCTTATAAATCGCGTACAAATATGGATTAACTTATACTCGATTTATATTTTCGATATTCGTCGTATTCGATATTCGATTATGAAATCGATATCAAATAGTCGGAATGATTTTAGAAAAAGTTATACAAAAAAGTTTTGTTTTGAAAAAAGAATTTGAACGAAAAGAAGAAAAAAATGTTAATTCTCTCCGCGTAAAAAATCGTCGAATTTTGTTTAAAAAAAAATGTAACGATTTTTTTAGCATCAACGAGATTTAATTTAGTTCTTGTTAGATACGATATTTGATTAGAGAATCGATATCGTATTTTAAGAACGTTTCGTTTTATAAAAATATTGTAATATCGTTATTAGAGAAAAAAAAAGGAAAAAACGTGACAACGACCCATATTAAAAAAAGACGGACCGACGACACTACAAAAACGAAAAAACGACGAGAAAGGGGAAGAGAGAAAAGAGAGAATCGGGTTTGATTTACACCCTCAACCTACATGCTTTGTTTTCTCGGAATAAAGCTCGTCGGGAAGTGGCTTAGGCACGGGAGCGTCGAGATGAAGAGGATGAGTTTAGGGTGGTGGTTAGGACGTGTGAGATGACGGATTTTGGCCGGTTTGAGGGGTCGGATTCGTCGGGCTAATTTATCGGTATTTCGATGCTATTTTTGCTAGATGTTGTAGATGAATAATGAATGTGTATATTTTCTGAATTGTGTGTGTTAAATGTGACGGGAGGGTCCTAGTTATAGGTGAAGTCCTTGATAGGAGCTAGGATAAGTACTCTTGCTTAGGTGACAAGAAATACCGGTTTGGATAGGAAACGTAGGAGTTTGAATGGGAACGAAAGTCCCGTTTCTTGGTGGGGAAGCCGAGTATCTCGGTTATCTTGGGGCTGTTTCGGCCGAGTGTTTGAGCTCGGTCAGTAAATTGATTTGGTTTTCGGATAGAATTCCTGGATTTGAGGTTGGTTTAGTAAGATTTGTACTCCGTAATAAGCCCAAGCCAAATGTCCATGATTTCGAGCCTATATCCGAGTCCATTAAAGCATGTTTGCGTCCGATCATCATCGGGTGTTTGGCGGGAACTACTATAGACACCTGACGGTCAAAATGTTGGTGTCTACATCTATTATTTTAAGTCATCAAAAATCTGGGTTGTTACAGTTGGTATCAGAGCGACCTTGTGACCGTAAGTGAGGATTGAGCTTCATTTACCTAACGAGGAGCGCGCCTAGGTAGACTTACTAAAATATTAATACAGTATTAGATCACTAAATGAGAGATTCACTTAGAAACAAATAGGATCATATCAAATAATTTATCGGGGTAGAATTTTCATTAAAGGGAAATACGATATCTACTTGTATAATTGTTGGCATGCTATCTGCATAATTGTTTATAAATTGAATGTCTAACCTTTAGCCTATTGGCTAGTTTAAATTTATTTTCGATCCATACGATGACTAAGAAGAAAGACGTTGACATTCACAGTCATCAACCGCTCAAGACCTGGACATCGGCATTGTGGAACATCAGTGAAGACTTTATCCAAATCAACTATAAGAACTAACTTAAACTGAATCACGTTGAAGAATGGAGTCAAAATTTTGGACATGTCTTATAACGTGTTAACCTTATAGAACAGTAACCTATCGCGAGACTTAGACCATGGTGTTCTAACCTAGATCTTAACCACCATATTATGAGAAGAGAGAGTATAATTTTGAAGTCGAGTGATATTGATCAATATTTTTTTGGGGAACTAAGTATTTGATAATGCTAAGAGAATGATCATAGATCAAAATTATTTTGAGGTTTACCATTATATACATTGAATGTTATTTTGAGGAATTATATGTTGAACATACTTTGTCGGATCTGTAGAATCCAATTGATTGATTGAATGATTTGTAAACAATATTTTGGGAAATCCCTAGCTAGGAAATACCGCATATACTTTTGAGAGATAATTATATTGAATAATGGTTAGTTGATAGTATTGCAAACCCTAAGTGCCATAATTGTAAAGGACAATTGTGAACCAAAGAATTTTTGATGTGAAGTTAAGATTAAACCGTTGTTTAAAGAATAAAGCAACAGAGAAACAATTTTGAAATTTTGAGAAATTTAGAAAGCCAACATGAAAATTTAGAATTATTCAGGATTAATCATGTCATGACCGACAAAATCACTTGGGGATCAACAATTAACCTTAGGATATTAACCTGGTTGACAAGAAATGCTAATGTCATCATGAGAACTTCGGACTTTTGTATAACCTATGTATTTGAACATATGAGAGAAGTCTCCTACTAAACCCAATAGTATCATAGTTTATGAACGCTCTACAGATTATATGGGAATTAGGATAACCTTCTTTTGGACTTTTATCTTACGAGAAACTTATATTACCCATAAAACAACACCTTCAATTTTAAGGGATATAAACATCGTGATATTTTTGGAGATAAGACAAACCATAAACCAAATCTCGAGAATGACCTAAGATTGAACAGCGTCACTATATGGGGATTTAGAATCTACATTTGATCAATAATACCTACCATACTAATTTCGGATGTACCACCTTTGTAAAACTTTGGCGGAGAGGTGAGGTATACGAGCAAGTCACTTGAGAGCCGAGTCATTTTTGCGAGAGGAACCCTAACACTTCAGTTTATTCCTGTAGTGCCTTAACCCTTGTTAATTGCTTAAGTTATACCAGAATTTCGAGGACGAAATTGTTTTAAGGGGGGTAGATTGTAATACCCCGTATTTTTCAAATAGAGTTAAATTTTAAACATTTATTTAAATCAAGTTTAACGTTTGAAAAATTATTTTTCGTCAATAAAACTATTTTATTTTCGTTAAATTAAAAATTATTCCGTCATAAAAACATGAAAATTTATTTATCGAATTATAAAAATTTTTATCTTTCATTAAATAAAGTTTAGAACTCGAAAATATATTTTTATATTGACCTGTCATTTTTACATTTTCACGTCTCGTAAAAATATATTAATTTATTGAATTTTTAAAATAATAATTACTTATAACTTTTGTCCCACAATACTGTTTACCGTGTATTTTACTTACCGTCTTACAAACACCTTTTTAAAACAAATCTTACGGTTTCCATTATTTTAATTTCGTAATCTTATATTTCAAATTTTTAAGAAGAAAAGAAAGACGTTTGTATGAGAAACGGACCGAAACTCGATCTTCCATGAGTCTCCCACGTTAACCCCTACTATTAATACCTATTACTACAACTAATACTACCTATTTTTATTACAACCTTACACCTAACCTTACTACCTCACATGCATGCAAACATCACATGCATGCTCACACGCCCTCACACTTTTTCACACACCTACACTATATATATGATACTCCTTACTACTATATATACCCACATACGTGCATACTACTACATACATATATATACATACTCGTACTAGTTACTACTACTCCTCCGTACCATACTACGGAGTACTATATTACGTACTACTTCTACCTACTATATTATACTATATACTCCGTACTACATACTGTAATTATTCCCTCGTCCTTTTCTATAATTGGAGCATCGGGAATGAGGAGTTGTCCAGTATTTGACGGAATCACTTTTCTAGTACCGTATTTATTTGGGCCAAATCATTTCGACCCGAAAATGTCTTTATAAGGGAAGGAGACGACTTTTCTTACGTAGACGATATTTTGACCCCGTCGACCTTTTATTCTTAATAACGTTAATAAATATTCTGTAATAGCTATTAAGGTAACCAAACTTTTCTTCTAACAACATTTCTTATATATAAGTATATTATGTTAGTAATTTAATAAATTGCTTACTTAAATATTTAGGCTTGTTTGTACGACTAAATTACTTATGTATATATAAAAATGTTACGTGATATATTATTTGTGTTATATACTTATTTATGACTAAATTCAACTTGACTTAATTATCACTTGTTTAATTTATTTATCACTTTTACATTTCTGTTTATATGAAAAATTGAGAAAATGAATAAAAGAACTTAAAAGAATAAAATTTACTTATATCATTCTATTGATTTATTTCTATTTGTTATATATATTTATTATATGTACTTTATGTTTTGTATGTATTTTATATAATTGTAATTTTGGTCATATTTAATTTTCTTTAGTACTTTTACATTTGTTTTTATATTATAATAATAGAGTAAATTAGTAACTTGCAAAATGTTTTATTTTAATAAAACTTCACTTATTATTTTATATAGGTAGAAATTTATAAATTTTATTTTCTAATATAAATGGATTTATTTTATACTGAAATTTTTACACGACATTTATAAATATAAAAAAATGATTTCACATCAAACTTTTGTAAATCAATTAAGTGCGACTTAATTTATAGTTTTCAGAAACTTCTATATTTTTCAGAAATTATAAATTTTAAAATAATCTTTTATTATTATTATTATACGATAAATTTTATTTTTATATAAAACTTCATTTTAAAGAATTTACTATTTTAAAAGTTATACGATATTTAGGATATAATATTTCGGGTGACACTTGAGGATTAAAGTGTAACGTTGTCACACTGAGAGTAAGTATTTGAGGATTTGACTGTTTCAAATGAGTCCGACCAATTATTGAAGGTCACCAAAATAAAGTACTACTTGTTCACGGGCGACTTTTAAATAAAGTTTACGATGCGAGTTTGGGACGAATAGCTTGTGTTGGATCCTACCATGCGTGGTGTTTCGACTACACTTGTAATGAAAAGCAGACTCGGAGGCTGCGGTCCGAGAGTCAACCTAGTGTTTAAGGTAGTCGTCCTACGGCAGTGAGAGCTGCGATTCAAGAGTCTGCGTAGGGTATGTGGCGCACGTAAAGACAAGTACTTGATCAGTATTACCACCTAGGTAGCGGGGGCAGAACAGGATTCTGAAAACTGCGGGTTCCCTCTTGGTGATGCAGAGAATGTAATCATCAGCTTTCATTTCAGCCTAGAGCCCCGTTTGAATAAACGTATAATATAATAGAAGTTCGGGCCCAATTGAGCCTTATGGGTGAGATGTAAACCTCATAAGATCGGTTCGGTCTACGAGTTGGTAACACGGTTACTTCTATTGGTGAGATGCAAGCCAATAGGGTGTAGCGGTGATACTAGGAGCCACGACTCGTGTGTTTTGTCTGTTTATGTGAAAAATGATTTAAAAATCAAATGGCTGCCAATGTCCCATGTTTTAAACTTTATCGTTTTCGATCATCACCTCACATGTTGGTTAATTGAAGTAAAGGAAACTATCTGTTACGTTATATCCTTTAATATTTTTTGTAAGCATATTATTTATTCACATGATTGTCTTATGTGTTCGAAGTGATGTTAGATGAACGATTTGGTTGCTGTCCCGCTCAGCGGTCTCTCTATTTTATATATTTGTGCAGGTATGGGGCGATGGGAAAGTATCGAGAGAGAGAGAAAGATGTAATAATATGTTTGTATGAAATACAATTTATATTCTGTACTAAGTGAATCAAGACTATGTAATTAATAGTCGTTTGTGGTAAGGATCCGTAGCGATCCGGATTTATTTACACTCTGATATAATTTTAATTAAATAAATTAGATAACTTTCCGCATCATCTATTATTTTAAGTCATCAAAAATCCGGGTTGTTACATTTGGACTACGTCAGGATAAGGCTTTCCCCCGCACACTATTCTCCGGAGTGGTCCGTGCAATAGACATTAGTGAGCCATATGGACCCGATCGATGCTTTCGACAGTTTGGATTCAGGCAGGGTACCTGGGAATATGATGCGTCCCCATGTTGTGCAACGTGCGGCCTCCGGTAGAATATACAAGGTTGAGTTTATTCGGACGACCAATCACCTCTGGGATAACTTCCACGTCCGTCGAAGTTACCTTGATCAGCTCTCTTCTCCAGCCCGATATCCAGGTGAGGTTAACGCCGACTACATGGCTTGGTACAACAGGGTTTCTCATCCACGCATAATATATCTGGACTGTGCTGACGCACCAGTTGTGGTTGTTGCTCGACCACCAATTGACCAGGTTTGAAATGATTTTAAGTGTTGATGTTTATTATTCTGCTTATACATTGCCTATATGTTCACCACGTGATCTAAATTGTGTTGCGGCAATAGCAGGTCATACTACGTCGACTAGCAGGAGCAAGGAAGATCACTAATCATGTACAACAGTTGGCCTATTTTCAATCCATGTTGAGAGACTACGAGCCTTTGCTCCCGCCCTCCCCGGATCATCATGTGGAGAAAGCAGATACACACAGAGCACGTGTTGGACGACACCTAGAGGCAGGGAGTGCTGGACGCGGACGCTCTACCCTCGGAGTACGTGGACGCACCCGCCATTCAGACGTAGTGATGCACCGACATCAAAGATGCACTCGTGCTTCAAGAGGTCGTAATCAGTACGACGACAATGACTCCTCGACTCCATCAGATTATTAGATCTTGGTATTATTGCTGGCCACTTTTATTATTCACCTGTCATTTTCTAATATCATCTAGGATCTAATTTTGAACTTTTATTACTTTTGTTATGTATTATTGCTAGCCACTTTTATTATGTACCCGTCATTTCCTAATGTCATCTAGGATCTAATTTTGAACTTTTGTTACTTTTGTTATGCACTTTTTCGTAACTATTGGGTTCATTATGCTAAATTAGAATATCATAACTAGAGGTGGCAATCGGATGGGGCGGATCGGGTTCGAGTCGAGTTGTCTCGGGTTCGGATTACCAAACTATCGGATTATTTTGGCTCATTTGAATTAGCGGGTCGATTCAGATTCGGTTGAGTAGTTTCGAGTCATGATACTGTACGGGTATCGGGTTAGAACGGCTAAGTCTTGATCGGGTTGCAGTTGTTTTAGGAACAGGTTCGTTCGGATAATATGTCGTGTACTAGTAGTTTATGTCAAATGGACACAAAATTCAAATTAATCTTAACCGAGTTAACCCGATATCAAATACAAATACTCTGTATACACGTATAATAAATTACTAGTTTCGTATAACTCCATGTAAATAAACTTTATACTCCGTATATTTTATAAAACATACGAAATCATACGAGCCACCTGGTAGTTACTACGTATACTAAACATGACAATCTCATATTCACCCATGTCCCCATGTTTGTATATTTAACTTCCAATTAGCATGTCTTCAATGAATGAAGTATGAATCTATTTTACTCGTACTCCGTACATAGGAATTCACTATGGGTCACCTGATTGGTTATATCGGTTACCTATTTTTTGGATTATTTTTTTATTATTTGAGTTGGATTTGGATCGGGTATTTTCAGCTACGTATATTTTGGGTAATTTTCGGTTATTCGAGTAAGATTTGGGTCGAGTATTTTCTTGTCGAGTTTAACCGACTGGGTTGTTACCGAATTCAGAATCTACCGGTTATCATATATAATCAGATATCAGATTGAGTCGAATCAAACTAGGTCAGTTTCGGTCACTAAGATATTTCAGTATTGTCAATTGTCGAACGGGTCCGATCTCGAGTGAGCCGGATCGATTTTGTCGAGTCGGATCGGGTTTTGCCAGGTCTAATCATAACCAATATAATGTAAAATTTATGAAAAACAAGAATATCAACGAAATGAATTTCAACTAAGTAAATGTATAACAACGACTCCGACTAACTACCTCGCCTCGGGTACACCCATGAATTAAATCATTGTTCGTATATATCCTGCCAATGTCGAATACTAGGTCACACCAATGTTCCCATCCATGGTGTAAACGTGGCACGGGGAAGGCATCTCGTAATCGTATACGTTCCCAATGATTGAAAGCATGTACGACGCACAAGACCCCATAAGGTCTATTCACTCCTGGTGGCGCTGCAAGCGGCAATGCAAGTATGTGGAACAATGTCCAGGCACATGTACCCCATTAACTTCATTTGCAGTAATAACGCAGATAACCTAGTTGTGTATCATGGTGAACCCAAATAAATCATTATTATCCACTAATGGTTGGAACCGACCGCGACACGCTGCATGAATCCGATGCGTTGTTGTGCCGCAACCCATCGCACAGAAGTGTAATAAACATGATCGTACACTTGGTGTCCTATCTCTCTCAATAAAGTGTACTTGGGCTGAATGTAGTCGTCCTGATCCCCCCATAAAGCATGAGAGATTACACGAAAAACGCAATGGCCATCTCTTATGATGTTTACCCAACGTACCTCAATGACGGAAATGAACTTGAGTCTCCAACATTAAAGTTTTGCTCCAAAGGTGCCCCGAACTCCGAGTCCCAATTACCCGTCAAATTCGGCTCCTGCCTTGGTGGTTGGCGGGGATTACGGTCCTTGTGTGTTCTACGTGCATGCTCAAATTCGGATGGTTCCCTACGTATCGGATTCCTCGGTTATACCCTCGGCCTTCCCTTCGAGTTCTCGATAACATCAGGTTCTTCTACGTTGGTCTCTCCAGGATCTAAATGATTCCATAGGATGTCTATAACCTCCTCCATGACTCCATGACGCTTGTCTGATTTGCGCAATCATCTGATCAAACCTGTCCTCGTCAGTTGCCGGCATAGCGGCGTTGGAGCCATACTTCAAAATCTTCCAGAAAGGGTGAATATGACGAATGTGCACCCTACGACCCTGCCGCCTCAACGTAAATAGTTCACACGCACGCAGGACTCCATGAGTGGAGGGATACGAACAATCACATACGTGGTACACCCCCTCACCGAACATGTCCGCATAAGCCAATGCATGCCTGCACAGAAGAATAAAAGTTAAAGTTCTTATAAGTGTAGTAAGTTAAAGTTAATGGAATTAAAAGTTACCTGGAGACTTTTCCGAAGAGTAACGTCCATATTTCACCGGATTCATGAAGTACTGAAACACTCCACATTGATTGAAGATGTCCTATTTATGAGCTTTGCTTAAAGGGATTTGAAGTACTACTCGTATCAACAAAGTGCACTTTCTTTGCCGGTCATCCATGCAAAGGAACTTTGCAGTTAAACGTGCTTGAGTGGGAGTAATCTTAGGATGGGTGACCTCCTGGGAAGGTTTTCGGGATGCGAATGGGTGAGGGCAAAATGCACTAGGAAGGACTCGTGTTGGTCTGTGGGACTAGTACAAAGCCTGGCGGGCTACCACGGTTAACATTTCCGATCCTAAGATTGGCCCGGGATGTTACAAGTACAGTTGATCTAGAATCCTCCAACAGTTTCCTGATTTCAACATGTTGTCGTCCGATAAGCTCGTGTGTACGCGTCCATGTGGTATCCAAGGCAAGACTCGCACTCCTCAAAGAATTTTTCAGAGCTCCATGGGCGGATTCCACTTTCCCCGTAGTAGTGTTACCCAAGTGTGTCACATGGTTAGTCCATACTCTAGCCCAACATTGCTTGTACTGCATCCATGTTCGTGTCAAATACCCGGCAATTTGAGGCCACTTCAGTTCAAGACGATTCCACCACTTATAGAACTCTTCCCGTGTCAACGCATACACCATGGGACGGAACCAATTTCCACGAATGCATGCTCCAAGTCTCGCAGAATTTAACATGACGGAAGATCTAGCTTCGACAACGCGAGTTACGTGAAACACACACAGTAAGTGGACTGAACGAGGGAAGATACCTGGAATCGCATCTATTAGCCCGAGCTCTCGATCAGTCACGATTACGTTCGGTTATACATCATCTATTAACAGTGACTTCAGCTTCTCCAACACCCATCTGCACTCGGGCCCAGATTCGGTCTGAATAAAAGCATAGGCAATTACAAAACTTTTGCCGACGGGAGTCATACCTATCATCTCAACAAGTGAAAGTCCGTATTTGTTCGTCTTGTATGTCCCATCAATTTGTACAACATAGTAATAATATCTGAACATGTTAACGGAGACACGATATATGAGCCATGAATGATCGTATTAACCGTCTTGAATCATCCACAGAAAACCAATATAAGTAGTCTGCGTCACGTGCAAGCTGTAACATCTGTTGCACCGGATTTCAACCAGCTCTATCTTTCGCCCTAACCCTATAAGCCCGATTGTGAATAGTTCGTATGCCGGATCGGAGGATTGGTCTGATGTAAACCCTCATGGATCTTCGAAGGGGGAACACCAGCTCAAACTTGTGCGTCAACTTGAACTTTCTCGGTCTCATCAAGCCTGGCATGTCGGCGATGACCATCTTCGTAAGCCGTAAACTTGTGATTGTGGTATCCACCGTTCTTAAGTACCAACAACTTCCACTTCGGGGGATCAATCACTATCTCACTTGCCTTCATCTTAAATTCGCAACCAATCTTCTCAGTCGATGTATCTCTGGTCTTCCCCGAAGTCCCATTCTCCACGCCCCGAGGAGCTCTGCCTCTATAATAATAGAAATAATTTCTACGAAATATTTTGCTCGCATCCCTCTTGTTACTACTCTTAATTAGATTGAAACCAAGAGGACGTGCCCTCGATTGAGCCCATTGAAAAGCTTCATCCGACCCACGAAAATCAATGTTACTCCTGAAGTGGGGGAGTAGTCATTGTCGTCGCCACCAACTTCTGCAACATGAACCTTCAAGTACAACAACATCAAAACAATTAACATGAACAATATTTAATTCTTACTAATGACATCGGGATATTGATTCTTAATCGATATATAATTCTTACCAACGAAATTAACGTGTGACACTAATAATCAACACGTCTTCGAATAAAAAATTAAAACTTAACCATAAAATTTTGCATATCTTAACACTAGTTACACATTTGTATTTACTAATCCTTAGCTTACTATGTTTAAAAAGAGGATGTAACTAATAAACAATGTTACGTGTCTACATTATTAAAAACAACACGTCATGAAATTACGATATAGAATTGTTACTAACACAACTAACGTGCCAAACCACATTATCGATTATAATTCATAATGTGCATGTTTGACAAAGCAATTTAATATACTTACGTAAAATATTAATAAACAAACAAAAATACACATAAAACTGAATAAAAAAACCCAGAGATTTGAGATATTTGCGACTCAGCCTACGTCTGGATTTAGAAACTTTAAAACTCAACCTGGGCTTAGTCTTAGCTAGGGGTGTAAATGAGCCGAGACAGCTCGTGAGCAGCTCGAGATCGGCTCGGTCAAAGCTCGACTCGTGTGAGCTCGGCTCGGATCATTTATGAGTCGAGCCAAGCAAGACCTGGCTCGGCTCGAATAGCTCGCGAGCGGCTCGATATTATTTTAAAGCCACACTTTCCTTTCCGCTAGCTAAATCAAATATACCTATTAATCATAAAAAAGAAAGTAAATCATGATTTAGTCATATTAACTTAAATTTTTTGGTGAAGAATTTTTAGTCGATATATTGTTTAGTCTTATTACCTTAGATAAACAAATTAACATCTAAATTCCAATATAATACCACATCTACGGTTTTGAAGTGAATATGCAAAAAGGAGTAGCTATAAACTAAATCGATTTAGTTTATTTAGTTTCAATATATTGTTTTGTCTTTTGTAGTTAATTTAATTTCGAAATGTTTGGTATATCATATACGCCTCTTATTAAGACTAATTTTATTTTACTACTATAATATTGCAAATTGCAATATTCAAGACATCGATTCTTATCTTTCATCATTACAATTTGTACTTTTATTTCTCTTTTCAATTCCTCGTAATAGCTTAAGACACCCATAAATCAATAATGTATTCATTTAGTTTTCGTTTCATTAGTTTAAAATCCAAATAAGTTAAACACTTAAGCTCGAGCCCAACCCACCATGCGAGTTGAGCTTAACTCGAGCCCGGAGTCGAGCCTTTTCCCGAGCCACGAGTCGAGCTCGAGCCATGGTTTCATTTTCGAGCTCGGGCCATTGTTTCTGAAGCTCGACGAGCTTCGAGCTCGAGCCGAGACTCCCATTTTGCTTTTCGAGCTCGAGCCGAGCAGCCCCAGGCTCGCGCTCAACTTGGCTCGTTTACACCCCTAGTCTTAGCTGCTCTACGACTGTCCCTAAAACCAGATTTAGAAACTTTAAAACTCCACCTTAGCTTAGTCTTAACTGTTCTGCGACTGTCCCCAGGACTAGATTTAAATTTTAAAACTCGACCTGGGCTTAGTCGTGGGTGTTTTACGCCTGTCCCCACGCCTGGTCTTATATATTTTACTAGTCATTCCGGGTAAGAGCTTTTACGATTAATACCTGGGCCGAAGTCTTTTGTCACGTCTAATACGAAAAATAATACAAATCATAAATGTGTTCACGATGACAAAAACAAAGACTAACCTCGATAACGTCGTCGTCCGAATTATTTTCGTTATAGGGCAAATTCAAATCAAAAGGAAAACTATTTTTCGCGTTCGACATGTTCGGGTTAATCGTCGAATAATCAAAAATTCAAAATATAAGCGTTTTATTAATTCGAGAGTGAAGTTGTTGTTGTTGTTGTCCAAGTTGTAATTAGAATGATGTTGATAAATAGTAGAGTAAATTAGGTTAATGATTAGTTGAGTTAAATTAGGTTAGTAAATTTAAAAAGAACAAATCAGTAATTTACTCATAAATTATGGACGATACTAAGTAAATAGACGAACGATGTTAAGTAGCTCCCTATTTTAAATACACAAATTCTTTGGAGAGACCGTCTCTCACTAGTTATTGAGAGAGACGACCCAATTTACTCATGGATAGTACCATATAATATTAATGGGTTTGTATTTTTTATTTTTATTTTTTAAATAATGTGAAATCAATGGAACCAAATCAACATAATTTTCAAATTAATTGCACCTACCTAATTTACTACACCATTAATTCTAAAATTACAAACTATTCTCTCACCAATTTAATTTATTTTAATATTAGTAACAATTTATACTACCTAATTTAATTTTTTTCAAAAAAAAAGCATACTAGTAACAATTTCTCTCGAATCAAATTCGTTGTTTTTCAATCTTTGGTCATGATTGAAAGGGATCAAAATAATACAAAGTCGACTGTAGTGGACGATAGATTAATCGAAGTTGAAGGTATTATTTTTTAGTTTTGTACATTTTATTACGATTCAACTTATTATGAACGAATTTTAATTTTATTTATTTGTTTCAACTTTGTCCACAACGACTACAATATCAAAGAGATCGAAGCACCTTTAACGGGATGTGAATCGGCTATGGAAGTAGAAGGTTCGTATAATATATTTCAGTATATGAATCTCAACCTTCTTTTAATATTTATTGGTATAATATTTTTTAATTTTATTTTCTAATAGCATCATCAATGATGAACAATAACATTATCCATGATTCGTTGATGGCTGAAGATATTGTTGTCACAATAATAGATGAGGAAGACGTTCTTACAATTACAGAAGAGGAGGGCAAGGAGTCCCATTGTGTACACTATAATTTAGTTATCGTACCATTTTAGCTGTCAAATGGTATATTTGATGTTGTGTACTCCATTTTATGGCTAAAATAATAATTAGTATGTATTTTATCTTTAAAGTCATCTTTCGTACCATTTAATAATTAGTATTGTACCGGTTTATGTGCTACCTATTTTAATGTTTATTTTGTCATGACTTGTACATTTAGATATTGAAATGATGTATTTGTACCATTCCGTGAATGTCTTGTACCATTAAGTGTAATGTACCTTAAAATTTTAATGTCGTACCATTTTGTACATTAGATGTGTTATACATTTTAGATGTATTTTACCATAAAATTAAAGTCGTGTACCATTTATATATAGTGTACCATAAAATTCAAGTATCGTACCATTTCGTTGTTAAATGATATATGTCTACCATTTGGATGTATTGTGCCATTAAATTTAAGTGTTGTACCATGTACATGTTAGAAGATGTATTTTGTCATTCTAAGTTGATATGTGTAACATTTAGATGTAGTGTCCCACAAAATTCAAGTCTCGTACCATTTAGTTGTTAGATGATATATTGCACCATTCTAAGTTGATATGTGTACCATTTAGATGTAGTGTACCATAAAATTCAAACAGTGTACCACGTAGATGTTAGAAGATGTATTGTATCATTTCAAGTTGATATGTGTACCATTTAGATGTAGTGTACCATAAAATTCAAGTCATGTACCCTGTAGATGTTACAAGATGTATTGTACCATTTGATGTTGATACGTGTACCATTTAGACGCTTGTACCCTTTAAGAAAACTTGATGTACCATGTCTAAATGGTACACGTATCAACATCAAATGGTACAATACATCTTGTAACATCTACAGGGTACATGACTTGAATTTTATGGTACACTACATCTAAATTGTACACATATCAACTTAGGATGGTACAATATATCATCTAACAACGAAATGGTACAAGACATCAATTTTATGAGACACTACATTCAAATGGTACCATATCAACTTATTATGGTACAATATTTCATCTAACAACTAAATGGTACGAGACTTGAATGTTATGGTACACTACATCTAAATGGTACACATATCAACTTGAAATGTTACAATACATCTTCTAACATCTACATGGTACACAGCTTGAATTTTATGGTACACTACATTGAAATGGTACACGGCTTGACTTTTTTGGTACACTGCATCGAAATGGTACACATATGAACTTAGAATGGTACAATACATCTTCTACAACTAAACGTACGAGACTTGAATTTTATGGTACACTACATCTAAATGGTACACATATCAACTTAGAATGGTACAATTTATCACCTAACAACTAAATGGTACGAGACTTGAATTTTGTGGGGCATTACATGTAAATGGTACACATATCAACTTGAAATGATACAATACATCTTCTAACATCTACATGGTACACTGTTTGAATTTTATGGTACACTACATCTAAATGGTACACATATCAACTTGAAATGATACAATTTATCTTCTAACATCTACATCGTACACTGTTTGAATTTTATGGTACACTACATCTAAATGGTACACATATCAACTTAGAATTGTACAATATATCATCTAACAACTAAATGGTACGAGACTTGAATTTTGTGGTACACTGCATCGAAATGGTACACATATGAACTTAGAATTGTATAATACATCTTCTACAACTAAATGGTACGAGACTAGGATTTTATGATACACTACATCTAAATGGTACACATATCAACTTAGAATGATACAATATATCACCTAACAACTAAATGGTACGAGACTTGAATTTTATGGTACACTACATCTAAATGGTACACATATCAACTTGAAATGATACAATACATCTTCTAACATCTACGTGGTACACTGTTTGAATTTTATGGTACACTACATCTAAATGGTACACATATCAACTTAGAATGGTGCAATATATCATCTAACAACTAAATGGTACGAGACTTGAATTTTGTGGGACACTACATCTAAATGTTACACATATCAACTTAGAATGACAAAATACATCTTCTAACATGTACATGGTACAACACTTAAATTTAATGGCACAATACATCCAAATGGTAGACATATATCATTTAACAACGAAATGGTACGATACTTGAATTTTATGGTACACTATATATAAATGGTACACGACTTTAATTTTATGGTAAAATACATCTAAAATGTATAACACATCTAATGTACAAAATGGTACGACATTAAAATTTTAAGGTACATTACACTTAATGGTACAAGACATTCACGGAATGGTACAAATACATCATTTCAATATCTAAATGTACAAGTCATGACAAAATAAACATTAAAATAGGTAGCACATAAACCGGTACAATACTAATTATTAAATGGTACGAAAGATGACTTTAAAGATAAAATACATACTAATTATTATTTTAGCCATAAAATGGAGTACACAACATCAAATATACCATTTGACAGCTAAAATGGTACGATAACTAAATTATAGTGTACACAATGGGACTCCTTGCCCTCCTCTTCTGTAATTGTAAGAACGTCTTCCTCATCTATTATTGTGACAACAATATCTTCAGCCATCAACGAATCATGGATAATGTTATTGTTCATCATTGATGATGCTATTAGAAAATAAAAAAATAAAAAATATTATACCAATAAATATTAAAAGAAGGTTGAGATTCATATACTGAAATATATTATACGAACCTTCTACTTCCATAGCCGATTCACATCCCGTTAAAGGTGCTTCGATCTCTTTGATATTGTAGTCGTTGTGGACAAAGTTGAAACAAATAAATAAAATTAAAATTCGTTCATAATAAGTTGAATCGTAATAAAATGTACAAAACTAAAAAATAATACCTTCAACTTCGATTAATCTATCGTCCACTACAGTCGACTTTGTATTATTTTGATCCCTTTCAATCATGACCAAAGATTGAAAAACAACGAATTTGATTCGAGAGAAATTGTTACTAGTATGCTTTTTTTTTGAAAAAAATTAAATTAGGTAGTATAAATTGTTACTAATATTAAAATAAATTAAATTAGTGAGAGAATAGTTTGTAATTTTAGAATTAATGGTGTAGTAAATTAGGTAGGTGCAATTAATTTGAAAATTATGTTGATTTGGTTCCATTGATTTCACATTATTTAAAAAATAAAAATAAAAAATACAAACCCATTAATATTATATGGTACTATCCATGAGTAAATTGGGTCGTCTCTCTCAATAACTAGTGAGAGACGGTCTCTCCAAAGAATTTGTGTATTTAAAATAGGGAGCTACTTAACATCGTTCGTCTATTTACTTAGTATCGTCCATAATTTATGAGTAAATTACTGATTTGTCCTTTTTAAATTTACTAACCTAATTTAACTCAACTAATCATTAACCTAATTTACTCTACTATTTATCAACATCATTCTAATTACAACTTGGACAACAACAACAACAACTTCACTCTCGAATTAATAAAACGCTTATATTTTGAATTTTTGATTATTCGACGATTAACCCGAACATGTCGAACGCGAAAAATAGTTTTCCTTTTGATTTGAATTTGCCCTATAATGAAAATAATTCGGACGACGACGTTATCGAGGTTAGTCTTTGTTTTTGTCATCGTGAACACATTTATGATTTGTATTATTTTTCGTATTAGACGTGACAAAAGACTTCGGCCCAGGTATTAATCGTAAAAGCTCTTACCCGGAATGACTAGTAAAATATATAAGACCAGGCGTGGGGACAGGCGTAAAACACCCACGACTAAGCCCAGGTCGAGTTTTAAAATTTAAATCTAGTCCTGGGGACAGTCGCAGAACAGTTAAGACTAAGCTAAGGTGGAGTTTTAAAGTTTCTAAATCTGGTTTTAGGGACAGTCGTAGAGCAGCTAAGACTAGGGGTGTAAACGAGCCAAGTTGAGCGCGAGCCTGGGGCTGCTCGGCTCGAGCTCGAAAAGCAAAATGGGAGTCTCGGCTCGAGCTCGAAGCTCGTCGAGCTTCAGAAACAATGGCCCGAGCTCGAAAATGAAACCATGGCTCGAGCTCGACTCGTGGCTCGGGAAAAGGCTCGACTCCGGGCTCGAGTTAAGCTCAACTCGCATGGTGGGTTGGGCTCGAGCTTAAGTGTTTAACTTATTTGGATTTTAAACTAATGAAACGAAAACTAAATGAATACATTATTGATTTATGGGTGTCTTAAGCTATTACGAGGAATTGAAAAGAGAAATAAAAGTACAAATTGTAATGATGAAAGATAAGAATCGATGTCTTGAATATTGCAATTTGCAATATTATAGTAGTAAAATAAAATTAGTCTTAATAAGAGGCGTATATGATATACCAAACATTTCGAAATTAAATTAACTACAAAAGACAAAACAATATATTGAAACTAAATAAACTAAATCGATTTAGTTTATAGCTACTCCTTTTTGCATATTCACTTCAAAACCGTAGATGTGGTATTATATTGGAATTTAGATGTTAATTTGTTTATCTAAGGTAATAAGACTAAACAATATATCGACTAAAAATTCTTCACCAAAAAATTTAAGTTAATATGACTAAATCATGATTTACTTTCTTTTTTATGATTAATAGGTATATTTGATTTAGCTAGCGGAAAGGAAAGTGTGGCTTTAAAATAATATCGAGCCGCTCGCGAGCTATTCGAGCCGAGCCAGGTCTTGCTTGGCTCGACTCATAAATGATCCGAGCCGAGCTCACACGAGTCGAGCTTTGACCGAGCCGATCTCGAGCTGCTCACGAGCTGTCTCGGCTCATTTACACCCCTAGCTAAGACTAAGCCCAGGTTGAGTTTTAAAGTTTCTAAATCCAGACGTAGGCTGAGTCGCAAATATCTCAAATCTCTGGGTTTTTTTATTCAGTTTTATGTGTATTTTTGTTTGTTTATTAATATTTTACGTAAGTATATTAAATTGCTTTGTCAAACATGCACATTATGAATTATAATCGATAATGTGGTTTGGCACGTTAGTTGTGTTAGTAACAATTCTATATCGTAATTTCATGACGTGTTGTTTTTAATAATGTAGACACGTAACATTGTTTATTAGTTACATCCTCTTTTTAAACATAGTAAGCTAAGGATTAGTAAATACAAATGTGTAACTAGTGTTAAGATATGCAAAATTTTATGGTTAAGTTTTAATTTTTTATTCGAAGACGTGTTGATTATTAGTGTCACACGTTAATTTCGTTGGTAAGAATTATATATCGATTAAGAATCAATATCCCGATGTCATTAGTAAGAATTAAATATTGTTCATGTTAATTGTTTTGATGTTGTTGTACTTGAAGGTTCATGTTGCAGAAGTTGGTGGCGACGACAATGACTACTCCCCCACTTCAGGAGTAACATTGATTTTCGTGGGTCGGATGAAGCTTTTCAATGGGCTCAATCGAGGGCACGTCCTCTTGGTTTCAATCTAATTAAGAGTAGTAACAAGAGGGATGCGAGCAAAATATTTCGTAGAAATTATTTCTATTATTATAGAGGCAGAGCTCCTCGGGGCGTGGAGAATGGGACTTCGGGGAAGACCAGAGATACATCGACTGAGAAGATTGGTTGCGAATTTAAGATGAAGGCAAGTGAGATAGTGATTGATCCCCCGAAGTGGAAGTTGTTGGTACTTAAGAACGGTGGATACCACAATCACAAGTTTACGGCTTACGAAGATGGTCATCGCCGACATGCCAGGCTTGATGAGACCGAGAAAGTTCAAGTTGACGCACAAGTTTGAGCTGGTGTTCCCCCTTCGAAGATCCATGAGGGTTTACATCAGACCAATCCTCCGATCCGGCATACGAACTATTCACAATCGGGCTTATAGGGTTAGGGCGAAAGATAGAGCTGGTTGAAATCCGGTGCAACAGATGTTACAGCTTGCACGTGACGCAGACTACTTATATTGGTTTTCTGTGGATGATTCAAGACGGTTAATACGATCATTCATGGCTCATATATCGTGTCTCCGTTAACATGTTCAGATATTATTACTATGTTGTACAAATTGATGGGACATACAAGACGAACAAATACGGACTTTCACTTGTTGAGATGATAGGTATGACTCCCGTCGGCAAAAGTTTTGTAATTGCCTATGCTTTTATTCAGACCGAATCTGGGCCCGAGTGCAGATGGGTGTTGGAGAAGCTGAAGTCACTGTTAATAGATGATGTATAACCGAACGTAATCGTGACTGATCGAGAGCTCGGGCTAATAGATGCGATTCCAGGTATCTTCCCTCGTTCAGTCCACTTACTGTGTGTGTTTCACGTAACTCGCGTTGTCGAAGCTAGATCTTCCGTCATGTTAAATTCTGCGAGACTTGGAGCATGCATTCGTGGAAATTGGTTCCGTCCCATGGTGTATGCGTTGACACGGGAAGAGTTCTATAAGTGGTGGAATCGTCTTGAACTGAAGTGGCCTCAAATTGCCGGGTATTTGACACGAACATGGATGCAGTACAAGCAATGTTGGGCTAGAGTATGGACTAACCATGTGACACACTTGGGTAACACTACTACGGGGAAAGTGGA
This sequence comes from Agrostemma githago, assembly GCA_958450325.1. NCBI lineage: Eukaryota > Viridiplantae > Streptophyta > Magnoliopsida > Caryophyllales > Caryophyllaceae > Agrostemma > Agrostemma githago. The sequence goes on along the minus strand of OY288254.1, from coordinate 13,191,779 downwards.
ATCCGCCCATGGAGCTCTGAAAAATTCTTTGAGGAGTGCGAGTCTTGCGTTGGATACCACATGGACGCGTACACACGAGCTTATCGGACGACAACATGTTGAAATCAGGAAACTGTTGGAGGATTCTAGATCAACTGTACTTGTAACATCCCGGGCCAATCTTAGGATCGGAAATGTTAACCGTGGTAGCCCGCCAGGCTTTGTACTAGTCCCACAGACCAACACGAGTCCTTCCTAGTGCATTTTGCCCTCACCCATTCGCATCCCGGAAACCTTCCCAGGAGGTCACCCATCCTAAGATTACTCCCACTCAAGCACGTTTAACTGCAAAGTTCCTTTGCATGGATGACCGGCAAAGAAAGTGCACTTTGTTGATACGAGTAGTACTTCAAATCCCTTTAAGCAAAGCTCATAAATAGGACATCTTCAATCAATGTGGAGTGTTTCAGTACTTCATGAATCCGGTGAAATATGGACGTTACTCTTCGGAAAAGTCTCCAGGTAACTTTTAATTCCATTAACTTTAACTTACTACACTTATAAGAACTTTAACTTTTATTCTTCTGTGCAGGCATGCATTGGCTTATGCGGACATGTTCGGTGAGGGGGTGTACCACGTATGTGATTGTTCGTATCCCTCCACTCATGGAGTCCTGCGTGCGTGTGAACTGTTTACGTTGAGGCGGCAGGGTCGTAGGGTGCACATTCGTCATATTCACCCTTTCTGGAAGATTTTGAAGTATGGCTCCAACGCCGCTATGCCGGCAACTGACGAGGACAGGTTTGATCAGATGATTGCGCAAATCAGACAAGCGTCATGGAGTCATGGAGGAGGTTATAGACATCCTATGGAATCATTTAGATCCTGGAGAGACCAACGTAGAAGAACCTGATGTTATCGAGAACCCGAAGGGAAGGCCGAGGGTATAACCGAGGAATCCGACACGTAGGGAACCATCCGAATTTGAGCATGCACGTAGAACACACAAGGACCGTAATCCCCGCCAACCACCAAGGCAGGAGCCGAATTTGACGGGTAATTGGGACTCGGAGTTCGGGGCACCTTTGGAGCAAAACTTTAATGTTGGAGACTCAAGTTCATTTCCGTCATTTAGGTACGTTGGGTGAACATCATAGGAGATGGCCATTGCGTTTTTCGTGTAATCTCTCATGCTTTATGGGGGGATCAGGACGACTACATTCAGCACAAGTACACTTTATTGAGAGAGATAGGACACCAAGTGTACGATCATGTTTATTACACTTCTGTGCGATGGGCTGCGGCACAACAACGCATCGGATTCATGCAGCGTGTCGCGGTCGGTTCCAACCATTAGTGGATAATAATGATTTCTTTGGGTTCACCATGATACACAACTAGGCTATCTGCGTTATTACTGCAAATGAAGTTAATGGGGTACATGTGCCTGGACATTGTTTCACATACTTGCATTGCCGCTTGCAGCGCCACCCGGAGTGAATAGACCTTATGGGGTCTTGTGCGTCGTACATGCTTTCAATCATTGGGAACGTATACGATTACGAGATGCCTTCCCCGTGCCACGTTTACACCATGGATGGGAACATTGGTGTGACCTAGTATTCGACATTGGCAGGATATATACGAACAATGATTTAATTCATGGGTGTACCCGAGGCGAGGTAGTTAGTCGGAGTCGTTGTTATACATTTACTTAGTTGAAATTCATTTCGTTGATATTCTTGTTTTTCATAAATTTTACATTATATTGGTTATGATTAGACCTGGCAAAACCCGATCCGACTCGACAAAATCGATCCGGCTCACTCGAGATCGGACCCGTTCGACAATCGACAATACTGAAATATCTTAGTGACCGAAACCGACCTAGTTTGATTCGACTCAATCTGATATCTGATTATATATGATAACCGGTAGATTCTGAATTCGGTAATAACCCAGTCGGTTAAACTCGACAAGAAAATACTCGACCCAAATCTTACTCGAATAACCGAAAATTACCCAAAATATACGTAGCTGAAAATACCCGATCCAAATCCAACTCAAATAATAAAAAAATAATCCAAAAAATAGGTAACCGATATAACCAATCAGGTGACCCATAGTGAATTCCTATGTACGGAGTACGAGTAAAATAGATTCATACTTCATTCATTGAAGACATGCTAATTGGAAGTTAAATATACAAACATGGGGACATGGGTGAATATGAGATTGTCATGTTTCGTATACGTAGTAACTACCAGGTGGCTCGTATGATTTCGTATGTTTTATAAAATATACGGAGTATAAAGTTTATTTACATGGAGTTATACGAAACTAGTAATTTATTATACGTGTATACAGAGTATTTGTATTTGATATCGGGTTAACTCGGTTAAGATTAATTTGAATTTTGTGTCCATTTGACATAAACTACTACTACACGACATATTATCCGAACGAACCTATTCCTAAAACAACTGCAACCCGACCAAGACTTGGCCGTTCTAACCCGATACCCGTACAGTATCATGACTCGAAACTACTCAACCGAATTTGAATCGACCCGCTAATTCAAATGAGCCAAAATAATCCGATAGTTTGGTAATCCGAACCCGAGACAACTCGACTCGAACCCGATCCGCCCCATCCGATTGCCACCTCTAGTTATGATATTCTAATTTAGCATAATGAACCCAATAGTTACGAAAAAGTGCATAACAAAAGTAACAAAAGTTCAAAATTAGATCCTAGATGACATTAGGAAATGACGGGTACATAATAAAAGTGGCTAGCAATAATACATAACAAAAGTAATAAAAGTTCAAAATTAGATCCTAGATGATATTAGGAAATGACAGGTGAATAATAAAAGTGGCCAGCAATAATACCAAGATCTAATAATCTGATGGAGTCGAGGAGTCATTGTCGTCGTACTGATTACGACCTCTTGAAGCACGAGTGCATCTTTGATGTCGGTGCATCACTACGTCTGAATGGCGGGTGCGTCCACGTACTCCGAGGGTAGAGCGTCCGCGTACTCCAGGGTTGCTGCGTCCACGTACTCTAAGGTTAGCGCGTCCGCGTCCAGCACTCCCTGCCTCTAGGTGTCGTCCAACACGTGCTCTGTGTGTATCTGCTTTCTCCACATGATGATCCGGGGAGGGCGGGAGAAAAGGCTCGTAGTCTCTCAACATGGATTGAAAATAGGCCAACTGTTGTACATCATTAGTGATCTTCCTTGCTCCTGCTAGTCGACGTAGTATGACCTGCTATTGCCGCAACACAATTTAGATCACGTGGTGAACATATAGGCAATGTATAAGCAGAATAATAAACATCAACACCTAAAATCATTTCAAACCTGGTCAATTGGTGGTCGAGCAACAACCACAACTGGTGCGTCAGCACAGTCCAGATATATTATGCGTGGATGAGAAACCCTGTTGTACCAAGCCATGTAGTCGGCGTTAACCTCACCTTGATATCGGGCTGGAGAAGAGAGCTGATCAAGGTAACTTCGACGGACGTGGAAGTTATCCTAGAGGTGATTGGTCGTCCGACTAAACTCAACCTTGTATATTCTACCGGAGGCCGGACGTTGCACAACATGGGGACGCATCATATTCCCAGGTACCCTGCCTGAATCCAAACTGTCGAAAGCATCGATCGGGTCCATATGGCTCACTAATGTCCATTGCACGGACCACTCCGGAGAATAGTGTGCGGGGGAAAGCCTTATCCTGACGTAGTCCAAATGTAACAACTCGGATTTTTGATGACTTAAAATAATAGATGATGCGGAAAGTTATCTAATTTATTTAATTAAAATTATATCAGAGTGTAAATAAATCCGGATCGCTACGGATCCTTACCACAAACGACTATTAATTACATAGTCTTGATTCACTTAGTACAGAATATAAATTGTATTTCATACAAACATATTATTACATCTCTCTCTCTCTCTCTCGATACTTTCCCATCGCCCCATACCTGCACAAATATATAAAATAGAGAGACCGCTGAGCGGGACAGCAACCAAATCGTTCATCTAACATCACTTCGAACACATAAGACAATCATGTGAATAAATAATATGCTTACAAAAAATATTAAAGGATATAACGTAACAGATAGTTTCCTTTACTTCAATTAACCAACATGTGAGGTGATGATCGAAAACGATAAAGTTTAAAACATGGGACATTGGCAGCCATTTGATTTTTAAATCATTTTTCACATAAACAGACAAAACACACGAGTCGTGGCTCCTAGTATCACCGCTACACCCTATTGGCTTGCATCTCACCAATAGAAGTAACCGTGTTACCAACTCGTAGACCGAACCGATCTTATGAGGTTTACATCTCACCCATAAGGCTCAATTGGTCCCGAACTTCTATTATATTATACGTTTATTCAAACGGGGCTCTAGACTGAAATGAAAGCTGATGATTACATTCTCTGCATCACCAAGAGGGAACCCGCAGTTTTCAGAATCCTGTTCTGCCCCCGCTACCTAGGTGGTAATACTGATCAAGTACTTGTCTTTATGTGCGCCACATACCCTACACAGACTCTTGAACCGCAGCTCTCACTGCCGTAGGACGACTACCTTAAACACTAGGTTGACTCTCGGACCGCAGCCTTCGAGTCTGCTTTTCATTACAAGTGCAGTCGAAACACCACGCATGGTAGGATCCAACACAAGCTATTCGTCCCAGACTCGCATCGTAAACTTTATATAAAAGTCGCCCGTGAACAAGTAGTACTCCCTCCCATTCATTGGAATCCTACCATTTTATTAAAATATACCTCACATATATTCAATAAATGGTAGGAATCCAACGAATGGGAGGTAGTACTTTATTTTGGTGACCTTCAATAATTGGTCGGACTCATTTGAAACAGTCAAATCCTCAAATACTTACTCTCAGTGTGACAACGTTACACTTTAATCCTCAAGTGTCACCCGAAATATTATATCCTAAATATCGTATAACTTTTAAAATAGTAAATTCTTTAAAATGAAGTTTTATATAAAAATAAAATTTAACGTATAATAATAATAATAAAAGATTATTTTAAAATTTATAATTTCTGAAAAATATAGAAGTTTCTGAAAACTATAAATTAAGTCGCACTTAATCGATTTACAAAAGTTGATGTGAAATCATTTTTTTATATTTATAAATGTCGTGTAAAAATTTCAATATAAAATAAATCCATTTATATTAGAAAATAAAATTTATAAATTTCTACCTATATAAAATAATAAGTGAAGTTTTATTAAAATAAAACATTTTGCAAGTTACTAATTTACTCTATTATTATAATATAAAAACAAATGTAAAAGTACTAAAGAAAATTAAATATGACCAAAATTACAATTATATAAAATACATACAAAACATAAAGTACATATAATAAATATATATAACAAATAGAAATAAATCAATAGAATGATATAAGTAAATTTTATTCTTTTAAGTTCATTTATTCATTTTCTCAATTTTTCATATAAACAGAAATGTAAAAGTGATAAATAAATTAAACAAGTGATAATTAAGTCAAGTTGAATTTAGTCATAAATAAGTATATAACACAAATAAAATATCACGTAACATTTTTATATATACATAAGTATTTTAATCGTACAAACAAGCCTAAATATTTAAGTAAGCAATTTATTAAATTACTAACATAATATACTTATATATAAGAAATGTTGTTAGAAGAAAAGTTTGGTTACCTTAATAGCTATTACGGAATATTTATTAACGTTATTAAGAATAAAAGGTCGACGGGGTCAAAATATCGTCTACGTAAGAAAAGTCGTCTCCTTCCCTTATAAAGACATTTTCGGGTCGAAATGATTTGGCCCAAATAAATACGGTACTAGAAAAGTGATTCCGTCAAATACTGGACAACTCCTCATTCCCGATGCTCCAATTATAGAAAAGGACGAGGGAATAATTACAGTATGTAGTACGGAGTATATAGTATAATATAGTAGGTAGAAGTAGTACGTAATATAGTACTCCGTAGTATGGTACGGAGGAGTAGTAGTAACTAGTACGAGTATGTATTTATATGTATGTAGTAGTATGCACGTATGTGGGTATATATAGTAGTAAGGAGTATCATATATATAGTGAGGTGTGTGAAAAAGTGTGAGGGCGTGTGAGCATGCATGTGATGTTTGCATGCATGTGAGGTAGTAAGGTTAGGTGTAAGGTTGTAATAAAAATAGGTAGTATTAGTTGTAGTAATAGGTATCAATAGTAGGGGTTAACGTGGGAGACTCATGGAAGATCGAGTTTCGGTCCGTTTCTCATACAAACGTCTTTCTTTTCTTCTTAAAAATTTGAAATATAAGATTACGAAATTAAAATAATGGAAACCGTAAGATTTGTTTTAAAAAGGTGTTTGTAAGAGGGTAAGTAAAATACACGGTAAACAGTATTGTGGGACAAAAGTTATAAGTAATTATTATTTTAAAAATTCAATAAATTAATATATTTTTACGAGACGAGAAAATGTAAAAATGACAGGTCAATATAAAAATATATTTTCGAGTTCTAAACTTTATTTAATGAAAGATAAAAAATTTTATAATTCGATAAATAAATTTTCATGTTTTTATGACGAAAATAAAATAGTTTTATTGACGAAAAATAATTTTTCAAACGTTAAACTTGATTTAAATAAATGTTTAAAATTTAACTCTATTTGAAAAATACGGGGTATTACAATCTACCCCCCTTAAAACAATTTCGTCCTCGAAATTCTGGTATAACTTAAGCAATTAACAAGGGTTAAGGCACTACAGGAATAAACTGAAGTGTTAGGGTTCCTCTCGCAAAAATGACTCGGCTCTCAAGTGACTTGCTCGTATACCTCACCTCTCCGCCAAAGTTTTACAAAGGTGGTACATTCGAAATTAGTATGGTAGGTATTATTGATCAAATGTAGATTCTAAATCCCCATATAGTGACGCTGTTCAATCTTAGGTCATTCTCGAGATTTGGTTTATGGTTTGTCTTATCTCCAAAAATATCAAGATGTTTATATCCCTTAAAATTGAAGGTGTTGTTTTATGGGTAATATAAGTTTCTCGTAAGATAAAAGTCCAAAAGAAGGTTATCCTAATTCCCATATAATCTGTAGAGCGTTCATAAACTATGATACTATTGGGTTTAGTAGGAGACTTCTCTCATATGTTCAAATACATAGGTTATACAAAAGTCCGAAGTTCTCATGATGACATTAGCATTTCTTGTCAACCAGGTTAATATCCTAAGGTTAATTGTTGATCCCAAAGTGATTTTGTCGGTCATGACATGATTAATCCTGAATAATTCTGAATTTTCATGTTGGCTTTCTAAATTTCTCAAAATTTCAAAATTGTTTCTCTGTTGCTTTATTCTTTAAACAACGGTTTAATCTTAACTTCACATCAAAAATTCTTTGGTTCACAATTGTCCTTTACAATTATGGCACTTAGGGTTTGCAATACTATCAACTAACCATTATTCAATATAATTATCTCTCAAAAGTATATGCGGTATTTCCTAGCTAGGGATTTCCCAAAATATTGTTTACAAATCATTCAATCAATCAATTGGATTCTACAGATCCGACAAAGTATGTTCAACATATAATTCCTCAAAATAACATTCAATGTATATAATGGTAAACCTCAAAATAATTTTGATCTATGATCATTCTCTTAGCATTATCAAATACTTAGTTCCCCAAAAAAATATTGATCAATATCACTCGACTTCAAAATTATACTCTCTCTTCTCATAATATGGTGGTTAAGATCTAGGTTAGAACACCATGGTCTAAGTCTCGCGATAGGTTACTGTTCTATAAGGTTAACACGTTATAAGACATGTCCAAAATTTTGACTCCATTCTTCAACGTGATTCAGTTTAAGTTAGTTCTTATAGTTGATTTGGATAAAGTCTTCACTGATGTTCCACAATGCCGATGTCCAGGTCTTGAGCGGTTGATGACTGTGAATGTCAACGTCTTTCTTCTTAGTCATCGTATGGATCGAAAATAAATTTAAACTAGCCAATAGGCTAAAGGTTAGACATTCAATTTACAAACAATTATGCAGATAGCATGCCAACAATTATACAAGTAGATATCGTATTTCCCTTTTAATGAAAATTCTACCCCGATAAATTATTTGATATGATCCTATTTGTTTCTAAGTGAATCTCTCATTTAGTGATCTAATACTGTATTAATATTTTAGTAAGTCTACCTAGGCGCGCTCCTCGTTAGGTAAATGAAGCTCAATCCTCACTTACGGTCACAAGGTCGCTCTGAAACCAACTGTAACAACCCAGATTTTTGATGACTTAAAATAATAGATGTAGACACCCACATTTTGACCGTCAGGTGTCTATAGTAGTTCCCGCCAAACACCCGATGATGATCGGACGCAAACATGCTTTAATGGACTCGTCAATTTACTGACCGAGCTCAAACACTCGGCCGAAACAGCCCCAAGATAGCCGAGATACTCGGCTTCCCCACCAAGAAACGGGACTTTCGTTCCCTTTCAAACTCCTACGTTTCCTATCCAAACCGGTATTTCTTGTCACCTAAGCAAGAGTACTTATCCTAGCTCCTATCAAGGACTTCACCTATAAGTAGGACCCTCCCGTCACATTTAACACACACAATTCAGAAAATATACACATTCATTATTCATCTACAACATCTAGCAAAAATAGCATCGAAATACAGATAAATTAGCCCGACGAATCCGACCCCTCAAACCGGCCAAAATCCGTCATCTCACACGTCCTAACCACCACCCTAAACTCATCCTCTTCATCTCGACGCTCCCGTGCCTAAGCCACTTCCCGACGAGCTCTATTCCGAGAAAACAAAGCATGTAGGTTGAGGGTGTAAATCAAACCCGATTCTCTCTTTTCTCTCTTCCCCTTTCTCGTCGTTTTTTCGTTTTTGTAGTGTCGTCGGTCCGTCTTTTTTTAATATGGGTCGTTGTCACGTTTTTTCCTTTTTTTTTCTCTAATAACGATATTACAATATTTTTATAAAGCGAAACGTTCTTAAAATACGATATCGATTCTCTAATCAAATATCGTATCTAACAAGAACTAAATTAAATCTCGTTGATGCTAAAAAAATCGTTACATTTTTTTTTAAACAAAATTCGACGATTTTTTACGCGGAGAGAATTAACATTTTTTTCTTCTTTTCGTTCAAATTCTTTTCTCAAAACAAAACTTTTTTGTATAACTTTTTCTAAAATCATTCCGACTATTTGATATCGATTTCATAATCGAATATCGAATACGACGAATATCGAAAATATAAATCGAGTATAAGTTAATCCATATTTGTACGCGATTTATAAGATTTGATGATTTTCGGAAAATAAAAAAAAGCGGGACAGACTCCCGCACGAGTCGCACGCCTTCCAGGCGACTCGCGTGAGAGCCTGGAAGGCCGAGCCCTTTTTTTCGTTTTCTCGTTTTTTTTCGGATCTTACATAAAAAGCGACTTTTGCGACATATTTTCAGATTTCGATAAATACTTTTTCGACCTCGGTCAACACGTGTTAATCCATCACGTGTCATTAAATCTTTTTTTAAAATCATGCATATTATCGTATTTACATCTTTATTCGATTTATTCAATCGTTACTAACTCGTTTTCTCGTGTTTGTAGCAATTTATTTTGTTTTTTTATTGTTTTATTAGACTAAAACAAACTTCGCATACTAAAATAATTTTGATGTTATTAGTTTAAGATGCATTAAACGACTTAGCAACCCATTTAATTTTTCTCACATGCTTAGGGAAAATAATGTTTGCATATCATTCCACCGTCGAACTAACGCGTGTACACCAAAAACGAACGATATCTTAGTAAAGGCCGCTAAGTGCGGGCGGGGTTGGGTGTTCTTAGTGAACTTCCCAACACGTACCCTCACCCCTTACTCAGAACCATGGTTTCCGGATGTCCGAATCCATTGGCAACGAGAGTCATTCAATACACAATATCCGATAATGTCGGTATCGGTATCATAATGCAAAGGGACGAACCCAATAAGCTCTGACATCGGAAATGGGCCGTACTTTGTGCACGGCCCACTACGACATAGAGTGGGTTCAAACGGGCCCGAACTCCCACAAAGTTCGGTGGCGACTCCTACTTCGATTTAAATTTCAATTTGACCATCTTATATGGAGATTCATTCGCCTCCCCAAACCCGCGCGTGGCCGCGTTGGGGTGGACCTATGTCACGTCCACAATTTGGCGACTCCGTTGGGGATCAACTGATGAGTCACTTACCATCGGCATCCTCAGGGTGAAACTCGAAAAGAAATCGTTCGAATAGTAATGTACACATTTTAGTTCAATGGTTCATGTATAACCCAATTCTTTCCCGGGCCGGTTACTTATGACCGACGTCCCACTATACCACGGTGCGTTCCTAAATGGGCGCACTAAAGACTTCGATGGCGGAACTCGCATGGGTTTCACGGCAGGTTCTAAGACCAACTCGGCTTAGGAAGACCGTCCTGATTTGCGAGAAAGCTATCGTCGTTGGTATAGACCCTATTCGACCGACCGAGACTTAGATTAGGAGCATACATGGCGTCACTATACTGTTTCCGTGACTACGTGCTACTTGATCTATTTATCGTCTTTTCAAAAAACCGTCGTTTTCATAAACTTGCATCCTTTTCAAACCTATCCATTTTTCAAAACCCGGAAAGCTACCAAATTTAGGACTTATGATTTTGACTCAAAATAGCCTATTTTTAGCCGGTATGCTGTCAAAACTTTCCAAAAATTTCGAAATCTCGGCCCGATAAACTTTTTTTTCGATTTTCAAAAAAAAAAAAATATCGGGCCTTCCTATCCGACCTTGCTCGGTTTTTAATTCCAAACTCCCTTTTCAAAACTTTCTTCTTCTTAGGACTTCCCGTATTTAGCAGTGTCGGGTCTTGTCATAAGTTGTTATAGTCTATAGCATCGAAACTCCGTCGATCTTACATCACGAGTTTCTAACCCATCCCAGTCCGCCTTATTTGTCAAGGCACGGCCCACCTACGTAGGACACACTCCTATAAAGGGAAGCCCATTTACACTTTAGGGTCCAAAGTCTGGGGAATAGCTCACACGTAGGTCTTTCTTCACACGGGACTAGGCCCACTTCGCCAAAATCCTAAAGAAAGCCCACCGTCCACGAGTCACCTGTCTAGGAGTCGGTTTTCAGTCTGTTTCCGAGTCTAGTTTTTTTTTCTTGCTCGGGATGCACTCTTCAATCTGGGTCCGATTCTGATTACACGGTGTTCTTACAGACAAGCCACCCCACACCCGAACCATGACAAAAGACGCCATTGATCAATTGACCGCGTCGTTGGCCCAAATCCAAGACCAGTTAAGGCAAATGAGGGAAGACCAGATTGCCATCGTCACTCGAGTAAGTACCGTGGAGCAGAGTATGCCGAGGGACGAAGATGAAACCAAGGGGCCATTAGCCGAATTGACCAGCGCAGTCCTCAAGCTGCAAGAGCAAGTCCATCTGTCGACCCACAACTCGATCCATACGGAGAATGCTCGGGCCTATTCACCCCTAACCGACCAACTGCCTGCCAATCTCAACTTGATAGGCCTCCCGATGTTCGACGAAACTGAAGACCCGGTATTACATATCCGGGCTTTCAAGGAATTCATGGCCCTAAAGGGAGTCAAGTCAGACATGTTCAAGCATTTGTTTGCCTCCTCCCTCGAGAAGCACCCGAGAGCCTGGTTCTATAGGCTCGATTCCAAGAAATACAAAACTTGGGATGACGTGGCAACGGAATTCGCTCGGAACTACGCCGACAACACAAAAATCCAGACCACGATGCGCACCCTGGAGGTAATGGCCCAGGAACAAAAGGAGGGATTCACAAAATACCTTCAACTCTAGAGGGCCGAAAGCGTCAAACGGGTCGATAAGCCCAGTGAAAAAGTCCTGGTTGAAGCCTTTGTCAAGAACCTTCTTCCCGCCTACCGGATCCATCTCCGGTACGCCATTATACCTAGTTTCGCAGTCCTAACAGAGATGGGAACGCGAATCGAAGATGACCTAAGGTTGGAAAGCCTCACTAAGGCCTCCGCCAAGGGATACCAAACGGTAGCTCATCGACAAGCATGCCCACATCTACTACTGCCACTCGTAGCATTTTTGACGAGGTAAACCTACTTGATACCCCGTCCAAGAAGAATGTCACACCCCGGGTATTCACCGACATAGGCACTACCTATGAAAATGCCTTACAGAGGCTAGTATCTAAAGGCCTTATCACCCCGATAGGCCCAACACCTGAGCTCCCGGTCGAGCGTCGTACCAAGTCCTACGACATCCAGTCCTACTGCCAGTATCATCGCGGCAAGGGACACGATACCGAGAAATGCTGGAAGCTAAAGCACCTTATCCAGGATCTTATCGAAAGTGGGAAGCTCCCTTTACCTGGGGGGAAGCCCAGCAACAAGGATAACCCATTGGCCACTCACGCCATCTTCTCCTGGGAAGTCGTGGACTGCTCACATCTCATTTCCCCATTTGTCCCGCAAATAAACGGGATCTGGTGCGACGACGAAGACGACGTCTATCTTACCAAGGAGGAAGCTGTCCCCATCACGCCCGAGGAGATCCAGAAGGTTAAGTCCAAGGCCTTAGCCAACAGACACGCCTTTATCATTGCCGAACCACCTAGAGTGGAGCCCGCCCCGGAGGAGCCAACTACCGAAAAGGCTCTTGTAAAGCAGCTGAGCAAGACTCGAGTTGACCTCTCTATATGGCAACTCCTAGTCAGCTCACAGGAACATCGAGAGGCACTCACTAAGGCCCTCGATCAAGTCAAAATCGATTCTACGGCTACTCCAGCTGAAATGGTAGCCACGGTTCTGCCCCACCTAAAGGGGAAAGCTAAAGAAGAAGGCCCACTTATTACCTTCTCCAATGCTGATCTACCACCATTCGAGCCTGCCCACAACATGGCCCTCTACATCACGGTACTCTGCCGTGGAAAGTATCTGCCCATGACCCTTATCGACGACGGGTCCGCAGTCAACGTCCTCCCCTTGAGGACCGCCAGAGCCCTCGGCATCACCGAGGCCGACTACATTCCTAAAGCTCAAACCATTCAGGCTTTCGACGGAAGTCCAAAGTCAGTAGCTGGGGCCGTGAAGTAGCTTACTATCATAATAGGCCCGATAGAAAAGGAGCTGGAATTTCAAGTAATTAACGTAACTTCTTCCTTTAACCTTCTTCTAAGAAGACCCTGGATCCACGCGCCCAGGGCTGTATCCTCCACCCTGCATCGGAAGATCAAGCTACCTTTGCACGATACCGTCATCACTCTAGAAGCCACGCCTATGACTGTGGCTAACTGCAACACCTCGGGCCGCACCGATCTCTGGGGGTTTGACTTCATAGGGGCCATCGACGAAGAATACCTTTTCCGACCCTACTTTACGGTTAGCATTAACCAGATGTTGCAAAATCTGGGCTTTCTACCGGGGGCTACATTAAGGCCCGATCTCCCTGCAGGAAAAATCCTCGAAGTCTTGGATAACGAGAGGATTCAAACCGGTCTGGGTTACACCATAACCCCAGAAAACATGGGCCAAACCGGAGCCGGCAAAGTCACCTTTGTCACGCCAGTGTTCGAGTCCATCCAAACAGGCCTATACCGGCCCATAACCACACGCCTTGGGACCCACTTGGCCCAAGACTGCAACTACATACCAGACGACATCTTCGCCCTCAGCCGGTCCGAAGATGCTAAGAATGCTGAGCCCGCACTGGGCTACTTTTTGGAGAGGAGATCGCGGCCCCAACGCCGAAGGAAGAGCTGGTCAGTCTCATTCTCCACAGCCGCACCTTTGATCCATCCAACCTGATCTCGGATGTCGGATCCGGGACAGGGAAGAGAGCCTGGAGGAAGACTGTCAAGTGGACCGACAGTCAAGGAAGGACTTACAAACTGATCACAGGGGAAGGAGAGATGCTAGAATCTGAGTCTGAGTCCGAGTCGGAGTCCGAGTCAGAATCTGAGATTGAGTCTAGTGAGTCCGGTGCTAGGGTCAGTCCTGTAACTCCCCCTCTCCCTTTAGCTATTCCTGGTGCCTCGGGGTCTGTCCCGGGCACCCTACCTATCCCGCCACTGACTAGCGATCAGATGGCAGTTCTTTTCGAGCTATTTTCTCAATTTATGAATAATAACAACCGTTCTGCTTACGACTTGTCTCATTTTCAAAATTTCCTTAATTTTCAAAATATTCTGTGCAATGACATTGAGAAACCCCGAACAGGTATCCTTACCTCCACATCTGATCGAGCAGCTAGAGCAAAGGGAATCCCGCAATCCGGTAATCAAAGAAACCGAATCCATCAACGTGGGAACAACCTTAGAGCCTCAAATGCTTAAGATAGGGTCATCTCTAGATCCCGGGGAGAAACAACAGTTCATCAGTCTCCTTCAAGAATTCAAAGACGTCTTCGCATGGTGCTACAAGGACATGCCGGGGATAGATCGCGAAATAGCCGAGCACCATATACCGATCAAGGAAGGGTTCAAGCCGGTTAAACAGAAACTCCGGCGCATGAGGCCCGAATGGTCCCTCAAGGTCAAGGAGGAAGTCGACAAACAATTCAAGGCTGGGTTCATACGAGTCTCCGAGTATCCAGATTGGGTTGCAAACATCGTGTCGGTTCCTAAAAAGGACGGTAAGGTGCGTGTCTGTGTAGACTTTCGGGATCTTAACAAGGCGAGCCCGAAAGACGATTTCCCGTTACCACACATCGATATACTGGTGGATAACACAGCTGATCATGCCCTTCTATCATTCATGGACGGGTATGCCGGGTACAATCAAATAAAAATGGCAGAGGAAGATATGGATAAGACCACCTTCATTACACCTTGGGATACTTATTGCTATACTGTTATGCCATTTGGTCTCATCAATGCCGGGGCTACCTATCAACGAACCGTCACAACTTTATTACATGACATGATGCATAAAGAAGTGGAAGTTTACGTGGACGATATGATCGTCAAATCTAAAGACAGGGACGGTCACATCACCGCCCTGAGAAAGTTTTTCACCCGATTACGCAAATACAACATGAGGTTAAACCCTCAGAAATGCAGTTTCGGGGTAACCTCTGGCAAATTACTGGGTCATATCGTTAGCCAACGCGGTATCGAAGTCGATCCAGCCAAAATTAAGGCCATCACCGAGATGCAGCCCCCTAAGACCGAAAAGGAGATAAGAGGGTTCCTCGGAAAAGTCCAATACATCAGCAGGTTCATTTCAAAGCTAACCATGGTGTGTGAACCGATCTTCAAGAAGCTGAAAATAGGGGAACAGTTACTATGGGACGACAAGTGTCAAGCAGCCTTTGATAGAATCAAAGAAATCTTGTCTTCACCGCCGGTCCTGATGCCACCTCAACCCGGTTTGCCTTTAATTTGTCGTTGTACCTAACCACGACAGAGACAGCCATGGGGGCTATGCTAGCTCAAACGGTCAACTCCGAAGAGCGAGCTATATACTACATCAGCAAAAAGTTTTTAGAGTACGAATGTAAGTACACCATGCTCGAAAAGATGTGTTTAGCCTTGGTCTGGGCCACTAAGAAGCTCCGACACTACATGCTCAGCTATGAGATACAAGTACTATCCAGAATGGATCCGATCAAATACCTTTTCGAAAAGCCCATTCTCAACGGCAGGATATCGAGATGGACCCTGATGCTAGCAGAATTCGATCTAAAGTTTGTACCATTGAAAGCCATCAAAGGCCGAATAGTAGCCGAGTTTCTCGCCGATAGTCCCATAACCGAAGAAGGATACACCGACACTTGGTCCTTCCCGGATGAAGATATTTTCCATACTGACACCGAAACCTGGGATTTATACTTTGAGGGGGCATCAAATTTCCGAGGATTTGGAGTCGGAATCCTCCTAATCTCGCCAAGAGGGGAACATACTCCCGTATCAATCAAATTGGACTTTGATGTCACCAATAACGCCGCTGAGTATGAGGCATGTATCCACGGGCTAAAAGCCGCCGCCGACTTAGGGGTCACAAACCTCCGAGTACACGGCGACTCATCTCTGGTCATTAACCAAGCACTCCAAAAATGGAAAACCCGAAATGCTAATCTCGTGGCCTACCAGGCACGAGTAAGGGATCTCGAGAAACAATTCCAAAATGTAGAGTATATATACTTACCTCGGGAAGAGAATCAGTTCACAGATGCACTTTCGAAACTGGCATCTTTACTAAATATTCCCAATCATGTGACCAGCATGCAAATCTGTGTCGAAAGGTGATCTGAGCCAGCATATATCCACGACATCGAAAATATCGAGATACCCGATCCCGAGCCGTGGTATAAGGCTATCCAAACATACTTGACAACTGGAGAGTATCCACCCGAGGCCGACAATCGAGCCAAAAAGGCCTTGCGTAGGGTGGCAGCCCAGTTCGTCCGTACCGACGACGGACAACTTTACAAAAAGACACCGCATGGGGCTCTTCTTTTGTGTGTCGACAAGGGTAACGCCAAAAAGGTCATGGCCGAAGTACATGACGGCGAGTGTGGTCCTCACATGAACGCCCAGATGCTAGTCCGGAAGATTATGAGAGTCGGATACTACTGGAATAGCATGGAAACCGATTGCCAGCTTTACGTCAAACGTTGCCATAATTGCCAGATTTTCGCTAATGTGCAGCATATGCCGCCATCCCTGCTGTACACTATGACGTCACCCTGGCCATTTTCAACATGGGGAATCGATATAAGCAGAAAGATAAACCCCTCGGGAACCGGAGGACACTGCTTCATTTTGGTAACTATCGACTATTTCACCAAATGGGTCGAAGCTGAGTCTTATCGTATTCTCAACGCCAGCCATGTTGCCAAATTTATCCAAAATAAGATAATATGTCGGTATGGGATCCCTCATGAATTCATCAGTGACCACGGGACCCACTTTCAAGCCGAGACAGCAGCCTTGCTAGCCAAGTACAAGATTCAAAGACATACGTCTTCACCATACCGACCCCAATCCAATGGAGCGGTGGAAGCAGCTAACAAGACTATTGTCACCATACTCAAAAAGATGGCTGACAATTATCGGGACTGACCCGACAAGATACCATTCGCACTTTGGGGATATCGGACCTCGATTCGTACTGCGACCGGGGCAACACCGTATTACCTTACATACGAAATGGAAGCAGTCCAACCTGTTGAGTTAGAGGTACCGTCCCTCAGAATCCTACTCGAAAGTCAAGTACCCGAAGCTGATTGGGTTCGAGCACGATATGACTCGCTAGTCCTTTTAGACGAACGACGATCTCGTGCCCTCAACAATATACAAATTTATCAGAAAAGGATCCAACGGGCTTTCAACAAAAGGGTAAGGCCCAGAAACATCAAAGAAGGAGATTTGGTTCTCAAATCTGTTCGAGCTTTATTACCGGTAGACCCAAGGGGAAAGTTCAAACCTAAATGGGCTGGCCCATATTTGGTAAAGAAGATTCTATCAGGCGGAGCAGTAATGCTAACAGATCTGGACGGGAATGAGTTTGTCAACTCAACTAACCTGGACCAGCTGAAACGTTACTACCCTTAACCCATTTCTGTCAATGTCATTTGCAAAAGTTTATTAAAAACATCTTTTCAAAATAAACTTTTAAAGACAAGTCAAAAGCTAGAATTACTTATTCTACTGTCATAAGCATTTTGAACCAATAGTCTCGATGTATTTCGAAATTGCAAATTAAGTCTGAACTACGTTTGGTTTGATTCTGCTAATTGCGGATACGTAGGCAGCCCCTCAAAAGGGCACAACCACTGCAATCGAAAAAATACAGGAACGTTTTTTTATAAACTCCTTTATTTATTTCAAAAAAAAAATCCGATTACAAAAAAAAAAGCATACATAAATAGTACTAATACCTAAATAATATAAAAAAACTAAGGCATTTTTCCCTTTCCCTTGTCCTTAGCTTCTTTTTCGGTCCACTTGCGTCGACGTGGAGGTGAGCGCTCCTGAATAACCAAGGGAACCTCCTTAACCCAGGCTCGTTTCTTCAAACTCGATTCCCCGGTCACCTCAGTCGGTCCTAGTCGAGCCCTCACCCTCTCGAGTAGTCGCTCACGCGGGCCTAGCCTATCTCGGGCCGCCAGTTTCGGCCCAAGCCTTCTCTCCAAGTCGCTAGCACCGGTCTCTTTAGCTCGAGTCTTAGTTTTTGACTTAGAACCCGACTCCGGCCGGACAAGAGTAGTTGAAGTTTCCTCTTTATCAAAGAACCATCTATTGTCTTTTACCGATTCTCTACGGGCTAGGTCAAAAGCCTCATCAGTCTTTAAAGCTTTACGGGCCTCTTTAGATTCTTCAGAAGTCCACTTGCGATATGATTCGGAAATCCAAATGGTCTGACAAGTGCGAGGTATAGTCCATATGACACGGGTAAACCAGCGTTGTAACCACGTGTCACACATAGCGTCCGTCAATTGAAGCGAAACGCTAATGATTGCTTCAGTCTCGGGGATCTGCTGAAACGAACCGAACTGCCTTAAAATACGATATGGGTAAATATGGACGGTCCAATCCAAAGACAAGATCACCAGGTAGCGGGCTTTATCTCTTTTAGCTAGTCCCGTCAGCTTTGAGAGGAACCACCAGATGACAGTCCATCTAATCAAGGGCCCACCATGGAATTTTAGCTCTTCATCCCAATAATTTCGATTTATGTGATGACTCGAGCTTATTCGTCGAGACCGTGAGCCAATCTGACAGCTGTGATATCTAGATATGCTCACCGGGGGCTCTATGATCGACAGGCGCACGGATAACCAGATCTGCAAAATTTTTTCGAAAAGTAAAAACCTTTTGAAAAATCAAAAAATTCCGAAAAAAAATCGAAATTTTCGGAATATTCGAAGAAAATTCAAAAAAAAAAAAATTCGGAAATTAAAAAAAAATTTCGAAAAATTTCGAAAAAAAGGAGAAAAAATTTCCGAAAAAAAAACGCGGTCCAATACCTGCAGAAGGCGAATACTTCCCGTCAACTGTCGATCCGAGTCAAGTCTTCTAGCATCGAGACCCATAATAATCTCCCCAGTTATCAGCCAGGCTGGGCTATGACCTGTCTCCAACGAGTCCACTATGCTGATTGGCCTGATTTTGCCTAGACATGAGTCAGCATCCATCCGACCTTCAAAAGCATATCGGTGCAGCATACAAAAGGCAAAAGCCCTACGCCTATGGGTAGAAGTAAGTCTTGCGCCATTTGGATCCATGAATTTGTCAGCCAGGTCAAACAGGGAGACAGAACTCCCCTTTACCATACGAGCTGTCTCAGCATGAGACAGCCCAAGAAAATCCCTCAGCCTCCTCCTTGGGTCAGGATAAAAAAGAGGAATAGCAAGATGAGCATTGGGACACCTACGGCTGTAATCTCTTCAGGAAGGGGACATATTTCTCCCCGAGGAAAGGCAAAAACATGCTGGGTAGTATCCCAAAAGGATAAGCAAGCGTCCAAGAAATGTGAATCCACTACCTTAAGTCGCTGAAGCGGGAATAAAGCTACAATTCCCATTTGAGTTAGCTGAACATTATCTTCGTCTCGAAAATTCTGGGCCCACGCCTGAAGCATCGCGGTCAGATGTTCAATACCCATAGCAAAAGTTTTTTTTTGTTTGTTTGTCTTAAAAGTCTAAAGAGATTTTAAGATAGAAGAAAAGATTTGGGTTGAGATATGAAAGGATTAAGGGCAAGAACCCTCTATTTATAGTAGAGGAAAATCCTTTTCCTAGTCACCACGGGAGTAGGAATTTCTGTCATAATCCCTACTTTATCTAGGCATACAGGCCTAACCAGAGGATTTTAGGAGTCCGTGTCAGAATCTGATCAGGAATCAAGTCATCCAAAGCATTCTTATTTCCAAAATTTTCAAAAAAAAATTCGTCAAAAAATAATTTCTTCCCCAGCGTGAGTCGGTATTTTGCCTAAATATTACATGCAATTTGTTATGTACAGACAGGTGCATCCAAGACTCCCGAAGAATTCTCAAAAACTCCCCAGTGGAAGGATCAGGCAACATTTCTACGAAGGAATCAGGATGTATCTATAAGAAGATACACCCAGAGCTTCCAAGGCAAGCTCCCACGCAATTCCAAGACGGGATGTATCTACAAGCAGATACACCCAGAGCTTACAAGGCAAGCTCCCACGCAATTCCAAGACAGGATGTATCTACAAGCAGATACACCCAGAGCTTACAAGGCAAGCTCCCACACAACTTCACGACGGGATATGTCTGTAAACAGACACACCCAAGACTTTACAGGCAAAGTCCCCACAGGAATTATCAGCATCTATCCAGGTATGATTTCTATCTTATGGCTG
Source organism: Agrostemma githago (assembly GCA_958450325.1). Lineage (NCBI taxonomy): Eukaryota > Viridiplantae > Streptophyta > Magnoliopsida > Caryophyllales > Caryophyllaceae > Agrostemma > Agrostemma githago. Next base: position 13,171,307 of record OY288254.1, on the reverse strand, counting down.
GCGAGCCCTTCACGCAAGTCTAATGGACTATAAACGACCCGATCGGAACTCTGCCAGGTCTTAATCCTCGATTGGCCTGGTAGCTACTCTGAATTTCGCCTTGTCCAAGCCTCAGTCAGAGTGGGGGCTCTGTAGACGCCCACATTTTGACCGCCAGGTGTCTATAGTAGTTCCCGCCAAACACCGGATGATGATCGGACGCAAACATGCTTTAATGGACTCGAATATAGGCTCGAAATCATGGACATTTGGCTTGGGCTTATTACGGAGTACAAATATTACTAAACCAACCTCAAATCCAGGCCCAGTGGATCGTTTCGAGTCAAATAAGACTAATTTGGGTCGAATCCGGCACCAGGGGCAAAACCGTCTTTTAGCGACCGAGTCAAACCCGGTCAAAGATATTTTTTCCCGAGATACTCGGACCAGCTGTGATACCACACGTCCGGTTTGGACTCAATACTACAAAAAAACCAGCTTCGAAAATATTAAATAAATCCATTCAAGGATAGAATTCGATCTCAAGTAGGAATTCTATCCGAAAACCAAATCAATTTACCGACCGAGCTCAAACACTCGGCCGAAACAGCCCCAAGACAGCCGAGATACTCGGCTTCCCCACCAAGAAACGGGACTTTCGTTCCCTTTCAAACTCCTACGTTTCCTATCCAAACCGGTATTTCTTGTCACCTAAGCAAGAGTACTTATCCTAGCTCCTATCAAAGACTTCACCTATAAATAGGACCCTCCTGTCACATTTAATACACACAATTCAGAAAATATACACATTCATTATTCATCTACAACATCTAGCAAAAATAGCATCGAAATACCGATAAATTAGCCCGACGAATCCGACCCCTCAAACCGGCCAAAATCCGTCATCTCACACGTCCAAACCACCACCCTAAACTCATCCTCATCATCTCGACGCTCCCGTGCCTAAGCCACTTCCCGACAAGCTCTATTCCGAGAAAACAAAGCATGTAGGTTGAGGGTGTAAATCAAACCCGATTCTCTCTTTTCTCTCTTCCCCTTTCTCGTCATTTTTTCGTTTTTGTAGTGTCGTCGGTCCGTCTTTTTTTAATATGGGTCGTTGTCACGTTTTTTCCTTTATTTTCTCTAATAACGATATTACAATATTTTTAGAAAAACGAAACGTTCTTAAAATACGATATCGATTCTCTAATCAAATATCGTATCTAACAAGAACTAAATTAAATCTCGTTGATGCTAAAAAAATCGTTACATTTTTTTTTAACAAAATTCGACAATTTTTTACGCGGAGAGAATTAACATTTTTTTCTTCTTTTCGTTCAAATTCTTTTTTCAAAACAAAACTTTTATGTAAAACTTTTTCTAAAATCATTCCGACTATTTGATATCGATTTCATAATCGAATATCGAATACGACGAATATCGAAAATATAAATCGAGTATAAGTTAATCCATATTTGTACGCGATTTATAAGATTTAACGATTTTCGGAAAATAAAAAAAAGCGGGACAGACTCCCGCGCGAGTCGCACGCCTTCCAGGCGACTCGCGCAAGGGCTTGGAAGGCCGAGCCCTTTTTTTCGTTTTCTCATTTTTTTTTTCGGATCTTACATAAAAAGCGACTTTTGCGACATATTTTCAGATTTCGATAAATACTTTTTCGACCTCGGTCAACACGTGTTAATCCATCACGTGTCATTAAATCGTTTTTTAAAATCATGCATATTATCGTATTTACATCTTTATTCGATTTATTCAATCGTTACTAACTCGTTGTCTCGTGTTTGTAGCAATTTATTTTGTTTTTTATTGTTTTATTAGACTAAAACAAACTTCGCATGCTAAAATAACTTTGACGTTATTAGTTTAAGATGCATTAAACGACTTAGCAACCCATTTAATTTTTCTCACATGCTTAGGGAAAATAATGTTTGCATATCATTCCACCGTCGAACTAACGCGTGTACACCAAAAACGAACGATATCTTAGTAAAGGCATCTAAGTGCGGGCGGGGTTGGGTGTTCTTAGTGAACTTCCCAACACGTACCCTCACCCCTTACTCAGAACCATGGTTTCCGGATGTCCAAATCCATTGGCAACGAGAGTCATTCAATACACGATATCCGATAATGTCGGTATCGGTATCATAATGCAAAGGGACGAACCCAGTAAGCTCTGACATCGGAAATGGGCCGTACTTTGTGCACGGCCCACTACGACATAGAGTGGGTTCGAACGGGCTCGAACTCCCACAAAGTTCGGTGGCGACTCCTACTTCGATTTAAATTTCAATTTGACCATCTCATATGGAGATTCATTTGCCTCCCCAAACCCGTGCGTGGCCGCGTCGGGGTGGACCTATGTCATGTCCACAATAGATAATGCAGAAAGTTATCTAATTTATTTAATTAAATTTATATCAGAGTGTAAATAAATCCGGATCGCTACGGATCTTTACCACAAACGACTATTAATTACATAGTCTTGATTCACTTAGTACAGAATATAAATTGTATTTCATACGAACATATTATTACATCTCTCTCTCTCTCTCTCTCTCTCTCTCTCTCGATACTTTCCCATCGCCCCATACCTGCACAAATATATAAAATAGAGAGACCGCTGAGCGGGACAGCAACCAAATCGTTCATCTAACATCACCTCGAACACATAAGACAATCATGTGAATAAATAATATGCTTACAAAAAATATTAAAGGATATAACGTAACAGATAGTTTTCTTTACTTCAATTAACCAACATGTGAGGTGATAATCGAAAACGATAAAGTTTAAAAGATGGGACATTGGCAGCCATTTGATTTTTAAATCATTTTTCACATAAACAGACAAAACACACGAGTCGTGGCTCCTAGTATCACCGCTACACCCTATTGGCTTGCATCTCACCAATAGAAGTAACCGTGTTACCAACTCGTAGACCGAACCGATCTTATGAGGTTTACATCTCACCCATAAGGCTCAATTGGGCCCGAACTTCTATTATATTATACGTTTATTCCAACGGGGCTCTAGGCTGAAATGAAAGCTGATGATTACATTCTCTGCATCACCAAGAGGGAACCCGCAGTTTTCAGAATCCTGTTCTGCCCCCGCTACCTAGGTGATAATACTGATCAAGTACTTGTCTATATGTGTGCCACATACCCTACGCAGACTCTTGAACCGCAGGTCTCACTGCCGTAGGACGACTACCTTAAACACTAGGTCGACTCTCGGACCGCAGCCTCCGAGTCTGCTTTTCATTACAAGTGCAGTCGAAACACCACGCATGGTAGGATCCAACACAAGCTATTCGTCCCAAACTCGCATCGTAAACTTTATTTAAAAGTCGCCCGTGAACAAGTAGTACTTTATTTTGGTGACCTTCAATAATTGGTCGGACTCATTTGAAACAGTCAAATCCTCAAATACTTACTTTCAGTGTGACAACGTTACACTTTAATCCTCAAGTGTCACCCGAAATATTATATCCTAAATATCGTATAACTTTTAAAATAGTAAATTCTTTAAAATGAAGTTTTATATAAAAATAAAATTTAACGTATAATAATAATAATAAAAGATTATTTTAAAATTTATAATTTCTGAAAAATATAGAAGTTTCTGAAAAATATAAATTAAGTCGCACTTAATCGATCTACAAAAGTTTGATGTGAAATCATTTTTTTTATATTTATAAATGTCGTGTAAAAATTTCAGTATAAAATAAATCCATTTATTTTAGAAAATGAAATTTATAAATTTCTACCTATATAAAATAATAAGTGAAGTTTTATTAAAATAAAACATTTTTCAAGTTACTAATTTACTCTATTATTATAATATAAAAACAAATGTAAAAGTACTAAAGAAAATTAAATATGACCAAAATTACAATTATATAAAATACATACAAAACATAAAGTACATATAATAAATATATATAACAAATAGAAATAAATCAATAGAATGATATAAGTAAATTTTATTCTTTTAAGCTCTTTTATTCATTTTCTCAAATTTTCATATAAACAGAAATGTAAAAGTGATAAATAAATTAAACAAGTGATAATTAAGTCAAGTTGAATTTAGTCATAAATTAAATAAGTATATAACACAAATAAAATATCACGTAACATTTTTATATATACATAAGTAATTTAGTCGTACAAACACGCCTAAATATTTAAGTAAGCAATTTATTAAATTACTAACATAATATACTTATATATAAGAAATATTGTTAGAAGAAAAATTTGGTTACCTTAATAGCTATTACGGAATATTTATTAACGTTATTAAGAATAAAAGGTCGACGTGGTCAAAATATCGTCTACGTAAGAAAAGTCGTCTCCTTCCCTTATAAAGACATTTTCGGGTCGAAATGATTTGGCCCAAATAAATACGGTACTAGAAAAGTGATTCCGTCAAATACTGGACAGCTTCTCATTCCCGATGCTCCAATTATAGAAAAGGACGAGGGAATAATTACAGTATGTAGTACGGAGTATATAGTATAATATAGTAGGTAGAAGTAGTACGTAATATAGTACTCCGTAGTATGGTACAGAGGAGTAGTAGTAACTAGTACGAGTATGTATATATATGTATGTAGTATTATGCACGTATCTGGGTATATATAGTAGTAAGGAGTATCATATATATAGTGTAGGTGTGTGAAAAAGTGTGAGGGCGTGTGAGCATGCATGTGATGTTTGCATGCATGTGAGGTAGTAAGGTTAGGTGTAAGGTTGTAATAAAAATAGGTAGTATTAGATGTAGTAATAGGTATTAATAGTAGGGGTTAACGTGGGAGACTCATGGAAGATCGAGTTTCGGTCCGTTTCTCATACAAACGTCTTTCTTTTCTTCTTAAAAATTTGAAATATAATATTACGAAATTAAAATAATGGAAACCGTAAGATTTGTTTTTAAAAAGGTGTTTGTAAGACGGTAAGTAAAATACACGGTAAACATTATTGTGGGACAAAAGTTATAAGTAATTATTATTTTAAAAATTCAATAAATTAATAAATTTTTACGAGACGAGAAAATGTCAAAATGACGGGTCAATATAAAAATATATTTTCGAGTTTTAAACTTTATTTAATGAAAGATAAAAATTTTTATAATTCGATAAATAAATTTTCATGTTTTTATAACGGAATAATTTTTAATTTAACGAAAATAAAATAGTTTTATTGACGAAAAATAATTTTTCAAACGTTAAACTTGATTTAAATAAATGTTTAAAATTTAACTCAATTTGAAAAATACGGGGTATTACAATCTACCCCCCTTAAAACAATTTCGTCCTCGAAATTCTAGTATAACTTAAGCAATTAACAAGGGTTAAGGCACTACAGGAATAAAATGAAGTGTTAGGGTTCCTCTCGCAAAAATGACTCGGCTCGCAAGTGACTTGCTCGTATACCTCACCTCTCCGCCAAAGTTTTACAAAGGTGGTACATCCGAAATTAGTATGGTAGGTATTATTGATCAAATGTAGATTCTAAATCCCCATATATGACGCTATTCAATCTCGGGTCATTCTCGAGATTTGGTTTATGGTTTGTCTTATCTCCAAAAATATCACGATGTTTATATCCCTTAAAATTGAAGGTGTTGTTTTATGGGTAATATAAGTTTCTCGTAAGATAAAAGTCCAAAAGAAGGTTATCCTAATTCTCATATAATCTGTAGAGCGTTCATAAACTATGATACTATTGGGTTTAGTAGGAGGCTTCTCTCATATGTTCAAATACATAGGTTATACAAAAGTCCGAAGTTCTCATGATGACATTAGCATTTCTTGTCAACCAGGTTAATCTCCTAAGGTTAATTGTTGATCCCCAAGTGATTTTGTCGGTCATGACATGATTAATCCTGAATAATTCTGAATTTTCATGTTGGCTTTCTAAATTTCTAAAATTTTCAAAATTGTTTCTCTGTTGTTTTATTTTTTAAACAACGGTTTAATCTTAACTTCATATCAAAAATTCTTTGGTTCACAAGTGTCATTTACAATTATGACACTTAGGGTTTGCAATACTATCAACTAACCATTATTCAATATAATTATCTCTCAAAAGTATATGCGGTATTTCCTAGCTAGGGATTTCCCAAAATATTGTTTACAAATCATTCAATCAATCAATTGGAATCTACAGATCCGAAAAAGTATGTTCAACATATAATTCCTCAAAATAACATTCAATGTATATAATGGTAAACCTCAAAATAATTTTGATCTATGATCATTCTCTTAGCATTCTCAAATACTTAGTTCCCCAAAAAAATATTGATCAATATCACTCGACTTCAAAAGTATACTCTCTCTTCTCATAATATGGTGGTTAAGATCTAGGTTAGAACACCATGGTCTAAGTCTCGCGATAGGTTACTGTTCTATAAGGTTAACACGTTATAAGACATGTCCAAAATTTTGACTCCATTCTTCAACGTGATTCAGTTTAAGCTAGTTCCTATAGTTGATTTGGATAAAGTCTTCACTGATGTTCCACAATGCCGATGTCCAGGTCTTGAGCGGTTGATGACTGTGAATGTCAACGTCTTTCTTCTTAGTCATCGTATGGATCAAAAATAAATTTAAACTAGCCAATAGGCTAAAGGTTAGACATTCAATTTACAAACAATTATGCAGATAGCATGCCAACAATTATACAAGTAGATATCGTATTTCCCTTTAATGAAAATTCTACCCCGATAAATTATTTGATATGATCCTATTTGTTTCTAAGTGAATCTCTCATTTAGTGATCTAATACTGTATTAATATTTTAGTAAGTCTACCCAGGCGCGCTCCTCGTTAGGTAAATGAAGCTCAATCCTCACTTACGGTCACAAGGTCGCTTTGATACCAATTGTAACAACCCGGATTTTTGATGACTTAAAATAATAGATAATGCGGAAAGTTATCTAATTTATTTAATTAAAATTATATCAAAGTGTAAATAAATCCGGATCGCTACGGATCCTTACTACAAACGACTATTAATTACATAGTCTTGATTCACTTAGTACAGAATATAAATTGTATTTCATACGAACATATTATTAAATCTCTCTCTCTCAATCCTTTCCCATCGCCCCATACCTGCACAAATATATAAAATAGAGAGACCGCTGAGCGGGACAGCAACCAAATCGTTCATCTAACATCACCTCGAACACATAAGACAATCATGTGAATAAATAATATGCTTACAAAAAATATTAAAAGATATCACGTAACAGATAGTTTCCTTTACTTCAATTAACCAACATGTGAGGTGATGAAAACGATAAAGTTTAAAAGATCGGACATTGGCAGCAATTTGATTTTTAAATCATTTTTCACGTAAACAGACAAAACACACGAGTCGTGGCTCCTAGTATCACCGCTACACCCTATTGGCTTGCATCTCACCAATAGAAGTAACCGTGTTACCAACTCGTAGACCGAACTGATCTTATGAGGTTTACATCTCACCCATAAGGCTCAATTGGGCCCGAACTTCTATTATATTATACGTTTATTCAAACGGGGCTCTAGGCTGAAATGAAAGCTGATGATTACATTCTCTGCATCACCAAGAGGGAACCCGCAGTTTTCAGAATCTTGTTCTGCCCCCGCTACCTAGGTGGTAATACTAATCAAGTACTTGTCTATATGTGCGCCACATACCCTACGCAGACTCTTGAACCGCAGGTCTCACTGCCGTAGGACGACTACCTTAAACACTAGGTCGACTCTCGGACCGCAGCCTCCGAGTCTGCTTTTCATTACAAGTGCAGTCGAAACACCACACATGGTAGGATCCAACACAAGCTATTCGTCCCAAACTCGCATCGTAAACTTTATTTAAAAGTCGCCCGTGAACAAGTAGTACTTTATTTTGGTGACCTTCAATAATTGGTCGGACTCATTTGAAACAGTCAAATCCTCAAATACTTACTTTCAGTGTGACAACGTTACACTTTAATCCTCAAGTGTCACCCGAAATATTACATCCCAAATATCGTATAACTTTTAAAATGATAAATTCTTTAAAATGAAGTTTTATATAAAAATAAAATTTAACGTATAATAATAATAAAATATTATTTTAAAATTTATAATTTCTGAAAAATATAGAAGTTTCTGAAAAATATAAATTAAGTCGCACTTAATCGATCTACAAAAGTTTGATGTGAAATCATTTTTTTTTTTTATATTTATAAATGTCGTGTAAAAATTTCAGTATAAAATAAATCCATTTATTTTAGAAAATGAAATTTATAAATTTCTACCTATATAAAATAATAAGTGAAGTTTTATTAAAATAAAACATTTTGCAAGTTACTAATTTACTCTATTATTATAATATAAAAACAAATGTAAAAGTACTAAAGAAAATTAAATATGACCAAAATTACAATTATATAAAATACATACAAAACATAAAGTACATATAATAAATATATATAACAAATAGAAATAAATCAATAGAATGATATAAGTAAATTTTATTCTTTTAAGTTCTTTTATTCATTTTCTCAAATTTTCATATAAACAGAAATGTAAAAGTGATAAATAAATTAAACAAGTGATAATTAAGTCAAGTTGAATTTAGTCATAAATTAAATAAGTATATAACACAAATAAAATATCACGTAACATTTTTATATATACATAAGTAATTTAGTCGTACAAACACGCCTAAATATTTAAGTAAGCAATTTATTAAATTACTAACATAATATACTTATATATAAGAAATATTGTTAGAAGAAAAATTTGGTTACCTTAATAGCTATTACGGAATATTTATTAACGTTATTAAGAATAAAAGGTCGACGTGGTCAAAATATCGTCTACGTAAGAAAAGTCGTCTCCTTCCCTTATAAAGACATTTTCGGGTCGAAATGATTTGGCCCAAATAAATACGGTACTAGAAAAGTGATTCCGTCAAATACTGGACAGCTTCTCATTCCTGATGCTCCAATTATAGAAAAGGACGAAGGAATAATTATAGTATGTAGTACGGAGTATATAGTATAATATAGTAGGTAGAAGTAGTACGTAATATAGTATTCCGTAGTATGGTACGGAGGAGTAGTAGTAACTAGTACGAGTATGTATATATATGTATGTAGTAGTATGCACGTATAGGGTATATATAGTAGTAAGGAGTATCATATATATAGTGTAGGTGTGTGAAAAAGTGTGAGGGCGTGTGACCATGCATGTGATGTTTGCATGCATGTGAGGTAGTAAGGTTAGGTTTAAGGTTGTAATAAAAACTAGTTTTTTCACCCGTGCAAATGCACGGGGCGTGTTTATTTTACGTTGAGAAGAATTTATATCACATTTGTTCTAGCCTCGAAGTGTTCCCATCCGCAGGACTTTGAAGTATTCTAGTCTCGAAAATGTTTAGGACAAGTTTTGAGGTTTTATTTAAAAAAAAACGTATATTAGATCCTTAAATCGGTAATCACTTGTTTAATTATCATTTATCTAATTTTTTTTAAAAACTTATGCAAATGATTAAATTTAGGTGTTAATTAATTGTTTAAGTATCGTTTACGTCATGATCGTTTAATTGTAAAATGTTAATTATATGTCTTATTATTGTTATTATCATCAATTACCGTCGTTGGGTATCAATTGATTTTTTCCTCCTTAAATTGTTAACATCGTTAGTTACATGTTTAATTATCGTTATCGTCTTAATTATTAATAAGTTAAAAAAAACATATTATAACTAATTAGGAGGAAATGGTTAATATCATTTGTCTAATTAATGTCATCATTCTAAAAGCAGCATGCTAAATTCTAAATTTTGGTATTTTATAATTGGAATAAGTTAAACAATTTTTTAACAGAAACATATTATCTTTTAATTTTATTTATAGATAAAAATACGGAGATATTTCGAAGTCACCAAAAAAAACACATTCTTTGAGGAGCCTAAGGATTGAATTATAGTGATGTCACGTGTCAGCTTATTGGAAAGAAGACTTCTTAGTTTGCCTTTTTTATATTATTATATAGATAATACAATTTTATCTTTATTTTAACCCATGAAATAAAGGGTTTGAGAAAATGAATGGTTGTGATGTCACGTGACAAAAAACTACCTAGTTTGGATTTCTAGTTTGGATTGCCCATATTTTATGCAGTGAAGTAGTCTTTTTTTTTTTTTTGGTGAAATGCAGTGAAGTAGTCTAAATCTTAATCATGTAGGGTGCATTATACTAACATACGGAGTACATTAAGACACGGTAGCGTATACCTGTGTCATGTGCAACCAAAATATTAAGAGGAAATACAAATAATAATGCACTTGAACCAATTTTAAGAGGACAAATAAACCCATATAATCTTACATTTTAAAAAGAATGGTGGCGGTTTTGAGTCAAGCTTGACTGTTTGGAACATCAATTATCGGAGTCGTGATTCGAGGCCAACAACGTCGTGGGTTGTTCGTTGTAGAAGTCAGTTTGCGATTTAAGGCATTTTAAATTGCTTCATTTTCTCCTTTCATCTTCCCCTTTGGTCAAACAAATTAATGTGCAAATAAATGAAAGAAATGGAGTGTTGCCACGTGTCACTCATAAAGAGCTTGTTGGGATGCCACGTGGCAAAAAACTACCTACTTTGGATTTCTAGTTAGGGATTGACTTTTTATAATATTATATAGAATAGATAGGTAGTATTAGTTGTAGTAATAGGTATTAATAGTAGGGGTTAACGTGGGAGACTCATGGAAGATCGAGTTTCGGTCCGTTTCTCATACAAACGTCTTTCTTTTCTTCTTAAAAATTTGAAATATAATATTACGAAATTAAAATAATGGAAACCGTAAGATTTGTTTTTAAAAAGGTGTTTGTAAGACGGTAAGTAAAATACACGGTAAACATTATTGTGGGACAAAAGTTATAAGTAATTATTATTTTAAAAATTCAATAAATTAATAAATTTTTACGAGACGAGAAAATGTCAAAATGACGGGTCAATATAAAAATATATTTTCGAGTTTTAAACTTTATTTAATGAAAGATAAAAATTTTTATAATTCAATAAATAAATTTTCATGTTTTTATAACGGAATAATTTTTAATTTAACGAAAATAAAATAGTTTTATTGACGAAAAATAATTTTTCAAACGTTAAACTTGATTTAAATAAATGTTTAAAATTTAACTCTATTTGAAAAATACGGGGTATTACACCAAAGGGCTCCCAATTAACGGAATCTGCGTCCTGCGTATCTAGCAAGCGTCGATACTCCATCAACTTCTCACCCGTGTTAACGAAAGGGCCAATAGTTGCCCACGCTGATGCACGAGGAGCACCGGGCTAACAACTGCTGGTGCACCAGGCCTGAACATAGGAAAAACTCAAAGATCCACGCCTGCAACAACGACATGGACCCAGCCACACCCTTCACCTCGGCTCTCGATGCACGACCTAACTGTCGGTACATGTACGCCAGTACTCCACTCTCCAGGCGTATTCACCGACCCTCTCGAGATTCTCAATCAGCGAGAAGACAATGGGGCGAAGCATATCAGAAGACTTATCCACAAAGAGAGTGTGTCGAGTTAGTAAAGTAAGGTAGCCACGTGCGAGAAACTCTTGTGATCCGTGTCTAGCCACTTGTTCCACGGACCTAGCTAATACACTGTCACCTTTGAACACAAGGCTCGTGGTTGTAGGTGTTAGTGGACCTCTAATCTGATCCAGAGGCATCCCGAAGTACTCACATATTGTAACAACAGGATCCACAAAGTCACCATCATCGTCAAACACAGCGCATATATCTCCGTCGACACGAAGACACAAGATCTGTGCGACGTCGTGAAGAAGAACGATAATCTCACCAAATGACATGTGGAATGTGTTAGTGTCGGGCTGCCATCACTTGATAAAAGCAGATATGAGAGGAACGTTAAAGTTCTTTGACGCACACAACCCTAGCTGCATAAGACCGGTACTCGATAGGGTGGTCCTGACCTCTGTTAGAAGCACTCACCTACACAGCTTCTGCACCTTGTTCACCCGATTATAAGTACTCAACAATGGGCGACCGCCGCGAGGCGAGGACCATAGAACGCGTGCAATGTGACCCTCAAAGCTAGGGATCACGTTAGGCAAGAAGGGACCTCCGGGACATGGACCTCTAATGATCCAAGAATGGTTTGCAACACACTTATGCTTCGCACATGCAGGGACGCTACTAGACCCCGGCTCAGAATCGATCAAATCTACCACTCTAAGTACGGGACAACCTAATGTAATGTGTTTGTTCCTCTGATCCCCCCGTCATACTCCTCGTTGTAGTCCTCGAACTGTGAGGAATTCTCGTCGTCGTGATCATCGTCGTCATGCAACAATCTCGTCTCGTTCGTCGAATGCGATGAAAGTGCAATAACGTACATCAAAAAAATTAGATACACTGAAACGAGTATTAGGTACACTAAAATTATATGTTTTCGTTTACGTCACTAGACGAGATTTTTTTTACCGAAAAATATGTTGTCCAACCATTAAATTATACGACGAATTCAAATATGTAATTAAATTTTGAAAAAAATAATATACATACATAGATTTAAGATCATGTGAGAATCATCAACTTGATGAGAACCTTGAGAGGAAAGATTAAGCAATTAGTGATTAAGTTGCCTTAATTAAATATATTATGTGTAATAATGTGTGATTGTGTTCAACGGCTATTTCTTACCATTGTATTATAAATACATTTATTTCTACCATTTTTTATTAATTCATCTCATCCTAATAAAATTAAACTTCTATTATTCATTCATATAACTCTCAAGGTCTTTTAAATATTTTTCGGAAAAATGGATAATAATATCAATTATAATGATCCGAGATATAATATCAATTATAATGATCCGAGATATCACGAATATATTCGATTTCTCCAAAGTAATCCCGTACAAAATTCCCCGAGTAATTATTTCCTACCACCAATTTACAACCCATCCAAAATTCGATGCAACATGATTATAATTCGTCATCGTCTACCATTTCTTTTTTCACAAATACCAACTTATTTTCTCAAAATTCAATATCGTATCCTCCAGAATCTATAAGACGTTCATTATTCGGTGATAACAATCTTCATTTTGATTCCCAAGAGACCGTGAACAATGAAAAATCACATGCTATCGATTTGGCACAAAATGAAGACAATGACGACGAAGTCCAAGTTGTTCGTGCAACGCAGTTTTTTCCGGAAAATTCGTTTCAAAATACGTCTTCCAAGGGTCCCACCAAAAAAACTCCAACGAAAAAAATTCAATGGACCGAATCAGAAGATGCGGTTCTAATCTCGGATTATATGCGTGTTAGTACCAACGGTTTAGTTGGTACCAACCAAAAAAAGAAAATTTTTGGGGGAGGATCAAGAAAAAATACACGAAGCTCAAGATGCAAAGCCAACAACAATACGTCCCCGAGAGATTAGCATGTTGACTAATAGATGGCATAGAATTTGTGCGGGTGTGTCTAGATTTGCAGGTTTTCACGACCAAGCAAAACGAAGAAACGCTAGTGGAATGGTCGATGGTGATGCGCTTGCCGAGGCTTGTGCTTTATGTTCTAACTCGTACACTTACGAAAATCAATGATAACTTCTTAGAAAATTTCCTAGATGGGAAGAATTTATCTCATCAAGTCCAAAGGTTCAAAAACAAAATGTCTCTACACCAATCGATACGCCCTCGTAAAGTAGTGGTAAGCGTAGTAGGGACTACAAAATTGAAACTAACGCGCCAATGGATATTATTGGAAGTAGAAAACGTCCGATAGGAGTTAAAGCGACAAAAAAGAATAAAGGAAAATCTCGTGTTGTTGATGGTAACGATATTTCAAAGGTCACTGATCAGTTGGAAAATTTTATTATTAAAATATCAGATGCTCAAGAGACAAAAAAAGAAAGATTGGAAATGGAAAAGAAAGATTTAGCATGGAAAAGGAAGTTAATGTTATTTCAAACGGATGACCAACTACCGAACCCGACTCCCGCCGAGAAAATGAAGAGGGATGAACTACTCATGAAGTTAATGAGGGGTTTTCTATGGCGTGCCCCTCAACTATTGACTTTTCCAAGTGATACCCCCGCCTTTTTCGAATTATAAGAAGTACCCCTAAACTTTACTTATCACTTCGTATCATAACCAAAGTGATAAGTGTATTACAATTATTTTTTAAAAAATAAATAATTAACATATTAATCAATCCAATTTGATGCTTCAAACCACCTTTTTTTCTTTACCATTCAACTAGCCACCAAATGCTCATCCCAACGCACCTCTGTTGTCGGCCGACGTCGACCTATCTCCCTTACTCTTTTAAATCCTTCAACCTCAATCTCTTCGTCACCCCTATGGTGTAGTGTAGTAGAAGGAAGTTTTTCGAGTAAAGGATGCAAATTGAAGAAATATATCACGGTTTATGAAAGTAAAATAGGGAATAATCACTATTTATATCATCAATTCAGAAATTTTAAACTTTGGTTACAATATAGAGTAATTTACAAAGTTTAGGGGTACACCTTGTAATTCGAAAAAGGCAGGGGTACCACTTGGAAAAGCCGATAGTTGAGGGGTAGCCTATAGAAAAACCCAATTAATGATCATATATAGTTTTAAGAGTTATTTAATGACAATAATATCAACTATAGGGCGTCTTCCCAAAATAATACTAATTTCAATAAATCTGAGAATAATACGTATTATTGGAGTAGTAATATTTAACTTGCTACATCAGGTCACCTAATTAATATTTAACTTGTTACTTATTCTCCATCCTCCTCCTTAGACCTAGATAACAGGTGAACAATGTCGGGTCAGCTTCGGGTCGAGCCAATTTCGGGTTATAATAATTGGGTTGACTTCGGGTCGGGTCAGATAATTTCGGGTTCGGGTCATTCTCGGGTTTGCTGTTTTCAACTTTTTTTTAGGGATATCCACTCGTTTTCAATAATAATAGTCGTGTCAGTTTCGGGTTAGCTCGGGTCAATTAGGATTACGGGTCAAAATCATGTCTTCAGTTCGGGTGTCACGTCGGGTTCGACTTGGCTTATTCGGGTATCGGGTTGGGTCAGTTTTACCAGGTCTAGTTCTCCTTACTTCTCTCCTTCATCCTCTTTCTCCATTACCCTTCATCCTTCTTCAGTTTTTTTTTCTATACGTTTCGTTTAGATTAATTAACGTGTTGATTTTGGTGTAGGATTGTGTTGTTAGCTAGATTTGACGAGGTTGAAGGAAGAGAAATACGGAAGACATTAATGATGTTAATGCCCTGTACACTGAGTAAGTGAAAAGAAGTGAAGTAATATGAAATAAATTAAAGGCGAAAAGGAAGGGGAACGAGTTCTACCGGTAACTGGTCATCTATACTACTTTGGTTTAACTATTTCAAAAATATGTATTATTCTCAGATTTATTAAAATTGGAATTATTTTCGAAAGATGATCTATAGTTGGTATTATTGTCGTTAACTAAAATTAAAGGTGAAAAAGGAAGGTGGAAGGGTTCTACAGGTAACCGATCACCTATACTACTCTAGTTTAACTACTTCAATAATACGTATTATTCCCAGATTTATTAAAATTGATATTATTTTGGGAAGACGTCCTATAGTTGGTATTATTGTTGTTAAATAACCCTAGTTTTAATTGTTTATTGCATTATCGTAATAATTGGTTTATCGTCTTTATGTTTTATCGTTTTTATGTTTTATCATTTTCAGTTTTTTATCATTCTTGTATTGGAATAATAAAATAATATACGCCCTATTAATTTCCCTATGTTATAATTTCTACTCCCACAATTTAAATTTCAAAGTAATAGTAATAATATATTTCGAGTTCATAATAGAAAGTAATAATAGCAATATATTTTGAATTCTGAAATAACCCCGTTATAACGGTCATATTTTTTTAATAGAAAATGATAGTCACAACTTTCGAGATTCAAAAGAACCGTCATATTATTGGAATCGAAGATAACGATCATATTTTGTAATCCTAGATACTGTCTTTTTGAATTTCAAGGTAAACGATCATGTTTTGTAATCCAAGATAACGATCATATTTTAGGAATTCAAGATAACAAGTCATATATTTTGTGCTTTAAATTGAAAACCAAAACTTGTATCAATCAAACACATTCATGTCTTCTTTTCTCATATCGCAAATTACTTTATATTCACATATTACAAGCTCCTAAAATGTCATCATCTTTCTCTTCCTCTTCAACATCACTTGACTCATCAGATTTCGAGATTGAGTGTTACAAGTTAGGCGCCAAGGCTATTCAAATATTGCTAGATGCAACTGCACAAAAAAGAAGAGTGAAGAGAAAATTGAGTTATAAGAAAAAATATATCGAAAGAAGTCGGGAAGAAGGCTATAATAAAATATACAACGATTATTTTGCCCCCCAACCAACATATCCAGAGAATGTATTTCGTCGGAGATTTCGTATGCACAAACATCTATTTCTCCGTATACTCGAAGGCGTTAAGTCAAGTAACAATTTTTTCCAATCGGGCGCAGATGCGTCTGAAAGGCCTGTGATATCGGCTCTACAAAAATTTACGGCGACGGTGCGTTTGTTGGCGTACAGGGAGGCAGCAGATAAGGTCGACGAGTACTTGAGACTAAGTAAAACCACGGCTATGCAGGCACTCCACCACTTCACTGACGCAGTTATAGCTCATTTTGGTGATGAATATTTGAGGAGCCCCACCTCAGAGGATCTCAAGAAAATTTTACAAACCAACAAGAGAAGAGGATTTCCGGGTATGATTGGTTCAATCGACTGTATGCATTGGACTTGGAAAAACTATCCACATGCATGGTGAGGTATGTTTCAAGGGAGAAGTGGTAATGCTACGGTAGTTTTAGAGGCGGTAGCTACTCAAGATCTTTGGATCTGGCATGCCTTTTTCGGTCTTCCAGGTACTTGTAACGATTTAACTGTTCTTTACCGCTCTCCTGTTTTTGATGATTTGTTAAATGACAGAGCTCCGTTAGTCAAGTACGTGGTTAACGGTCGTGAGTACAACACATGCTACTATCTGACCGATGACATTTATCCGAATTGGTCAGCATTTGTAAAATCTTTTCCTCTACCTCAAACTCCAAAAGAAAGGTTATTCGCACAAAGACAGGAGGCGGTTAGGAAAGATGTGGAGCGTGCCTTTGGTGTCTTGCAAGCGAGATTTGTTGTTCTTTGTTACCCGGCAAGGACCTGGGATGCCAATGTCATGAAAAAAATAATGAAGACTTGCTTCATACTTCATAACATGATAGTGGAGGACGAACGACATAGTTATGCCTCATATGACGATCCAAACGAGTTCTATAATGATGTCGAGGGTGGGGAATATAGTGTTCAAGCATCCGAACACGATATATCGTATGTGAATGAATTAGAACAATTCATAGCTAATCGGGCTAATTTAGAGGATAGTTCAGCTAATCAAAATCTTCGAGATGACTTAATTGAACATGTATGGCGCAACTTTGAAGGTGAAGCGCTGGAAGACAGTGATTAAATAAATTCGTGTTTATGTAATCTTTAGCTTACAATTAAATGTTCTTTTTCATAATTTGCATTGCATTTGTATTTCGTAATTCTCCTATAACGTATTATAATTGAATTGTCTTATAATGTATTTAAATAAATTCGTATTTTAACGTATTTTAATTGTCTTATAACGTAAATTCGTATTTTTATATAATCTCTAATTTTCTAATTTATAAAACTCTTATCGTTTTTTAGTTCCGAATTATATTCAAAATCTATGTAACGCCACTAATTCTCCGTTATTTAAAATGTATTAAATTAGATTTACAAAAAAAAATAATAAAATATTAAAGTACGAAAAAAAAATTACGTCAAATACTTGTTTTATAAATTGTCGCTTTTATTAAAAAAATGATCAAAATTTACGGATTATAATATAATCGTAATTTTTAAA
Organism: Agrostemma githago; assembly: GCA_958450325.1. Classification (NCBI taxonomy): domain Eukaryota; kingdom Viridiplantae; phylum Streptophyta; class Magnoliopsida; order Caryophyllales; family Caryophyllaceae; genus Agrostemma; species Agrostemma githago. Next base: position 13,153,300 of record OY288254.1, on the reverse strand, counting down.
ATGAAATATAAACAAATGAGTAAAAATTAAATAGATAAGGTATGATCAATGTTGTGAGATGGGTGGACCTCTTTATGGAGAGAAAAATGAATCCATTGATGCAGGAGTATTTTACAATAGAAAAAAAATGAGGTGGAAGGAGTAAGGTCTTCTATGAAGAGAAATTGCACCCATTGATAACCATGGTCTGAGATGGCTTGAGATTTTGTATTAAAAAAAGAAGATATTTTTTCCTAATTTAAAGGAGCGTAACATCCAACAAAATAGAAAACACAATCAGTATTTCAATATTTATTAGTAAGGCCTATTTATTAGAGTAACACGTTTGCAACATTGGAGTAACACAAAGTATCTATTAGAGCAACACATTTGTAACGTAGGAACACAAAATATCTATTAGAGTAATATGTTTCTAAAGTTGGAGTAACACAAAGTATCTATTGGAGTAACACGTTAGTAACGTTGGAATAACAATTCTTTTTAAAAATGAAAATCTTGATTGTGAAGGACGTATGAGTGAGAAAAGAGATAGTAATTAATTTTGATAGGAGAGATACTAAATGATGAGTATATCAAGGAAAGAGAGAGATATTTACCAAATAAGTTAGTTACTTGCTTTAATTAGTCAAACAAATCACAACCATCAATCTCTCTAATCCAAGAAATATGGTGAGGACTCACAGTCTCAATTTTAAGAGGCGGACTCACCTCATCTCTTTTACAAATATATATATATAGAGTATATATTTTGTGGCGGTGATGTCTTTCCTTATTGATTTTTGTTACTAATAAAACGGGAGTAAGTTTCCTTGTGACAGATATATCCGACATAAATCGGTGACGGATCAAATAATAACATTTGGTAGAAAAAACAAGACTAGGAAGTAGCACATGAGTTTGTTTACTTTTTCAGATTCGTTGAGACGCGTCTTACATCATCAATATATATCATTTTACTTCCATAACAATTATAATTTTTTTTATTCTTAATCTATTCCTAAAGACAAATCAAATCAGATCACACATTGAATTGTGAATAGTATCCAAAAAGAAGTGTACCCTTTGAATTTGAAGAAAAGCTCGACACATATATATAATCTGGTAATATCTATCTTATACGGAATAGAGTATTATTATTACTATCTAGAGTATGTATGTATCTTGAAGGAGGCTAGGGAGCTGCAAAGGCGTCATCAACCCATTTATGTGGAGGTTGGACAGTGACCTTCTTCAAGCTGGTATTGGCAGTGGTCGAAAATGGGGAGCTGAACAAAGCTTCTACTGCACTTTTCACCTTGTTCACCCTTTTCCGATGACGAATTCGCCGTAATATCACCTCCTTGTTCGCCTTCTTTGTTGGATCAATCGGCTTTAGATATAACTGCCTGCTAACATGATTATTATTATCCTCCTCCTCTACTTCTTCTACTTCGTCTTCGATTTCGACATTGACTACTGAGCTTAACTCATTATTATCCTTGCTCATCTCCATTTTTGTGTAGTACGTGTAGTGTAGTAGCTTAATTAGCTCATCAAGTGAAGTTTTTATGGAGAGTGTAAGGGAAAGAGTGGGTGGTTGGTTGGTTTATATATATAGCGTAAGAGTGAAGTACATACAATTGTTAATGTAATAGTATTGGGGGATTGGTCGGTGGGTTTGATTCTAAATGTTGGCCTTTCGATGTAAAGTTGATTCCTTGCTTTGTTTTTTTAAATGGATACTACGATTTCTCCATTTGGAGTGAATTCTTATATCCATCCTCCTCCGTCTTTCTATATTCTACCCATTTGATTATTTTATTATTTATTTAAATATATAATAGGTAGAACAGTAAAAGACAGAAGAAGTACTCAAAGCAGGGACGAGTATTGTTGAAGATTAATTCATTCAAAGTTCATGTGCTAAAAGTCAGTTATGGTCTTAAGTGGTTAGAGTATTTTTAGGAGTCAATAAAGTAAGTGGTTAGTTTCTAAATTATAGGTTAGTGGCCTAATGTCGTGGGATTGTTTCCTTAATTTTAGTTGATTAAGTTGGAGTCTTATTAGTTTAAATAGATATGCTTTGTAACCTCTTTTCAATCATCTTAACGCAAATCATTCCTTTTCTACTCTAATAAGTGGTATCAGAGCACTTGGTTAATGATCCACTAGTCAGTACACACCAAACATCTAGCAAAAAAAAAAAAAACCACGCTCACCTCCACTAAACCCACAAAAAAAAAAAAAAACACCTTGTTCCCCAAATTCCCAAATACACAGAAACCCAAAATCAACTCCTAAATTGAAAGCTGATCATGGCTTCTAATGGCACAAATTCATCCTCACAACCCTTAATTCCAATTTTTAAGGGTGAAAAATATCATCTTTGGAGTCTTAAAATGAAGACTATGTTCAAGTCCCAAGAACTATGAGATTTGGTAGAGGTCGGTTATACAGAACCGACACCGGCACCAACTGTGCCCAATCAGTCGCTGAGAGAAAACCGCAAAAAGGATGCAAAGGCGTTGTTTCTCTTACAGTCGGCTTTGGATGAAGATATTTTTCCACGAATTTCTGCTGCCAACACCTCTCATGAGGCATGGGAGATACTCAAAACAGAGTATTTGGGCGACAAGAGAGTGATTAAGATGCGTTTGCAAACACTCCGTCGCGATTTTAGTGAATTAACCATGGGTAATACGGAAAAGGTCCAATCTTATCTGTCGAAAGTGACTGAACTTGTCAGTCAAATGCGGTCTTTGGGTGAAGTTATAAGCTGTGAAACTATAGTAAGTAAAGTACTACGTAGTTTGAATGCCAATTTTGATTATATTGTGCCTGCTATTGAGGAATCAAAGGACTTGTCAATTTATACATTTGAAGAATTGATGAGTTCTTTATTAGCTCATGAAGAACGGGCCAAAAAATCGTCTTCTACAGGAGAGGAGAAGGCATTTCAAGTGCAGGGGGAGTCTTCTTAGAATGGGAAGACAGAAAATTCTAGAAAAGGAGGTGATAGAGGTGGTCGAGGCGATCGAGGCCGTGGTGGTCGAGGCGGTCGTGGTGGCGGTCGCAACAATGATGGACATCAGTACAAAAGTCAAATTCAATGCCATTGTTGTAAGAAATATGGTCACAAAGAAGCTGATTGTTGGTTTAAACAAAATGCCGAGCAAAAGGTCAATTTTGTCGAGAAGGTTGAAGAGGAGTCCTTATTGTTTATGGCACATTCTTCCGTCAATGGCGTTACTCAAAATATACGGTTCGTTGATAGTGGATGCTCAAACCATATGTTATGTTCGAGATCTATGTTCAAGGATCTCAATGAGGCGTAGAAAAGTGAAGTACGCCTTGGCGACGATAAACCAATTCAAGTCGAAGGGCGAGGCACAGTGAGTATAAAAACAAACCAAGGTGATACTAAACTCATTTATGATGTCAACTTTGTGCCTAGCTTAGCTTACAATTTGTTAAGTGTCGGTCAGTTGGTTAAGGGTGGTTACTCTGTTATCTTTGAGGATGAGGGTTGCACCATTACCGATAAAAAAAAATTGAAAAGTGATAGCTAACATTCCCATGACTCGAAACAAAATGTTTCCATTAGATGTGTCAAATGATGTTAGTAATGCTTTGATTGTCAAAGGAGATAGTAAAACTAAGCTATGGCACTTACGCTTTGATCATCTAAATGTGAGAAGCTTAAAAGTGTTGAGTCGAAATGAAATGGTTATTGGTCTGCCGCATATTGGTGAACATGGTTTTTGTGATGGCTGTGTGTATGGCAAGCAAAGTAAGCTGCCATTTCCTTCTGGAGATGCTTGGAGGGCTAGTTACTTTCTTGAACTAGTGCACACTGATCTTTGTGGGCCTATGAAAACCGAGTCAATCTCAGGTAGTCGATATTTTATATTGTTTACTGATGACTATACTCGGATGAGTTGGGTTTATTTCTTTAAACAGAAGTCTCAAGCCCTTGAGTATTTCAAAAAATTTAAGGAGTTGGTTGAGAATCAAAGTGACAGGCGCATAAAGGCTCTTCGTAGTGATCGTGGTGGAGAATTTTTGTCCGATGCATTCAACATTTTCTGTGATGAGCATGGCATACGAAGAGAGCTTACTGCGCCCTACACTCCTCAACAAAATGGCGTGGCGGAGCGTAAAAACCGAATAGTGGTTGAGATGGCTAGAAGCATGCTGCTTGCAAAGGGTCTTCCAAACAATTTTTGGGGACAAGCAGTTGCAACCGCTGTGTATCTGCTGAATGTATCACCTACCAGAGCTGTGATGAATCGAACTCCGTTTGAAGCATGGAGGGGTAAGAAATCTCGGGTAAAACACTTGAGAATTTTCGGTTGTATTGCTTATGCTTTAATTCCTTCCAACTTACTTCACAAACTTGATAGTAAGTCCGAAAAATATATCTTTGTTGGCTACAGTCCTAAATCTAAAGCATACAAATTGTATAACCCGTTGAATGGTAAGGTGATTGTAAGTCGAGATGCCAGGTTCAATGAAGAAGAAAGGTGGGAATGGAGTGCTGATAAAAAAAATTCAGAAGCAGCAAGCTTGGAAATTGTTGATCACACCGGTATTGAAGTGGGCTCAACATCTTCAAATGACTCGCCACCTGGTACTCCGTCTTCTCAAAACAACAATCAGCCATCTCCTCACAGCTCCTACAGAAATTCATCTCCAAAAAGTTCCACTTCAGACTCATCAAATCAGTCCTCTCCAACACATTTTCGATCACTCCGAGATCTTTATGAGTCGTGTAACTTTGCCTTATATGTGTCTGATCCTAATACTTATTATGATGCTGCTGAAAGTTGTGAATGGCAGGATGCAATGAAGGCAGAAATGTACTCCATTGAGAAGAATCAGACTTGGGAATTAGTCAATCGACCGGTGGATAAGAATATCATCGGGCTCAAGTGGGTGTACCGCACGAAATACAATTCTGATGGTAGCATTCAAAAGCACAAGGCCAGATTGGTCGCTAAGGGGTATGCACAGCAGCAAGGGGTAGACTTTGATGAGACGTTCTCACCCGTTGCACGATTTGAGACGGTGAGAGTCTTTCTTGCTATCGCTGCTCAATTAAAGCTGCCTGTGTATCAATTCGACGTGAAGTCTGCATTCCTAAATGGAGACTTGAACGAAGAGGTGTATGTCTCACAACCACAAGGCTTTGAAGTGGATGGCAATGAAAACAAAGTTTATAGGCTGAGGAAAGCTCTTTACGGGCTAAGACAAGCACCGCGTGCATGGTATAGCAAGATCGACTCATTTTTCAGTCTACAGGTTTTAAGAGGAGTGAAAACGAGCCCACTCTTTATATCAAGCATCAAGGTAATTCTGATTTTCTGGTGGTTTGCCTTTATGTCGATGATATGATTTATATGGGCTCGTCTCAATCCATGGTTGAAGAATTTAAGTCATGTATGATGAGCAAATTTGAGATGATTGATTTGGGTTTGCTAAAATACTTTTTGGGGCTTGAAATTAAGCAAAGTGAAGAAGGTATATTTCTTTGTCAAGAGAAGTATGCCACTGATATGTTAAAAAAATTCAACATGTCCAATTGTGGAGTTGCAACTACACCAATGAATACAAATGAAAAGTTGCAACGAGAAGATGGAACCGGGTCTACTGATGGAAAATATTACAGAAGCGTTGTTGGAGGTTTGAATTACCTCACTTATACTAGACCGGATATTGCCTTTCCGGTAAGTGTGGTCTCTAGGTATATGCACAACCCGATCAAGCAACACCTAGGAGCAGCAAAGAGGATTATTCGTTATGTTGCTGGAACTCTAAGTTATGGCATTTGGTATACTAAAGTACCAGACCCAAAATTCAAGCTAGTTGGGTTCAGTGACAGTGATTGGGCAGGTAGCATAGATGATCGAAAAAGCACCTCTGGTCACGTGTTTAATCTCGGCTCAGGTGCTATAACTTGGAGTTCAAAGAAGCAAGAGACGGTTGCACTATCATCCGCTGAAGCAGAATATATAGCAGTGAGTACAGCAGCCCGCCAAGCTTTATGGTTGCTAAAGTTGGTTGGCGATTTCCATATCCCGCAAAATGAAGGTATTGTAATACATTGTGATAGTAGGTCTGCTATTGCAATGGCAAAAAATCCGGCATTTCATGCAAGAACAAAGCATATCGACGTCAAACACCACTTCATCCGACAGCTTGTAGCTGATGAAAAAATTGTTCTGAAATTTTGTGGTACAAATGATCAAGTTGCTGATGTTTTCACAAAGTCGCTTCCGCAAGCCAAGCATCAGTTCTTTATGTCCGAGTTGGGTGTTAGTAACTTTGAATCAAGGGAGAGTGTTGAAGATTAATTGAAAGTTCATGTGCTAAATGTCAGTTATGGTCTTAAGTGGTTAGAGTATTTTTAGGAGTCAATAAAGTAAGTGGTTAGTTTCTAAATTATAGGTTAGTGGCCTAATGTCGTGGGATTGTTTCCTTAATTTTAGTTGATTAAGTTGGAGTCTTATTAGTTTAAATAGATATGCTTTGTAACCTCTTTTCAATCATCTTAATGCAAATCATTCCTTTTCTAATCTAATAAGTACGTCTTTGCGTAATTTTACCTTTTCAACACGACCCCTATGTGTAGACACCCGCATTTTGACTGCCAGGTGTCTATGGCAGTTTCCAAAAAACACCCGATGATGATCGGACGCTAACGTGTTTCTATGCGCTCGGATACGGGCTCAAATCCATTAATCGTTGGCTAACACACTTACGGAGTACAAATCTCACCAAAAGGACCTCAAATCCAGGCCCAGTGGATCATCCCGAGTCAAACAAGACTAATTTGGGCCGAAACCGACACCGGAAATAAAATCGACTTTTTGCGATTGGGTCAACCCCGGTCAAAGTCGTTTCCGAGACACACAAAAACAGCCATACAACCATCAAAAGTCCAAGTCAAACACAAAACCCATCAAACTCAAGGTCACGGTCCAAAGTCAACGGACCTGCGCGACCCAGCTGGGCCACTCGATCGAGTGACCCACCCACTCGATCGAGTGGGCTTGTTTTGAGCCCGGCTGCAGGCTTCATGGGCCACTCGACCGAGTTAGCCCTCTACTCGGTCGAGTAACCCTAAACCGGGTGCCCTAGCCTTGCCTATATAAGCAACCCCATGCAACACATTACACATCTTTTTCTACACCTACTACAAACCCTAATACTACACAAACTCGAGAATCCTAATCTCTACGCAACCCTAAGCAAACCCTAGCAATTCTACACTAGCAAAAACCCTAAACCTAGTTTTAGGAATCAATCCCGAGCCACCATAACTCAACCTCCATAAAACCTCGAAGACTCTTGTGTTAAAGCCACGGTTACGAGTCCGCTCCGAGAGAAGAACATGTGGGTTGAGGGTGTCAAAACCCTCTCTTTTCTTCCCTTTCTCTCTTCGTCGTCCGTTTCCCTTTCGTCGTCTATATTTTTTTTATTTTTTTTTATTTTATTCTTCGCATTCATAATATCGATAATACTATTAGTAGAAAACATTAAAATACTTATTGATTTGTGTCGAACGTGAGTGATGGTGGGATAAGGAAAACCGCATATACAAGTGTACTGCACACGCGTCGTCGGTCGCTTATCCCATCACCCCGATCGTTTGATTATTGAAATAAGTTAACTTAAACAATAATCCGTTTTTTTTATTTTTTTTAGTCATCATCATCGATTTTGCATTCATCAATTTTTTAAAATCAATTTTAATAAGGGTCGAAACTCGTTAACGCGGATCCGACATCACAATCCTTAGGGATTTATTTCGATGTCGGAGAAGTCGAGGGAATCAAGTCCTTTTTTATTCAAGTAAAGCGTCGATTTTAGATTCGATACCAATTACATAATTGGATATCGAATCTAACGATCAAGTCACATAAATTAATTAACGTGATTTGTTCATATCACGATAATTAATTTAAGACGACTAAAATTAATCTATTTTTTCTATTTCATTCTAATATTCCATATCGATTCAAATAATCGAATATGGGATACAACGAGTACTTAATTTAGAATCGGATATAAATTCAACAATATTTATATTCGGTTCAACAAAATTCGCGATTTATAAAAAACCAAGTCGAACATAAATTGGCAATATTTATGTCCGATTCGGTAAAATCGTCGAGCTATCAAAAATCAAGAGCAATTTCAAAATCAATAATTAAATTGCAAACGAACCAGGTTCGTACAGGTGCCACTCGACCGAGTGCCTTAGTCACTCGATCGAGTGACATCACAAAATCGAGTCAGAATGCTTATTTCGACCCCCACTCGGTCGAGTCTCACAGTGACTCGATCGAGTGTCCATGTACTCGACCGAGTTGGTCAATAACTCGGTCGAGTACGGTCTAGCACGCAAAACAGAATCATCTTTTACGGGTCCACTCGATCGAGTCCATCAACCACTCGATCGAGTAGCCTCATAACGACTAAAACAACGAGTCGTACATTCTTCTATTTTCAAGACCCGGTAGTAATTTGCGATTTATGTCAACACGTGCTTAATCAATCATGTGTATTTAATATCTTTTCAAACCATGCATCATCTTGTTTATCATTCAATTCAATTCAATATTTGCATAAACCGTTAAATATCGTTACATCGTTACTAACGCGTTTGTTATTTCTTTTGTCAATTTAATTCTTGTTTGTTTATTGTACTAAATGAACCCACATGCTAAATTCCACTTTGACGTAGAATTAATTGCATTAAATTGACATAGAAACCCTCTTTTTCAATTTCTCACATGCCTAGGAAAATAATCTTTGCATATCATTTTCCCGTTTTACTAACGCGTGTATTGTAAGTCATTCGAATTCTTAGTAGAGGCCGCTAATGTGCGGGCGGGGTTGGGTGTCCTTTGTGGGCTTCCCAACACGTACCCTCACCCCTTACTCAGAACCTCGGTTTCCGGATGCCCGAAACCGTTGGCGCACGAGAGTCATTCATACACGATATCCGATAATGTCGGTATCAGTATCGCAATGCAAAGGGACGAGCCCAATAAACTCTGACATCGGAAATAGGCCGTATTTTGTATACGGCCCACTACGACATAGAGTGGGCTCGAATGGTTCCGGATAACCACAAAATTCGGTGGCGACTCGACATAGACCTAAATTTCAATTCGATCCATTCTCATATGGAGATTCATTCGCCTACCCAAACCCGTGAGTGGCCGCGTCGGGGTGGACCTATGTCATGTCCACACTATGCATGCCTACAATCTTCATAATTGCCCTTGGATTATTGTTTATCATTAATATTAAGCAATTTCAGCACATAAAATTGTCATGGAAACAAAAATCATGACAAACCATTTACGTGCAATCATACTGCATAAAATAGTTCATCATTAACCTAATAAATAGGAGTAAATCAGTAAATGTTTTTTTACAGAGTATGTAGTTGATTAGATAATACTACACGGGGTACATTATTTATTACGTGAAATTTCTTTAATTTACTTTTCCCATTGCAATTTATTAGTGAAATTTTTTAAGTGTCATCTTAATTAAACTTTTATTACACGAGATTGAATTTTTTTTCCCACAAGTGAAAATTTAATTAAAAAATATTGATAATTACGATGTCTCGTGAATCTATTTAGTTAATTATAATTATTATTACTCATTTGTCTCGTTCAATTGTTTGTGTTTTACTCCATTGTTATAACGGAGGGGAAAGACATACAAATTAAGAACGTAAAATCGAGAGACGAACAGATTTACGTGGTTCACTAACAACCTGTTAGCTACATCCACGGGCAGAAAGAGGGGATAGTTGGAGGGGATAGTTTTATTAACTTGAGGAGAGTTACAGATTTCAGACTGATATCATAATTCTTAGGGTAAGGGTATGCGAGTTTATATAATACTCTCAACCTAAACAGAAACCCTAAACAGAAACCCTAAACAGATTAGAAAGCCCTATACAATAGGAAAACCTAGGTCAGATACTCAGATATTGATTAGGAAACTCTAATCAATCAGATATTAATTAGGAAACTTTCCTAATTAAACAGATTCAGGTCAGAAACCAATTCGAGATCCGAAAAGACAAGTGTTAGGCACTTATTTCCTAACAATCTCCACCTTGACTCGAATTGTCTCTCAATCAGATCAGACAGATGCACTCCAACGAATGCCAAATGTACCAGAAATCTTCTCAATCGGACAGATGTACTAGATGCAGTCCAACGAATGCCAGATGTACCAGAAATAAAACTCATCTCCCCCTCCTGCCTCAGAGATTGCCCAATAAGGGCAATCAGATACTTCCAAAATTTAGCAGGTCCAAACCTTGTTGGAACTTACTATTCGGAACCAGATCAGACAGACCCACCTCATCTTCACCTGTTCGGAAGCTTGATTGACCGCTCACGGACCAAACTCTGCTGCTTCTGAACTGGTGATGAAGAACCTGATGGTTCAGATTCAGATTCGGATTCAGACTGTAGTGGTTGATCCTCAGACTTTGCTTCACTCTCATCAAGAGATACTTGCTGCTCCACCAGTTTATCAGTACTACCACTAATTCTACTTTCCTCCGATTTCAGTGATGATATCCTCAGACAGACTGTACTCTCCTCCAGAACGGCCATCTCAGCGATGACTGTGTCGTCTTTCTTCACAAATGGCACCCACTGTCTCTGTTAATTTAACAACGCCTGCATCTTGATCTGCCTTAGACTAAAACTATTCCTCCCATCAAAACTCTCAATTTTAATGCTCATCCCAGACATTCCTAAGGCTCTGATACCAGTTTGTTATAACGGATTCCAGTTTGTTAGCTCTGATACCAGTTTGTTGTAACGGAAGAGAAAGACAGACAAATTAAGAACGTAAAATCGAGAGACGGACAGATTTACGTGGTTCACTAACAACCTGTTAGCTACATCCACGGGCAGAAGAAGAGGATAGTTTTATTAACTTGAGGAGAGGTTACAGATTTCAGACTGATATCATAATCCTTAGGGTAAGGGTATGTGAGCTTATATAATACTCTCAACCTAAACAGAAACCCTAAACAGATTAGGGAACCCTATACAATAGGAAAACCTAGGTCAGATACTTAGATATTGATTAGGAAACTCTAATCAGTCAGATATTAATTAGGAAACTTTCCTAATTAAACAGATTCAGGTCAGAAACCAATTCGAGATCCGAAAAGACAAGTGTTAGGCACTTATTTCCTAACAATCTCCACCTTGACTCGAATTGTCTCTCAATCAGATCAGACAGATCCACTCCAACGAATGCCAGATGTACCAGAAATCTCCTCAATCAGACAGATGTATCAGATGCACTCCAGCGAATGCCAGATGTACCAGAAATAAAACTCATCTCCCCCTCCTGCCTCAGATATTGCCCAACAAGGGAAATCAGATACTTCCAAAATTTAGCAAGTCCAAACCATGTTGGAACTTACTATTCGGAACCAGATCGGACAGACCCACCTCATCTTCATTACCATACCTGTTCGGAAGCTTGATTGACCGCTCACGGACCAAACTCTGCTGCTTCTGAACTGGTGATGAAGAACCTGATGGTTCAGATTCAGATTCGGATTCAGACTGTAGTGGTTGATCCTCAGACTTTGCTTCACTCTCATCAAGAGTTACTTGCTGCTCCACCTATTTATCAGTACTACCACTAATTCTACTTTCCTCCGATTTCAGTGATGATATCCTCAGACAGACTGTACTCTCCTCCAGAACGACCATCTCAGCGATGACTGTGTCGTCTTTCTTCACAAATGGCGCCCACCGTCTCTATTATTTTAACAATGCCTGCATCTTGATCTGCCTTAGACTAAAACTATTCCTCCCATCAAAACTCTCAATTTTAACGCTCATCCCAGACATTCCTAAGGCTCTGATACCAGTTTGTCATAACGGATTTCAGTTTGTTAGCTCTGATACCAGTTTGTTATAACGGAAGAGAAAGACAGACAAATTAAGAACGTAAAATCGAGAGACGGACAGATTTACGTGGTTCACTAACAACCTGTTAGCTACATCCACGGGCAGAAGAAGAGGATAGTTTTATTAAATTGAGAATAGGTTACAGATTTCAGACTGATATCATAATTCTTAGGGTAAGGGTATGAGAGCTTATATAATACTCTCAACCTAAACAGAACCCCTAAACAGATTAGGGAACCCTATACAATAGGATAACCTAGGTCAGATACTCAGATATTGATTAGGAAACTCTAATCAATCAGATATTAACTCGGAAACTTTCCTAATTAAACAGATTCAGGTCAAAAAACAATTCGAGATTCGAAAAGACAATTGCTAGGCACTTATTTCCAAACAACTTCGTATATAACATGTCATGCATGAAAAGTGAAAATACAACGATCTCATTTAATTTTTGTTATTCATTTTATAGTATATTATAATCCCTACAAATTAATACTTTATTTCACGTTGTATTAAATTTCAAATTTCTTGTATTTATAATTATATACAAATACGGAGTACAAAATTATGTTAATATTTTTTTACGAAGTAGTCTTTTGATAGACATCTATTATTCCATTGTAATTTGATGTACATGTATTAATATTATATTAGAGATATACTCCATTATGTATCACCCTGATTTTTATAAATTAAATTCGTACGTATTTGTTTTTGTATTTTGTTTGCGATTTAACTCGTAATCCTTAATTTTGATTCTTCTTGGATTTACTTTGACTTCGTCTAAATTCCTAAAATCTTTATTTTAGCTCGAATTTCTATTTTCAACTCGAAACTCATTAAAATATTTTTTTTATTTTCTCGAGAAATCATTTTAGAAAACTTTCGTTGAAAAGTCATCACTTTGTTTTCAAGAAATCAATTTAATTCATTTTTGTTGAAAACTATTTATTCGTCGAGAAACTCATCAATTTCCTTACAAACAGTTATTTAAACTCGAGATCGATCCATTTGATTTCTCGAGTCAACTAATTATTTTTATTAACACTGAATTTGACCCAAAAAATTAATTTTACGACAAGACTAGTATTAATCCCGTGCATAGCATGCACGGACGACCGTTAAAAAATCTTTTGCAAATTATGTTGTAGATATTCTCATGGTTGTGTATTTCCGATAAACGCTCGTACAAAAAAATAAAAACATGACACATTGATTATCGTCGAAGTAATTGTAAACGAAATAGCAAGCATACTTGTTTAAGTCAGAAAAGATCTAATACATCACAATTTTTGAAATATTTTCCTGTACACTACGTTTGTCATCATATTCGATACACCCCTTCATCCCCGCAAATAAGAACCTTAATCTATGATTATGATACATAGTAAAATGAATAACATGTACTTAAAAAAGTTTTTATAATGTGGTGAAAGTTGCAAGTTCTTACATGATATGAGTAATGGTTTATGAATGACAACTTCTTCTAATTAATGGGGTTTTTATAATGTGGTGAAAGTTGCAAGTTGGTGAAATTTAGTGGGTAACATAGTAGGAGATCAAGAGTAGTTGATTAACTTGCAATATTAATTTAAATTTAGGGGGTAACTGTAGACACCCGCATTTTGCATGTTAGTGTCTATGGCAGTTTCCAACAAAATACTCGATGATGACCGGACGTAAACATGACTTAATACGCTCAATTTTGGACTCGGAGTCAATAGTAACTGGCGCGAGCTTTTAGCGGAGTACAAATCTCCCAAAACCGACCTCATATTCAAGCCCAGTGGGCCGTTTCCAATCAAATAAGACTAATTTGGGCCAAAATCGACACCGGAAATAAAATCGTCTTTTAGCGACCGGGGCAAACCCCGGTCAAAGCTGTTTCCGAGGCGCAAATCAGCCACACAAAGCCTCAAGAGTCCGACTCAAAGTCAAAAACTCAAAATATCTCGCTCCAGCTGACCCACTCGGTCGAGTGTCAGCCCACTCGGTCGAGTGGGCCTCCAAAAGCCCGCTGTTGCCTCTTAGTTGGGCCACTCGATCGAGTCAGCAGGGGCACTCGATCGAGTGATCCTAGGACGGGGAGGCTTATTTTTCCTATAAATACACCCCCTTTGCAACCTTCATTCAACACGATTAACACCCTAGAATTTCAGCAATAATCCTAAGGAAACTATACACAAATACAACCCCGACTTTTTCCTCTAAAAATCCTCTAGGAAACCCGAGAAAACCGATCCTACAAACAAACACCATAACTCTTCCTATATCCTTGATACTCTCGCGTGAACGTCGTTACTACGAGTCCATAACCGAGGCCAAAATTAGCATGTAGGTTGAGGGTGCTATAAAATCCCGCTTTCGTATTGAGTATATCTAAAGATAATAAACATCACATACAATTACGTAAAATTCAAAATAATTTCGTATCGAGTATATCTAAAGATAAATCCAGTTCTAAGCTCCTCCTAATCCCTTTACGAGTCGTAACAGAGGTGTCACCCTTTCGAGGAGCGCCGCCCTAAACACTCAAGGGCCCAGTGCGATCGCGGATATTTATCGTTAGGTATACTAGATCTGGTTTTTAAGGTTAGAACGAAACCTGTTGATGCAAATCGAACATCACATAATCCGCAAGGATTAATAACGATGTCGTGATGTGGAGGGAATCGATTTTTGATCTAATCAAACAAGTAAAAACGTTATCCTAAAGATGTGATACCGACTCCATAGTCGAATATTATGTCTAAAAGGATTTAATCGATCAACCGTATTAGCACGAACCCGTTGATGCCGAAATAGTTGTCACATGGTCCGACAGGACTAGTTACGACATTACAACGCGGAGGGAATTATTTTGTCCTAATTCAGTTTAAAACGATTCATAACGTCTTTTATAAATCTCCGATAATCGATCTCGTAAATAATAAGCATACATATTGCGAGTATCAAAAATTAAGCCAAGTATAAATTATACCGTATTTTTACGCGGCTTAATAAATTATCGATTTAAATCTAGAGGATTTCGAGACCGATGTTTCCCGAAAAAACCCCTGCCTCAGACCACTCGATCGAGTGGCACCCCGAAATCGAGGCAGGGGTTTTTTTCAAGAGGCACTCGATCGAGTCATGGAGGCACTCGATCGAGTGGCCTCTGTCCCGTCAAACCGTGAGTCATCCACATACTTTAAGCCTCGATAAATTTTTTAACGACTTCGGTCAACACGTGTCAAGTCCATCACGTGTTTTACTTTTTCAAAACCACGCATCATATTCTCTTTCAATCTATTTACATTCCGTTATTGTTGCAATTGTTATATATTTTGTTTGTCGTATTGTATTTCCGCAGGGGCGGCCCAGGCCCGGTTCAGGAGGAGCAACTGAACTGGGCCTCCAAAATATAGGCCCAAATTTGTAACTATTGCTGGAATTAAAAAAAAAAAAAAAAAAAAAAAAAAAAAAAAAAAAAAACCTGACAACTTGACAAGTACTCTGTACTCCGACTCCTGGGTTCTTCAACCCAACACTTCCCTAAACTTTCTCAATTTAATAAATCAACTGTAATTAAGGCCTCCAATTTCTTCTCCTTTCCCACACTGACACAAACGATTACACTCCCTAATACACAATGTTCATCCTTCTCAAGGATCCAACGTTCACCAATTTTTTTGATTATAAATTTCTTCATAAGTTCTTTCACAAATCACAATCATCAAATTCTTATCTTTCACAATCCATCAACAATTTCGAATTGTCATATGTACTCCATCGATTTGGCGATTGTTACTGTGTTGACAGTGAAAGTCGATTTTTTTTACAAGGTAAAATAATTTCAATGTTTCTATTTCAGATTGTTTTTTCTGGGTTTATGGGTTTGATTCTTCAGTTTCTTCATAATTTTGATTGCTTTGCCTTGCTTGACTTTTTTTTTTTTTTTTCCTGATCTGGGTAATTGTCTGATCTTGCTTAATTGCTTTCATGCTTTGATTTTTTTTGTTGAATAATTCGGTCGGCGGTTGGAAAATTGGGATTTGGGGATTTATCAATATTGGGAATTTGGGTATATATTCTGATTTATTTATGTTTAATCACCTATTTATTGAAATTTCATCTACTGATTGCTTGAATCTTTTTTTTTTTTTTTGCAGGATTTGGACATTTTGGTGAATCTTTTTATATATTCAAGTAAACCCGAGAGTACTTGTCCAAAAGACAATACATGATGTAGTGATGTGCGGTTTTGAATAAATAAATGATGTTATCAAAATTATGTACTTTATTATTAAGTAAATTTTTAATTTTTTGGGCCTCATTTTGTAGCGGTGCACTGGGCCTCATTTTACTTTGAGACGCCCCTGTATTTCCGGGTTGTATTCCGCACACGCATTTGTAATCTTTTGTTTTAAGTTTTATTTTCGTTGTTTGTTTTATTGTACTAAAATGAACCTCGCATGCTAAAATAACTTCAACGTTAGTTTAGATGCATTAAATCGACATAGCAACTTATTTAATTTCTATATCTCGTAAAACACTGTTTGCATAACAATCAACTAACGCGCGTACACGAAAAACGGACGATATCTAAGTAGAGGCCGCTAAGAGCGGGCGGGGTTGGGTGTCCTTTGTGGGCTTCCCAACACGTACCCTCACCCCTTACTCAGAACCATGGTCTCCGGATGTCCGAAATCGTTGGCACACGAGAGTCATTCAATACACGATTCCCGATAACTCGGCGTCGGTATCGTAATGCAAAGGTACGAACCTCTAAACTCTAGCATTGAAAGCGGGCCGTGCTTTGTGCACAAAACGCCTAAATGTAAGAGTGGGTTCGAACGGGTCTGAATTCCCACAAAATTTGGTGGCGACTCTTATTTCGATTTAAATTTCAATCCGAGATCCATCTCACATGAGATTAATTCGCCTCCCCAAACCCTCGCGTGGCCGCGTCGGGGTGGACCTATGTCATGTCCACAGTAACATACTAACATGGTGAGATATCATGGGTAGTTGATTAACTTACAGTAGTTATTTAAATTTAGTGGGTAACATAGTGGGTTAGTTACTCTGTATCAATTATAAGAGTTGTTAGTATATTTAATATCAATATTTTTTTGATAATAAGAACCGACAATATTTTATAAGTGCTGATATCTTAACAATATTGGTTAAGATTTAATAATATTTTTATATATCTTGATTTGTAATAAATTTAATATTAAGTATAGTTTAATTATAAATATGAAGTTTTTGCAATGCAGATTGGTATTCACAATTGTTGTCGAGTTATAATTTAACAATTTTAAATTCTCAGTGATGATTGATTTCTTTTCGGATCTGAGAAAATTAATATATATTAAAATGTATATTTTAATTTTAATATTTATTGTCATATTAAATGTGCCTTTGTAATTTTTAATGTATTAGAACTAGGTATTTGACCCTTGAAATTCACGGGTTTATCTGTTCCAAAATTTTGTGCACGGATTCTTGATAATCATGACCAAGTCTTTCATTCATTGTATATGTTGGTTCGAAAATATGTGTCGATCAATTTTTGCATACCTAAGCGGATAGTAAACGTTTTGAATTTAGTTTCAATTTCAATAATTGGGTCCAAAATTGTAGATCGCCACCAATTATTATACACATCAATCTCACAAATTCAACAATGTCACTAAACTAAAGAACTTATACATCGACCAATTTCAATGATATGTCTTGTATTTTATTTTTTATATTTTTTTTGAAACCCGATTTCAGTGATATGTCTTTTATTTATTATAACCTTAATATTTTTTTGTAAAAGTATCACTAAACATGGATTTATGCACGTCCCTTCAACAAATGGGACCTAGTTTTTAATCCCGTGAAAATCATTGAGATATTCATCTTCACTTTTTTTTAATTTATAATAACTCTATACTTTGTTTGTTAAATTACTACATTTGATCACTTTCCCCATTTTCATATATATATTTTGTTTTGGTGATTAAAATATATAATAATGTTCATTACCTTGAGACTTACTCCCTCTGTTTCATTGAAAGCTTCCACTTTTCCTTTTTCGTAAATTTCTTTGAAAGCTTCCACTTTCTTTTTTGATATCACTTTTCTCTCTTACATAAATGGCCCACCTACTTTACATTCTCTCTACTTTTGAATATTTTATTATAATCCTTAAAAAATGTGCCATTTTTTAAGTAGAATCTTTCAATGAAATGGAGGGAGTAGTAAATAGTAAATACATTAGCCAAATAACTTGTACTCTTTAAAATGTTACTTTAAATAAACACTCAAAATATTGTAATTTCTTCCCAATCATTTTTTGTATATTACTTTCACTTTGAATATAATTAAATGTTCACTCTTATAAGAAAAACAAAATTTTAATGTTATCTTGAAGCGTGTCTATAAACATAATAATCAATATAAAGATCAATAAAAATATAATATTATACTTGGAAAAAAATGAGAAATTATGGATTTGACATGCAGTTTGTGGCTTCGCATAATTTTGGTAAATAAAATAAATTCCGAAGATAAAATTTTGAACTAAAATTAGAATCGATAAACAACAATGCAAATTCATACGAAGTATCATATATTAAAAACTGGTGGTCATATTCATGAAATAAAGCGATCAAAATCTTAATACAAACTCCCAAATATTTTTTATCGTCTCGCTTTATATATATATATATATATATATATATATATATATATATATATATATATATATATATATATATATATATATATATATATATATATATATATATATATTCTTTTTAAGTTACACTATGATGTTTATTTAATATTAACCTTGATTAATCTTTAAGACGAAATAGATGACAATATAATATATTATTTTTTTAGTTATAATACGAAATTCTTAATACAGGATAATATAATGATTAATATTAACTTTAATTGATTATCAAGACAAAAGAAAATGATAAACCAACCAAATTATTAAGGTTCTTTTTTAGAAAACCATTATGCTTTCTTTTTTTTTTTTAAGCGAACCATTATGCTTTCTTAATAACAATAAATTTATGTGTTAAGTGAAATATCGAGTTTTGTTTGCCCCAAATAATTGTTAGTCATTGGTATTTACTTTAAACTAACACTCAAAATATTGAAACTTTTCTCAATCATATTTTGTAAAATACTACAACTTTAAATACTCCCTCCGTCCCACTAAGATTGTCCCGTATTCCTTTTTGGGTAGGTTCTTAAAGATTGTCCCATTTCTCAACTTTTCTTTTTAGTCTATCATTTTTTACAACTTCATCCCTACTAAGACAAAGTATTTACCATTTTGTCATTTCATTAACCCACACCACCTCACACATCATCCTATAAAGTAGTTATAATTGCCTATATATCCCATCATTACATAATTTTCTTAATTCTTGTGCAAAAGTAAATGAGACAATCATTTTGGGACGGAGGGAGTATAAATAAAGGTTCATATTTATCAACAGAAGGTCAATGTGATTTAAAGTTAACTGTAAAATATATATATAATCAATCAATATAAAGATAAATAAAAATATAATGTTATACCTGAAAAAGGAAAAATTGCGGAGTTGACTACTGGTTTCACATAAATTATCTAAACAAAATGCAAAGATAAAATTAGAACTAAATTAGAATCAATAAACGACAATGCAAATTGATGTCTTACAAAACTGAAGGTAATGTCTAAAAAATAAAGTGAATAAAATGTAAATACAAAGTCCTCATTTTTTTTATCTCTTCATTGCTTTATATAATTTTTTTGGTAAGTATTTATATTAAATTTGATGGGTCGATCATTACGACAGAAGTGGATTAAATGGTGAAACAACCATGTTATCAAAATTTATTTTTAGAAAAATATTAAGCTTTCTCAAGAATAATAAATTATGCTTTAAGTGAAATATTAAGTTTCGTTTGTCATTTCTTACTATTTTTTTATTTATTGATGATTTACTTTAAAATCAAATATTAAATACACCAAAATAATTATCATCATTAGTATGTTACTTTGATTAACATTCAAAATATTGCAACCTCTTCTCAATCATGCATATTTTGTAAATTATTTCAACTTTGAACATAAATAATATTTCACTGTTATGAACACAAAGCCTATGGGATTTAAAGTTACTCGAAGATTATTTTTAAAATAATCAATATAAAGATCTATTGAAATAAGATTACTATACCTGAAAAATGGGAAATTGTAGACTTGATTATTGGTTACGCACAAATTCTCTAAACAAAAACAAACGCAAAAGATAAAATTAGAAATAAAAATAGAATCAACAAATAACAGATTTTTTTTCAAAATAATGTTCTTAAATAAACTTATTACTGTTTCGGGTCGGATTGAAAACTAATTAACAAAATGGGGCTCCAGGAGGTTCGGAGCGAGAGTCGTATTTAGGCGGAGCGAACCCGCCATTAGAAATGGCGGGCTTTTGAAATAATAAATTTTCGGAAAAAAAAAATAAACCTTAAACCCGCCATTGGGAATGGCGGGTTAATGAGAACTAACCCGCCACCCCCAATGGCGGGTTAAGGGAATATTTTTTTTTTTTTGAACGAGCAAGGATAACATGATTTAAATATAGCAAATTATTAGTTGATTGAATGTAGTCTAGTGGTACAGGAGTCTAATTGCTATCTAGAGGTTTTGGGTTCGAACCTTCTCATTGGCCTTTTTTTAGATTGTGATTTACAAAATAATCAATTTGTTAACAAAGGGATTCGACCCTGTGACTAGACAAAGGTTTTACCACTGAACAAATATAAATTATTTGAAACTTTACATCATTAAAATTTTATTATCTTGACTTCTTTGGGAAATAAAAGTAATACGAATTTTTATACTTTTCTGATGGTAATACGAACTTTACCATTGGGAGTGGCGGGTTGAAGTGTAATACGAATAATTTTTATATTTTTTTCCCGAATTTCACCTACACGCCATTTGCTTATGGCATGTTTATTTCGTCCCCATACCGATCCTCGATTCGAACCTCTCAGAGCCCCATTTTGATAATTAGTTTTCATCCTAGAGCCCTGTTTTTTATTTACTCAAGAAGTCAAGATAAGAAAATTTTAATGATGTAAAGCTTCAAATAATCACAAATTATACTATACAACCGTTGTACTGTACGACGGACCTAATTTATGGTAAAAAGTTACCACTTTACGTTATTTAGTGACCACTTTAAGTTAAATAGTGACCACGTTTTAATATGAAAAAGTGGTAACTATTTATCTGAAAGTGGTAACTAATTAACCTAAAATGGTCACTTTTTATCATAAGTTGCAAACTTTTACTACTGTCGCATGGTACAACGGTTGTACACAATAATTACTGTCAAATAATTTGTATTGGTTCAGTGGTAAAACCTCTAGATAGAGGTCAGACTCCTGTACCACTAGACTACATTCAATCATCTGATAATTTACCATATTTATATCATGTTATCCTTGCTTGTTAAAAAAAAAATATTCACCTTAACCCGCCATTGGGGGTGGCGGGTTAGTTCTCATTAACCCGCCATTCCCAATGGCGGGTTTAAGGGTTTTTTTTTTCCGGAAATTTATTATTTCAAAAACCCGCCATTTTTAATGGCGGGTTCGCTCCGCCTAAACACGACCCTCGCTCCGAACCTTCTAGAGCCCCATTTTGTTAATTAGTTTTCAATCCGACCCGAAACAATAATAAGTTTATTTAAGAGCATTATTTTGAAAAAAAAAATCCAAATAACAATGCAAATTCAGTTCTTACAAATTTGAATAGAGTATACATGTAATAAAGCGATTGAAATGTGAATAAGATTTCACAAAATAAAAATGGTTTTTCTCATGTCTTCATTATATTACTTTTATAGGTATAATATGAAGTTCTTAATAATAAAAAAATATAATTAATAATATTAAATTTGATTGAACATTAATACAAAAGTAGATGAAAAGATGTAACACCTAAATTAAATGACTTAGTAATATTTTCTTCAAAACCATTTAGTTTTAATACTAACAATAAATTTATACTTTAAATGAAATATTAATATTTATTTTCCATTTTGTAGACACCCACATTTTGACCGCCAGATGTCTATAGCAGTTTCCGACAAACACCCGATGATGATCGGACGCAAACGTGCTTTAAATACTCAGAAACGGGCTCAAAATCAATGGCATTTGGCTTGGGCTCATTATAGAGTACATATCTCACAAAACCAACCTCAAATTCAGGCCCAGTGGGTCGTTTCGAGTCAAATAAGACTAATTTGGGTCGATTCCGACACCAGGGGTAAAACCGTCTTTTTACGACCGAGTCAAAACCCGTCAAAATTATTTTCGAGGCACGTCAGTCAGCCGTGACACCTCACACGGCTGATTCGAACTCTAATCCTACGAAAAATCAGCTTCACAAAATATTAAACAATTCCGTTTAAGGATGGAATTCGATCTCAAGTAGGAATCCTATCCGAAAACCGATTCAGACACCCAACCGAGTGCAAATACTCGGCCAGGCAGCACAAACCAGCTGTGTTCCCTTTCTTCCTTGACAAGAAAGCGGAATTTTCATGCCTTACAGCTTCCTATATTTCCTATCTCTAGCGGTAGTTCAAACTCTCCTAGCCAAGGTCGGGAACTCCCTATAAATAACCCCTTGCATACAACACTTTTACATCAACTTTTTATCTATCGAATACACATGAATTATCAACCATCAATTATTCCCACACACTCTTAAGCATAAAATTTAGCATCGATACACCGATATTACAAACCCGAAGGAAACCGGCCCGATACCCGACACCTTTCACACGTCACACCAAACCGAGCCACCATAACTCACCGACATCCACTCGACGCTCTTGTGCCCAAGCCCCGTCCCGACGAGCCCCGATCCGAGTAAACAGAAGCATGTAGGTTGAGGGTGTACCAAACCCGACTTCTCCTTTGTCTTCTCTTCTCCTCCTTCGCGTCGGTCCTTTTATTACGGGTCATTCGTCGCGTTTTTTTTTTATTTTCTAATATCGATAATATAAAAAAAACTATTTTCATATAACAACATTCTTAAAAATATGATATCGATTTTCTATAATCGAATATTGTATCAAAAAGAATTATATTAAGATCTCGACGATATTAAAAATCGTTACATCTTTTTCATTCAAACTTCTTTTTTACAAAACCTTTTTTTATTCATTCCGAATACTCGATATCGATTTCATAATCGAATATCGGGTACGACGAATATCGAAAACATAAAATCGAATACAAATTAATTCATATTTTGTACGCGATTTATCTAAATTAGCAATTTCGAACAAAAAATAAAAACCGGACAGACCCGCACGCGAGTCGCGCCATGCCCAGGCGACTCGCGCAAGGGCCTGAAATCCGAGACGTTTTTTTAGCTTTTTCGTTCTTTTTATTTTATTCTTTTACGAAACAATTTTAAAACTTATACCTTTTCTAAAACTATTCGAAATATTTGATATTAATTTCGTAGTTAATTATCAAATATAACGAATATCGAAAATATTGAATCGAGTACGAATTATGCAATATTCATACGCGGTTTAATAAAAACATCGAGTTTTCGAAAACCGTCTCCAAAAACAGACCGACACGCGACTCGCCGGCAGCCCGGGCGAGCCGCGCGGTCGGCTGCCACGGTGCACCTTTCTCGTTTTTTTTATTATTTTTCGAACTTCGTTTTTTTATACAAAACAGCGTTTTAGCGATATTTTTCAGATTTCGATTAATATTTATTTTCTCGATCTCGTATATTTATTTTATTTGCTATATTATTATTTACAAATCGATACTAACTCGTTTGTTCATCTTTTGTAGCAAATTCATCTTTATTTCATCCTTTGTTTTATTATACTAAAACGAATCTCACATGTTAAATTCAACTTTGACGTTAATTTTTCATGCATTAAACCGACTTAGCAACCCATTCAATTCCTCGCATGTTTAGGAAAACAATGTTTGCATATCATTCATCGTATTACTAACGCGCGTATTAGAAAATCATTCGATATCCTAGTAGAGGCCGCTAATGTGCGGGCGGGGTTGGGTGTTCTTAGTGAACTTCCCAACACGTACCCTCACCCCTTACTCAGAACCGTGGTTTCCGGATGTCCGAAACCATTGGCAACGAGAGTCATTCAATATACGATTAACCGCTCAAGTCGGCATCTATATCGATATGCAAAGGGACGAGCCCAATAAACTCTCACATCGGAAATGGGCTGTATTTTGTATACGACCCACTACGACATAGAGTGGGCTCGAACGGTTCCGAATAACCATAAAATTCGGTGGCGACTCCAACTTCGATTTAAATTTCCATTTGACCATCTCATGGAGATTCATTCGCCTCCCCAAACCCGCGCGTGGCCGCGTCGGGGTGGACCTATGTCATGTCCACAATTTGGCGACTCCGCTGGGGATTAGCTGATACGTTACTGACCTTCAGCATCCTCAGGGTGAGACTCGAATAGAAATCGTTTGACTAGTACAATACGCGTTTTAGTTTTACGGTTCATGCATAACCCCATATTTTCCCGGGCCGGTACTGGTGACCGACGTCCCACTATACTATCGATGTAGTCCAAATTGGATATGTCGAAGGTGTCTATTAGCCGATTCGTATGGGTTTTACGGCATGTTCTAAGCTCAACTCGACTTAGGAAGTCCGCCCCGATTCTCGATAGGCTGTGTACACTAGTATAGACCCTTTCAGACTGACCGAGACTTAGAATTAGAGCATACGTGGTGTCGTTATACTGTTTCCATGACTACGTGCTACCTGATTTACAAGTCTTTTTTCAAAAACCGTCATTTTCAAAATTGCATCCTTTTCAAAATATCCAATTTTCAAAACCCGGGACATATACCGAATTTACGATCCACGATTTTACTCAAAATAGCCTATTTTTAGCCGGTATTATGCCCATTTCAAAACTCGAAAATATTTTCGAACTTTCAAACCCGCTCCCCGGTCCGCCTTTCCGTTTTCTTTTTCGAAAAAAAAGGGGCCGGGCTCCTCTCCCCGATTTTACTCGGGCTTTCAAAAATCATATTTCGAAACCTTCCTCTTCTTAGGACTTCCCGTATTTAGCAGTGTCGGATCATGTCGTAAGTCGTCGAGTCTTCTAGCGTCGAAACTCCGTCGATCTTATATCACAGATTTCCTCCCTATCCCAGTCCGCCTTATTATACTAAGGCAAGACCCATCTACGTAGGACATACTCCTACAAGGGTTGGCCCGTCTACACAATCGAGTCCAAAGTCTGGGGAATGTCTCACGTGAATCTCCTTTCAAACGGGACCGACCCACACAGCTGGATCCTAAAGGAGGCCCACCTTTCACAAGTCACCCGTCTAAGTGTCTTTTCCGAGTCAACCTTTTACAAGGCATAGCCCTATAACAAAAGGTTCGTGACCCTTACGTCTAAGGGTCACTCATCCGACACTCGAGTCTTAACCAAATATTCGATCCCACTTGGGGACTACCCTTCATCAGAGCGGTCAATCACGGTTGCTCTAAGGGTCATGTCTTACACGTGTTGTCTCACGTATCCCACTTTCGAGTCACTTAGGTGTCACACCATCTGAGTCCTGTCTGAGCCCTTAGTCTCACTTGGGGGCTATTCCCCGACGGAACGATTAATCATAGTCACCCCGAGAATCGCACCCTACACATTTGTCTTAGGAGAGTCTAACCCGAGTCAAACATGGTCGCCCCATTTTCGGACTCACCCTCGTGCAGCTTGAGTCTCATCGTCAAGTCCAAGCCGGGGTCGTTACCTCGTCCAGGTCAACGTTCGAGTATCCCGATCCATGAATCTTAGTCATTCCCGTCACCCCGGGACATGTCTAGTTTGACTCCCTCTCCTTCATTTGCGCAAAACCGAGTTTAGGCGAGTCGTGGCACCTGTCGAAGACCTTACCAAAAAAAAACAACCAACCGAGCATCCGAGTCCAGATCTGATTCGAGTTCAAGTCTGAGTCCGAGTCTAGGATACCCTACATCCTCATTTCCAAATCAGAGTCAGAGTGTTTTGCATTCTGTCCCCCTTTTCAAAATTCAATAAAATCAGCTTTTTTTTATTGTTCATATATACTTTCCTTATGTGTTTCCGAGAACATGATGAACACCGTCATACACTGTGAGCACATGCACGTGACTATAGGCACATCTATAATGACTGCAGGAAATCGAGACCCGTGTTTTCCTTTACCTGTTCCATGTCTGACATAGGAAGCCACAAAACTACACTTAGCAGGAGCGGTATCGAATCCAATGACGAATCTAGGTAGTCTCCTAGTTTGGGTTCAAGACGGGAGGCAAGCCCATTTTCCACAATAAACACCTCTCCGACAAGATCAACCATACCTACCTACGGTGTTAGTCTGACCAACAGAAAAAAAAAGACAAAAAAACTGGACAAAAAAAAGAATCGAAAGTCCATGAAAAAGAAAAAAAAGCAAAAGGCCAAAACAAAAAAGCAGGCCATCATAAAAAAAAAGCATCCACGACCAGAACGGTCAACACAAATGAAGATCCTATGACCGGGGCTAAGAGGTCAACCAACAAAAAATATTCAAATGCCAATAACCGTGGCCAACGGTCCACTCAAGATCAATACTCATGCCATCCAATAAGGGAGAAACAATCAAGCTGGTCAACTAACACCACATTTAGCCTTCCTACATTACAACCCTCAAGACCTTCCCGAGACCCAGGCTAAAGACAGCCCGGAATTTTGAGGATTCAAGCTCCATAGGATACCCCTAACCATTAGGGCCAGACATGGAAACCAGATCCCGCATTATCAAAACTTATCTCGATCAAAGTTCGAGCCATTTTACTCGGCTTTCCCTTTATATAACAAAATTCACAATCACCATATGCAAACCCGAGATCAAAACTCGTCAAAGACCCGAGATCAAAACTCGTCAAAGACCCGAGAGCAAAACTCGTCAAACTTACCTAATCATACACAATCCCGAGAGCAAAACTCGTCAAATCCCCGAGAGCAAAACTCGTTAAAATCCCCGAGAGCAAAACTCGTTAAAATACCATCCCAATTCTTCTCATTCAAACCACTTACCAACCCCAAACACGGGAATTTAACTTGCAGTCGGCATAGAACATGCCCAAATAGTGCACACCACCTCTGGGGGGCTATCCCGGAAAATGCTCACAATCACATGATCAATATCCTAACCATTCTAGCCCTTTGATCAAGACATCATTGGGAATGCACCTAGCCTACACCATTGCTATGGCTAGTTACACACAAAGTCCTATTAGGCTAGGCACCATAATATATCTTTCAACACTGAACTACGACATGGTTTGATTTCACTACACGTGAATACGTAGGCAGCCTTTCAACAGAGGCACAACCACCCACATTAACACACATTCAAAAAGCGCCATCATTCCGGTCACGACACCGTCATGTTCTCAGCAGCTAACTTTGTCGTCCTGGGGGCTTCTCTTAGGCAGAAAACCTCCATCCACTCACAAAATCCATATAAATTCAAAAAATCTAGCCTCCTTTCTGTAGTGTGTCATAGTACTCGGCTCAGTCGAAGACAAGAATCTGTCAGGACTCGAGGCAATACCCATTTTGGAAATGTACCCTAAAATCAAAAATTCAGGAGAGCACTAGACTACAACAGTCTCATTACAGACTACTGCAACCCCGTATAGCATATCTATCCCACTTCGATGTTCGACCATGTTGCCACTCCTCTAGGCTACGGAATAGCGCAACTTAAGAGTCTTGTTAGGTGGCCCACCCCCCTACCGAGTCACGGTCCAACCCCTCGAGAGTCCAGTCGTGTCTGTCAACTCGTCCTGTCACACCCAGCGTCGAGTCTGTCGATAGGTCTCTCTTTTCAAATTCTCATTTTTTAAAATCTGCAAAACTTAGTCATTTGAGAAAACCATTTTCGACAAGGTCAAATTTCGGTCTATTTAAATTGCAAATTTCTTTTCTACCCATTTCAGTTTTGAAAACCTATTTCCTGGCACGTGAGCTGCTTTCAGGACTTCAATTTCAAAACTAAGCAAAAATCATTTTTTTATTCCCCAGCGCGAGTCATTTCCCCTAAAAAATGTGTTACATGCAAACTTTGCATAAATCATTATACAGGACGACTCAAGCAAAACCGTGCAATCAACTCCCCAGCGGCATAGACTTATACGACAAGTGCGATTCCCCACGGAGTTATCATCATCAACTTAGGTACATTTCTAGTCTCCGGCCGGTGGGCCCTCCACGCAGGTCTAATGGACCTTAAACGACCCGACCGGAAGTCTGCCAGGTCTTAATCTTTGATTGGCCTGGTAGCTACTCTGTTTCGCCTTGTCCAAGCCTCAGTCAGAGTGGGGGCTCTGTAGACACCCACATTTTGACCGCCAGGTGTCTATAGCAGTTTCCGACAAACACCCGATGATGATCGGACGCAAACGTGCTTTAAATACTCAGAAACGGGCTCAAAATCAATGGCATTTAGCTTGGGCTCATTATAGAGTACATATCTCACAAAACCAAACTCAAATTCAGGCCCAGTGGGTCGTTTCGAGTCAAATAAGACTAATTTGGGTCGATTCCGACACCAGGGGTAAAACCGTCTTTTTACGACCGAGTCAAAACCCGTCAAAATTATTTTCGAGGCACGTGAGTCAGCCGTAACACCTCACACGGCTGATTCGAACTCTAATCCTACGAAAAATCAGCTTCACAAAATATTAAACAATTCCGTTTAAGGATGGAATTCGATCTCAAGTAGGAATCCTATCCGAAAACCGATTCAGACACCCAACCGAGTGCAAATACTCGGCCAGGCAGCACAAACCAGCTGTGTTCCCTTTCTTCCTTGACAAGAAAGCGGAATTTTCATGCCTTACATTTTACCTATCCTTGACAGCTGTGTTCCCTTTCTTCCTATATTTCCTATCTCTAGCGGTAGTTCAAACTCTCCTAGCCAAGGTCGGGAACTCCCTATAAATAGCCCCTTGCATACAACACTTTTACATCAACTTTTTATCTATCGAATACACATGAATTATCAACCATCAATTATTCCCACACACTCTTAAGCATAAAATTTAGCATCGATACACCGATATTACAAACCCGAAGGAAACCGGCCCGATACCCGACACCTTTCACACGTCACACCAAACCGAGCCACCATAACTCACCGACATCCACTCGACGCTCTTGTGCCCAAGCCACGTCCCGACGAGCCCCGATCCGAGTAAACATAAGCATGTAGGTTGAGGGTGTACCAAACCCGACTTCTCCTTTGTCTTCTCTTCTCCTCCTTCGCGTCGGTCCTTTTATTACGGGTCATTCGTCGCGTTTTTTTTTATTTTCTAAAATCGATAATATAAAAAAAAAACTATTTTCATATAACAACATTCTTAAAAATATGATATCGATTTTCTATAATCGAATATTGTATCAAAAAGAATTATATTAAGATCTCGACGATATTAAAAATCGTTACATCTTTTTCATTCAAACTTCTTTTTTACAAAACCTTTTTTTATTCATTCCGAATACTCGATATCGATTTCATAATCGAATATCGGGTACGACGAATATCGAAAACATAAAATCGAATACAAATTAATTCATATTTTGTACGCGATTTATCTAAATTAGCAATTTCGAACAAAAAATAAAAACCGGACAGACCCGCACGCGAGTCGCGCCATGCCCAGGCGACTCGCGCACGGGCCTGAAATCCGAGACATTTTTTTAGCTTTTTCGTTTTTTTTATTTTATTCTTTTACAAAACGATTTTAAAACTTATATCTTTTCTAAAACTATTCGAAATATTTGATCAAATATAACGAATATCAAAAATATTGAATCGAGCACGAATTATGCAATATTCATACGCGGTTTAATAAAAACATTGAGTTTTCGAAAACCGTCTCCAAAAACAGACCGACACGCGACTCGCCGGCAGCCCGGGAGAGCCGCGCGGTCGGCTGCCACGGTGCACCTTTCTCGTTTTTTTTATTATTTTTCGAACTTCGTTTTTTTATACAAAACAGCGTTTTAGCGATATTTTTCAGATTTCGATTAATATTTATTTTCTCGATCTCGTATATTTATTTTATTTGCTATATTATTATTTACAAATCGATACTAACTCGTTTGTTCATCTTTTGTAGCAAATTCATCTTTATTTCATCCTTTGTTTTATTATACTAAAACGAATCTCACATGTTAAATTCAACTTTGACGTTAATTTTTCATGCATTAAACCGACTTAGCAACCCATTCAATTCCTCGCATGTTTAGGAAAACAATGTTTGCATATCATTCATCGTATTACTAACGCGCGTATTAGAAAATCATTCGATATCCTAGTAGAGGCCGCTAATGTGCGGGCGGGGTTGGGTGTTCTTAGTGAACTTCCCAACACGTACCCTCACCCCTTACTCAGAACCGTGGTTTCCGGATGTCCGAAACCATTGGCAACGAGAGTCATTCAATATACGATTAACCGCTCAAGTCGGCATCTATATCGATATGCAAAGGGACGAGCCCAATAAACTCTCACATCGGAAATGGGCCGTATTTTATACGGCCCACTACGACATAGACTGGGCTCGAACGGTTCCGAATAACCATAAAATTCGGTGGCGACTCCAACTTCGATTTAAATTTCCATTTGACCATCTCATGGAGATTCATTCGCCTCCCCAAACTCGCGCGTGGCCGCGTCGGGGTGGACCTATGTCATGTCCACACATTTCCTTAAAAAAAGGGCAACCGAAAAGTTTGTAACCCCCAATAATGTGATTATCTATAAACTTAATAATAAAACTAACTAGGTACGTCACCCGTGAAATTCACGGGATTATCCGTTTAAAAATTGTGTGCGTTGGTTTTTGTAAATCATCCACCAAGTCGTTTAGTGAATGTATATACAGAGTAGTTGTCTGAAATTACATGTGGATCGATTTCGTATTTAACAGAATTAAACATAGTTGAAATGTAGCTTCGATTGCAATAATGATGGTGCTTAAAGTTGTAATTAGAGCAGACAATAGTTACCTAGGAGAAATGAATCATCTTTGTTGTAAAGTATTTGTCATTCCTTATCAATGAACATTAAGTTTGTATTGATTGTTATAACAAATAATAAAATAAGGGCAAAAAGGTTTCGATCAATTAATAATAAAATTAATAAGGAATCTAACAAAAGTATAAATTAATACCACATACTAATAACATAACTAATTAGTCTTTACGGTGTATTAGATATAAGTTGTAGAAAAATATGTGATTAAAAAAATTTAAGCGATAATAAATGTATTACGGAGTAATAAAACGAATCATATTTGTTGAGAAGTCAAAAAACAAAGTCAAAAAATGGATTTACTTAAACGCAATGAAATTTGAAAGTCTGTACGGAGTAGTAGATATAAGCTGTAGAAAAATCTGTGATTAAAAAACTTTAAGCGATAATAAATGTATTACGAAGTAATAAAATGAATAATATTTGTCGAGAGGTTAAGAAATGGATTTACGTAAACGCAATGAAATTTGAAATCTTCCATTATGTACAAATTAATATTAATTTTCTATTTGATTATTATAACAATGAATTAATTAAATAAGGGTAACCAAAAAGGTTTGTATCGAATGCTCATATAATTAATTTCAAATTTAATAAATAGAATACTTAACATAACATCACATATAATAATACAACAAATTATTAAATAAAAGTAAAGTAATAATGTAACACATTGGAAATGCAATGTAAAATATTTATCATTCCTTATCAATGAATATTAAGGTTGCATTGGTTGTTATAACAAATAATAAAGTAAGAGTAAACGAAAAGGTTTCGGCCAATTAATAATACAATTAATAACGGATCTAATAAAAACATAAATTAATACAGTAACATATACAATATTAATAACATAACAAATTTGTCCGTACGGAATATTAGATATAAGTTGTAAAAAAATCTTTGATTAAAAAATCGTAAGCGATAATAAATGTATTATAGAGTAATAAAATGGATTATATTTGTCGAAAAGTCAAAAAAACGAAGGTAAGAAATAGATTAACTTAAACGCAATGAAATTTGAAATCTTCCATTATTTATGGATGAATATTAATTTTCTATTTGATTATTATAATAATTAATTAATTAAATAAGGGTAAACGAAAAGGTTTTGGATCTAGTGCTCATATAATTAACTCCAAATTTAATAAATAGAATACTTAACATCACATATAATAAATAAAAATTCAGTACTATATTATTAAAAATATTTAGTACTATATTATTGCAAATTATTCAGTACTATATTATTGCAAATTATTAAAAATTCAGTACTATATATAACTAATTACCAAGGCCAACCGAGAAGCATGCGACGCTCACTAATGTGTTTATCTATAAGTTTAATAATAAAGTGAAAAATTTATAACATATCTATAATTATGAAAAAAAAGTACATATATATAAGCAACAAAACAAAATCCAATAAGAATAAATTAGAGTCGAATGCAAGAAATTGTAAAAACATAAACAATTGTAGCTTCTTCTCAATCATATTTTGTAAATTTCTTCAAGTTTGAATATAAATAAAAGTACACTCTTATGAACACAAAATCAATTATATTTAAAGTTAACTTGAAATATATTTATATAAATAATCAATTAAAATAAAATTATTATACCTGAAAAATAAGAAATTTCAGACTTGATTATTGGCTTCGCATAAGTTCATTAAACAAAAACAAATGCAAAAAGATTAAATTAGCACTAAAATTAGAATCAACGAAGAACAATTATACAATTGAAGAGAGTATTTTAAAAATTGAACGAAAATATATCTATAATTATGAAAAAACAATACATATATATAAGCAACAAAACAAAATGCAATAAGAATAAATTAGAGCCGAATGCAAGAAATTGAAAAACAAAAACAGTTGTAAATTCTTCTTTATCATATTTTGTAAATTTCTTCAAGTTTAAATATAAATAAAAGTACACTCTTATGAACACAAAATCCATAATATTTAAAGATAACTTGAAATATATCTATATAAATAATCAATTTAGATAAAATTATTATACCTGAAAAGTGAGAAATTCCAGACTTAATTATTGGTTTCGCATAAGTTAACTAAAATTAGATGCAAGAAGATAAAATTAACATTAAAATTAGAATCAACAAAGAACAATTATACAACTGAAGAGAGTATTTTAAAAATAGAATGAAAAAAATTTTAATAAGAAAAAAATTGACATTGTATAAAGCCAAAACTTGATGACACACACACACACACACACACACACACACACATATATATATATATATATATATATATATATATATATATATATGGGGGAAAAATTTAGTAAGACTAAATCGACAAAGGGAAAAAATTAAAAATAATAATAATAATAATAATAATAATAATAATAATAATAATAATATAAATAAAGGGTTGTTTGAGCCTTTAATATCTGCCACGTGGCAAAAAATTAAATACTCAAATAACCCTTTTAACTTTATATATAGATAGATAAGAATTTTCATTTGTGAATGTAAAAATCAATGTTAATTGTTTTCATTAAAAAATTTACTATGACCTACATTTTCAGAAATCACAATCTTTTCTAAAACTTTAATTTGATATTAAGTTTTTTGTTATTAAATGTAATTAATTACATTAGTAATTGATATTAAGCTTTTTTTTATTAAATGTCATTAATTACATTAGTAATTGACCAAAACATTTTCACTTACCCTTATTTAATTAATATTTGTCATAATTCAATGATTATTTATATAAATATATTTCAAGCTAACTTTAAATATCATGGGTCTTGTGTTCATAAGAGTGTACTTTTTTTTTAATCGAAAATAGTAAATTGTGTAATACTACCTTTTATAGCAATAAGAATTTTCATTTCTGAATGTAAAAATCAATGCAAATTGTTTTCATTAATAAATTTATTATTACCTACATTTTCAAAAATCACAATCTTTTCTAAAACTTTTATTTAATTATTTGTTGTATTATTATATGTGATATTAATTTTTTTTATTAAATGTAATTAATTACATTAGTAATTGACGAAAACCTTTTCATTTATCCTTATTTAACTATTATCTGTTATAATAATGAGTAGAAAATTAATACTCATTGATAAACAATGGAGATTTCATTTGATTTAACTTACTCCATTATTTTATTTTGTTTTTATACTTTTCAACAAAGATGATTCATTTTGTTAGTACATTTATTATCAAGTACATAATTTTAATCACAATCTTTCTAAAAATTTTATCTAATATTTTCTCTCTCTCTCTCTCTCTCTTCTCTCTCTCTCTCTCTCTCTCTCTTCCTCCCCCCCCCCCTCTCTCTCTCTCTCTCTCTCTCTCTCTCTCTCTCTCTCGCTCTATCTATCTATCTATCTATCTATCTATATATATATATATATATATATATATATATATATATATATATAGGGCTCCGGTGAGACAGGGCAACTTCTTACACCCATAGAGGCAGCATCTGGACCATTAGATTAAGATCTGATCTAACGATCCAGATTAAGAGATTAAAAACCACGCGCTGCTTCTCTCCACCTTCTAAAACCCTATCATTTGAACACTAATACTTTCTCTCTCTACTCTGAAATTCTAAAAAACACGCGCTTCTCCTCTGCACTTCAATGGCTAGTAACTCTGCATCTTCAATGGCGACTGATTCTTCATCAAAACGTCGAAAATTAGATACAAATGAAAAACTTTCAATTTCACCTTCAATTACTTCAGATTTAGGTAAGAAAATTTCTATTTATTTTAAAATTCAATTTCAGATTTTAAGTCTGATTCTTAATTTATTTATGCCGTGATTCGTTTTTTGAATGCAGTAAATAGTCAAGAAACAACTGCAACATGTTCAATGATGGGCGATTCTAATATATTAGGTAAAATATTTCATTAATTCATCTATTTTTCAATTTTAGTTTATATTACTTCATCAATTCAATTGTTCAAGTTTTCATAGAGACGTATCTTATATTGTTTGGTTCATATTTAAAGCAGTTGCTGCTTTGATGTACACAAGTTAATATCTGTTGTACATGTTGATAATGTTCATATTTAAAGCAGTTGCTGCTTTGATGTACACAAGTTAATATCTGTTGTACATGTTGATAATTGTTCATAATTAAAGCAGTTGCCGCTTTGGTGTAGATAATTGAGTATCTGTTGTACATGTTTAGAATTGTTCATAGTTAAAGCAGTTGCTGCTTTGGTGTAGATAACTGAGTATTTGTTGTACATGTTGAGAATTGTTCATAATTAAAGAAGTTGCTGCTTTGGTGTAGATAACTGAGTATCTGTTGTACATGTTGAGAATTGTTTATAGTTAAAGCAGTTGCTGCTTTGATGTATATAACTGAGTATCTGTTGTACATGTTTAAAATTGTTTATAGTTAAAGAAGTTGCTGCTTTGATGTACATAACTTAATATTTGTTGTACATGTTGAGAATTGTTCATAGTTAAAGCAGTTGCTACTTTGATGTACATAACTTAATATCTGTTGTACATGTTTAGAATTGTTCATAATTTTGATGTAGAATTTAATATTATGTGTTAAATTTACATAGATACTCCTGAACCTAAGCAAGATTTGAAGATGCCAAGTTGTTCGAAAGACTTGAAACCTTATGTGGGTCAAATTTTTAAGGATTTGGAAGAAGCATTTCAATTTTATTCCAAGTACGCAACTGCGGGTGGTTTCATTCCTAGGAAGAGTACTGGACGCACTAGTCGTGGTATTGTTAAGAAAAAGTACATTGTCTGTAATAAAGAAGGTGATTATGAACATAAGGGACAACAACAAAGAAGGGAGATAACAAGAATTCTTTGTATGGCCAGAATCATCTTGGACAGAACATCTGATGGGAAATATAAAATCACATAATTTATTGAAGGACATAACCATCCTTTTAACACACCTTCCACGATGATGCACCTTAAAAAGGCAAGGAAACTCACCATTTTGCACAAAAAGATGATCATTGACAACTCCATGGTGAACCAAGGTGCCGTTAAAACATTCAGAATGTTCAAGCAGTTCGTAAAGGGTTATAAGTATGTAGGTGCATCGAAGGTTGATTTTAAAAATTTTGGTAGAGATATAAAGAAGTTCATCAAGGACTCTGATGGACAGATGTTCATTGAGATCCTTATGAAAAAGAAAGCCCTCTGTGACTCTTTTTATTTCGACTTTGATGTTGATGATGAACAAAGGATCACTCGTTTATTTTGGGCTGACCCTATAATGATAAAGAACTACATGTTATTTGGTGATATGGTGTCTTTCGACACTACGTATAAAATGAATAAGTACAACATGATCTTTGCTCCCTTCACGGGTATAGATCATCACAAGAAATGTGTCACATTTGCTGTTGGCCTTGTTGAGAGAGAGAATGGTGAGAGCATTTCTTATTGCTATCTTTGTAATTTTTTTGTTGTGAAGATAATACGTGATGCACATAAGCAATTTTATAATACTCTCTCCTCAATGCACATGCAGGTGACGGCTTTGCTTGGCTGTTTGAAAACTTTATAAAGGCAATGGGAGGTACTTTTCCTTCATTCATTATCACCAATCAGGATTTGGGAATCAAAGCTGGGGTGAAGGAGGTTTTTGGAAGCCACACATTTCACAGATTGTGCATGTGGCACATCATGAAGAAAGTAACAGATAAAGTGGGTTCAAAAATATACACTGAAACAGATTTTCTCAAGGATCTAAATGCTGCTGTTTGGGGTGAGGATGTAATCCCAACTCAGTTTGAACAGATGTGGCAGGATCTTATTACTAAGTACAATCTTGAGGAAAATGAGTGGCTTCAGGATATATTTGATATGCGAGAGAAGTGGATACCAGCTTACCACCGTGACCTATTTCTTTCAGGGTTGATGAGGACAACTTCAAGGTCTGAGTCTGAGAATAACTTCTTCAACAACTTCACGAATCCTCATCTGACACTTGTTGAGTTTTACATGAGGTTTGACAGTGCCATTGATGCCCAAAGATGGGAGCAGTCCAAGCTGATTGCTGAATCTAAGAGCACTTCTGCTGCTTTGATCAGTCTATTTTCTCTTGAAAAACATGCTTCTGAAATCTACACACGAACTGTCTTCTATGACTTGCAGGAAGAGTTAAAGGCATTCATGTACAATTGTGGTGTTGATGAGATTATAAAGGAGGATGGTGTTGAACATATATCTATACAGGACAACATCAAAAATAGGATATATGTAGTTGACTATACACCTGCAGAAGAGAAAATTGTTTGTGCCTGCAAGATGTTCGATCAGCGTGGACTGTTGTGTCGTCATGCTCTTTGGGTCCTGAAAGAAATAGGTGCCAAAAGGATACCTAATTCATATCTACTTCCTCGTTGGAACAAGTTTGCAACATCCAGGGAAATGTTTGATGCAAATGGCACACTTCTTTCTGATCATCGGTCATCAGATGGAATAAAAACAAAGATTGCAGAATTATGGACTGAAATTTTTGATTGTGTGACTGTGGTTGAGAACAAGGAAGAGAAGGTGGATGAACTCTTAGAAGTAGTGAGAGCATTCAAGGAGAAGGTGTTGGAAGAAGGAACAAACCGGCGAAATGACAAGAGGTCTGAGATTGAGTTTTTGATGGGTGCCACTATTCCCACTGACATTAAGATCTTGCCTCCAAAACAGTGTAAAACTAAAGGTTCTGGAAGGCGACTTATTTCGTCTAAAGAAAAAGCTATGAAAGAACATAAGAAGCCTCCTCGGAAGTGCAATGCTTGTGGAGAGATGGGATACCATGATTCAAGAAATTGTCCTGGCAAAGTGTAATCATAATGCATTCTCTTAATTTTACTCAATTTTAATATATTCTAAATATAATAAATTGAAAATTGAAAATGATTTTATTATATGAACATCTCTATTTGAATTTATGTTCAGCAATTCTACTTATTTCTTCTACTTATACAACAGATATAGATGGTTAAAACAGTGTCTGTTTTGACGTACATCTGTTTATACATATTGATATTGATAGTTAAAGCACCGTGTGTTTTGATGTACATAACTTGATATCTGTTGTACATGTTGATATTTTTACATAGTAAAAATAGTGTCTGTTTTGTTGTACATAAGTAGATATTAGTTGTACATATTGATATTCTTACATAGTAAAAATAGTGTCTGTTTTGATGTACATAAGTTGATATCTGTTGCACATGTTCACAATTTATGCATAGTTATAACAGTATATGTTTTGATGTATATAACTTGATATCTGTTGCACATGTTCAAAATCTGTAAATAGTTAAAGCACCGTCTGTTTTGATGTACATAACTTGATATCTGTTGTACATGTTCACAATTTATGCATTGTCAAAGCACCGTCTGTTTTGATGTATATAACTTGATATCTGTTTCACATGTTCAAAATCTGTAAATAGTTAAAGCACTGTCTGTTTTGATGTACATAACTTGATATCTGTTGTACATGTTGATATTTTTTACATATTTAAAGTAGTGTCTATTTTGATGTACATAAGTAGATATCTGTTGTACATATCGATATTTTTACATACTTAAAACAGTGTCTGAATTGATGTACATAAGTTGATATCCGTTGCACATGTTCACAATTTGTAAATAGTTAAAGTACCGTCTGTTTTAATGTACATAACTTGATATCTGTTGCATATGTTCAAAATCTGTAAATAGTTAAAGCACCGGCTGTTTTGATGTACATAACTTGATATCTGTTTTACATGTTGATATTTTTACATAGTAAAAATAGTATCTGTTTTGTTGTACATAAGTAGATATCAGTTGTACATATTGATATTCTTACATAGTAAAAATAGTGTCTGTTTTGATGTACATAAGTTGATATCTGTTGCACATGTTCACAATTTATGCATAGTTATAACAGTATATGTTTTGATGTATATAACTTGATATTTGTTGCACATGTTCAAAATTTGTAAATAGTTAAAGCACCGTCTTTTTTGATGTACATAACTTGATATCTGTTGTACATGTTGATATTTTTACATAGTAAAAATAGTGTCTGTTTTGATGTACATAAGTAGATATCTGTTGTACATATCGATATTTTTACATACTTAAAACAGTGTCTGAATTGATGTACATAAGTTGATATCCGTTGCACATGTTCACAATTTGTAAATAGTTAAAGCACCGTCTGTTTTAATGTACATAACTTGATATCTGTTGCACATGTTCAAAATCTGTAAATAGTTAAAGCACCGGCTGTTTTGATGTACATAACTTGATATCTGTTTTACATGTTGATATTTTTACATAGTAAAAATAGTGTCTGTTTTGTTGTACATAAGTAGATATCAGTTGTACATATTGATTTTCTTACATAGTAAAAATAGTGTCTGTTTTGATGTACATAAGTTGATATCTGTTGCACATGTTCACAATTTATGCATAGTTATAACAGTATATGTTTTGATGTATATAACTTGATATCTGTTGCACATGTTCAAAATCTGTAAATAGTTAAAGCACCGTCTTTTTTTATGTACATAACTTGATATCTGTTGTACATGTTGATATTTTTACATATTTAAAGTAGTGTCTATTTTGATGTACATAAGTAGATATCTGTTGTACATATTGATATTTTTACTTACTTAAAACAGTGTCTGAATTGATGTACATAAGTTGATATCTGTTGCACATGTTCATAATTTATGCATTGTCAATGCACCGTCTGTTTTGATGTATATAACTTGATATCTGTTTCACATGTTCAAAATCTGTAAATAGTTAAAGCACTGTCTGTTTTAATGTACATAACTTGATATCTGTTGTACATGTTGATATTTTTACATATTTAAAGTAGTGTCTATTTTGATATGTTTTGATGTACGTAACATTATATCTGTTCCACACATGTTCAATATTGTACATGTACAGTGAAGATGCAGTGTACAATGTACATGGACAACTTTGTTATTATGGGAAATGATGCTTTTAACGCGTGGAGCATTTAATGACATATCTTCCCCAAAAAGTACCTTCCCCAGTATAAATTAATTACAGTATAACACGTGGAGCATTTCAAATTAATGACAGTTTTCACATTCACAGTATAAAAACACATCCATAATCCTTCCGTTCCCTACTACAACCCTACAAATATCAAAATATTATCATCTAATTTATAAATATTATATTCTACAATATTTTATAATTCAAATATTATCATCTGCAACTACTATAAAAATATTATCATAAGCATTAAAAAGTACTACTTTATTATTAAATTTAATTAATAATGAGAATTGAAGATGTTCATGGAGTTATTTCATCACGAACTATTCCAAAAAAAATCTTTAGTTGATTTGTCTTTAGTACCTCAGATGAATTGGTGCAAGTTCAAGTCCTGTGTTGATCTGTTATCAACACAGGGTTATATGATACCGTTATAGTCCCTTGAATGGTACAAAGCCGTGAGGGTATAACGTGTCGAAACTAGAGACGACATTCTTCGGTTTCATCAAGGGTACAACTTCAAGATGTGTTGGAGAATTGGGTTTGACATCTTACCACACCTTTAAACTGATCCCTAAATGTCTTAACCAATTGACAATACTCATCAGATTTGTCATCATATTCAGCGAGAACCACGTCAATTTGTACCATAGTGATTTAATGACGTTGTTCTCGCTGAATATGATGATAAATATAATAAGTATCGTCATTTGGTTAAGACATTTAGGGATCAGTTTAAGGGTGGTAAGATGTCAAACTCAATTCTCCAACATATCTTGGTTAACCAGAAGGAGGGTGGAGATTTATTCAAGAGGAACTTCATCGTTTACATATGCTCTGTTTTTATACATGGGAATGTTAGTTCAATTCCTAGTTTAAAGATACTGATATGTGGCAGGGAAATGCAACTGAGCAAATAAACAAGTACTTTGATGGACCTATAATGATTTTTATTTTCATCTATCTTCAAAGGATGAAGTACAGAAACAGTGATACCGTTCGTGCGTTCCCAACTATGTCATATTGGACGCAAAAGACAATGATAAAGAGGATAAAGGAGGAAGCTAAACTCTCTGGAACATTTGGGAAGGATTATGTGATACCGTTACAGACATATTACATTAGTTCAGTTGTACTTGTAATCTTTCGTTTTCTTTTAGGTGCTGAAAAGTGTTATGTGCAAGTAATATAGAAATATGTACAATGAACCACTTTAATATGTATCACCTAGTGACCTATATACTGTACCTTTTGTTTTTTAATTAAAAATATGACAATACATACGGAGTAATTATATAGGGTATACTCTATATAATTTATGATTTGACACTAGTAAAATATGGCCACTCAAATATGTATAACTAGTTGAGATATGTACATCTAATATGGAATTATGTATAATGATGTCCTTAGATAGATTATGTACATGTGATATTTAAATAATATAATAAAATATGTAGTGCAAATTTGTTCATCAACAGTTATTAACGTAATTCAGCAAGAAATATGATTTAATAACTGTAAGATATAGGTTATATTTACATATAAACATGTAATATTTACATATATACATTATGTACTAAAAATATGTACATCAAGAATTATTAACGCAATTCAGCAGAAAATTTGATTCAATCACTGTATGTACAGTAATGCTAAAAATGTGTTAAATTTGATTCAATCACTGTATGTAGATGCGTTATGTACAACTAATATAGAAATATATACAATGATTTCCTCGGTTGTACTATGTACAGCTACTATTTAAATATGTACATCACCTAGTGACCTATCATAATATAGTGTATATAAGTTATCATTTGACACTAGTAAAATGATATACATAATTAATAATATAGTGTATATAACTTATCATTTGACGCTAGTAAAATGTCCACTCTAAGTATCTTCTTAATTTGAAATTATTTTGATATATAAATCAGTAATTAATATTAATGTAATTCAAAATGATTCAACCATTGTAAGATACATTGTATAGTACAGATATATTGTACAGTGCAGATATATTGTACAGTGCATATACAATTGTACTTGGACACGTTTGTCATTTTGGGAAAAGATGCATTTGATATAATTTCATCCCGTTTGATACAATTTTTAAATACAATTGTATTTGGGAAAGAACACTTTTGACGAAAACACTTATAATGACTTCTCTAATCTGTAAATAGTTAAAGCACCGTCTGTTTTGATGTACATAACTTGATATCTGTTGTACATGTTGATATTTTTACATATTTAAAGTAGTGTCTATTTTGATGTACATAAGTAGATATCTGTTGTACATATTCTTATTTTTACATAGTAAAAATAGTGTCTGTTTTGATGTACATAACTTGATATCTATTGTACATGTTGATATTTTTACATATTTAAAGTAGTGTCTATTTTGATATACATAAGTAGATATCTGTTGTACATATTGATATTTTTACATAGTAAAAATAGTGTTTGTTTTGATGTACATAAGTTGATATCTGTTGCACATGTTCACAATTTATGCATAGTTATAACAATATATGTTTTGATGTACGTAACATTATATCTGTTGCACACATGTTCAATGTTGTACATGTACAGTGAAGATGCAGTATACAATGTACATGGACAACTTTGTTATTATGGGAAATGATGCTTTTAACGCGTGGAGCATTTAATGACATACCTTCCCCAAAAAGTACCTTCCCCAGTACAAATTAATTACAGTATAACGCGTGGAGCATTTCAAATTAATGACGGTTATCATATTCACAGTATAAAAACACATCAACAAACACGCAAACACCTATGCGTTGAAAAGTATTTATTATTTAATTTAATGAGAAATAAAGATGTTCACGGAGTTATTTCATCACGCACTATTCAAAAAAAAATCTTTAGTTGATTTGTCTTTAGTACCTCAGATGAATTGATGCAAGTTCAAGTTTTGTGTTGATCTGTTATCAACACAGGGGTATGTGATACTGTTATAGTCCCTTGAATGGTACAAAGCAGTGAGGGTATAACGTGTTGAATATACCCGGGTTGAGTTCCCTGGGTGGAGATTTAATAGTCTCCCGAAAAGAAGCAAGGATAAAATCTGCCTGAATCACAAATGGGAAGTTTGTGACCATTGAGGTGGGGAGGAAAGCGAAAACTCCAATTTAAGACGTTCTCTTTGTAGCCTGTTTCCAAATGGGAATGCAAGTGAGATTATCCATTTTTCGACTTGATTTCTACTAGAAACTCTCCCTTCGTCCTTCACAGGGAATGCCTGTCTCCGCATATAATACTGGCATTTCTCGTCGGCACTCTTTGACGTTGCACTATCTGCGTGTACATAAAGCTGTTTCAGCTTGTTTAGCAATAGAAGTAGCTCGGGATGAAGCGTGGACAATTCTTCCTTCACTGAATTCACCTTGTCTTCCTCGGAGTAATATGTATAACTTGTTGAGATATGTAAATCTAATATGGAGATATGTACATGTAATATTTACAGATATACATTACGTACTAGAAATATGTACACAAGGAATTATTAACGCAATTCAACAGAAAATTTGATTCAATCACTGTATGTACATCAAAGTTACAAATGTATTAATTTCGTAAAGATGGGTTATGTACAACTAATATAGAAATATATACACTAGTAAAATGATATACATAATTAATAATATAGAGAATATAACTTATCATTTGAAGCTAGTAAAATGTCCACTCTAAGTATCTTACATTGATTATATATAGATGATATGTAAATATATAAATTTGTAATGTCAAATTTGGTATATAAATCAGGAATTATTATTAATGATTCAACCATTGTAAGGATGCTTTCTTCCATATATACCTTCCCCATGTATACCTTATTTTTCTCATTTACAGCATAAGTTACTTTGTACTGAACATAAGGAATGCATTTAAGTTGATAAACGGGTGTACATAAGTTACTTTCTGAATAAATGGGAGTTCCTACCACAACCATAAGTACCTACCCCAGTTATACCTTCCCCACCTAGACTTTATGATGTCTTTAGATGGAATATGAATATATACATTACGTAGTGGAATATATACATTACGTAGTGGAAT
The DNA here is from genome assembly GCA_958450325.1 of Agrostemma githago. Taxonomy (NCBI): domain Eukaryota; kingdom Viridiplantae; phylum Streptophyta; class Magnoliopsida; order Caryophyllales; family Caryophyllaceae; genus Agrostemma; species Agrostemma githago. Next base: position 13,109,070 of record OY288254.1, on the reverse strand, counting down.
ATACTGTATGTCTTTTGATGTAAATTGGAATATAAATTTTAATTTTACAATACATAGTTAAAATAGTGTTTGTTTTGGTGTACATAAGTAGATATCTGTTGTACATATTGATATTTTTACATAGTTAAAATAGTGTCTGTTTTAATGTACATAAGTTAATATCTGTTGCACATGTTCGTAATTTATGCATAGTTATAACAGTGTATGTTTTGATGTACATAACATAATATCTGTTGCACATATGTTCAAAGTTTATACTCCGTACATAGTTAAAACAATGTCTATTCAACCACCGTAAGATACAATGTACAGTGAAGCATTTAATGACATACCTTCCCCAAAAAATTACCTTCCCCAGAAAATACCTTCCCCAGTACAAATTAATGACAGTTTTCACATTGACGATATAAAAACATACAGTGGAGATACAATTGTACTTGGACACGTTTGTCATTTTGGGAAAGGATGCTCTTGACGCGTGTATATACATCAGCATTTATATTCTTCCATATATACCTATACCAGTTATACCTTCCCCATGTATACCTTCTTTTTTTTCTAATTAATGACTTTTTGCCATTTACAGTATAAATTGGCGAAAGCACACCCACACTTACAACCACAATACATTCCTCTTTGCATTATTTAATTAGAAATAATTTATAATTATTCATCAAGTGCCATGCAAATAAATTCTTTAGCTGATTTGTCTTTAGTACCTTAGATGAATTAGTGCAAGTTAATGAACACATAATTTGCACCAATTCATCGGAGGTACTAAGGAAAAATTTGCTAAAGATTTTATTTGAAATGGAGTTGGGGTATTAAATACTAACAAAGGGAGTTTAGTCTTCTATGTTTTTATGTTTTACTGTACATAATAGGTATAGCACTGTCTAAGTATAGAGTAAGAGTATTATTTTAACCATAAAAAACTATTTGTAATATTCTAAAGTAATACTGACTGCAAAGTAATCATGAGTTTTTCATACTTTTCATTTCAAAGTATTGATTATGGTATACTCTATTAAGTTGTAGTACATATTGAATCAAAGTAGTGTTACATAACTTACGATTTGTTGTATATAAGTTGTACTGCACATATTCAAAGGTATAGCACGGTCGATTCTATATTTAAACTACTATTAATGGTGTGTTTTAAAATTGTTTTAATGTTAATGTAATTTATGTATATTAAAACAGTAAATATACTATGTACATAAAGTTAGACTGTGTTGTACATAAAATTATACTGTGTTTTGGTGTACATAAGTAAATGTGCGTTGTACATGATACATGTCTGAAAGCAGTGTTTCTTTTAAAGGATATATGTACATATAAAATGCTACTGTATACTTGAAGTACATATAGAGTATACCCACTCCGAAGTACAGTAATGATGACTGCAAAGTAATGATTAATTTTTCATCCTCGAGTACCACAACCGACTTGTCATTTCAGAGTAAAGATGATTTTTGCATCTATTGACGTCAGTTGCATATACAAGACTATTCAATTTTTATTGCATTTGATTGTTTATATTAAGGCAGTATATATTATTAAATCAGAGACTTTTTTATTGTACATAACATATGACATACTCCGTAATTTATACTGCACATAACTTTTTTGTATTACTTGATTATATTGATTATATTTACTTGATTATATTTTGAGACATATAGACATTTTTTTTATTGCACATAATTTATACGGCACATAATTCATATATATTTATAACTGTCTCTTTAGGGTTATTAATATTATGTGTATCAAATCTTTAGATAATGACAAGCTTTGAACTACAATTCAGCCGAATACGTAACAAGTTCAAGGTGTAGCAAGGCAAGAAAACTAAGTACAATACATCATTAATGCAAAGTTGAGTACAAATCAGATTTGTCCCCTTAGGCGTGCTTCTCTTTAATTGTAATTGTCCTCACGTGTTACTTGGACTCCAAGGGTGAGAAAGACTCTCATGTGACCCTCAAAGGAGGAAATGTGCTTTTGTTGCTGCATTTATGGACCAAGGAATTGTGCCTAATCGGACAATGTCTTTTATCCTTGAATTTGCACACCTCAAACTTGCAACCTGTTTTGCTCCCAATTCACTTAACTTTTAATAAAGTTGTCTTAAACTTATTTATAGATAATCAGTAGTAGATTAAAAGTCCAAAAATAAAATGAATTTGTATTACTTGATTAATTTCTTTATGTACAACATATAATACCCTATGTACACTGAAAATTACTTTATGTACACTTCAAATTCTAATATCCTATGATGGTTAAAGCAGTGTCCGTTTTGATGCACATAAGTTAATATTTGTTGTACATGGTGAAATTTGTACATGGATAACTAGTTGCGATATGTACATCTCATATGGAATTATGTAAAATTGATAATCACCATTTCCATTCTTTACCACATCTACTCCTCTCTCTATGAACCTTAACAGATTGGGGGTATTGATCATATCGACTAATGTTTTAATGAATAGAGCATACTAATCATATAGACTGAACTGGAAGTTATTCACCAAAAATTGCATGCATACTCAGTACAGATCAGTACTACCAAGAACACATACGTCAAATCCGTAGTTAACATTCATACTATAATCAGTTCATTCCAAAATGTAAGTGATCAATAATTGCAGTACATTACATCCAAAGTAGGATTAGAATTACAATCCGAGTTAACAGTAACTGCATATGCACAAAAATTCATATGCTTGCAAAATAACATCCATATCCCAGGGTTCCTCGATCACTTACCTAGATCATCTTTTCAAGGGTAGAAGTTTGGGTAAATCTGCCACAAGGCCTCCAGGCAGATCTCATAGTGACAGATTTCCGTCATGTCCGCCAAATATCCACCCTCTCCCCTCAACGTCAGGGGAACCATCCTGTAGTCCGTGTCCCTGGACAGATATTCGTCATCCATATATCCAAGAGGCAACCCAACAGCGAGGTCCGTCGTATGGATGAATCTGCATCCCCATTTCAGGTTTGCCTTTTCCGAAGTCTTCAAAGGCCCGTTGCAGCTTATACGCGTGGAGGTAGTTCTGATAACCGCTCTTGAAACAAATGACTGCAGCTCTGGTGAAGATCGGGCCATTTGGATTGGAAATCCACTTTAGCATAATCTTCTCCACCGGATAACCCAAGGCACTTAACCTGTTCCTTGAACCAGTTAGTGATCTACTAGTATGTAAATATGTACAGTATATACTAATCTATGTACAACAAAACTACAAGTTATTTAATACAGTATGTAAATAGTGTACATAATACAGTATGTATTAATCTATCCCAACAATTTATGTAACATTAAAACAGTGTAGATTTATCTATTAGTTATGTACAAAAACACAATTTATCTAATAAAAGCTTTGTATATGATTTCTTATTCAATGCATGTAAGTATTTATTACACAAAATTAACCTGTTCCTTAAACCAGTTAGTGATCTACCGGTAACCTTGTTATCAACCACCTCAAATGGTAAATTTGCAATAATGCATTTAGGAGGGTACATCAGTTCTACATACATTTTTTGGGTTTTTTTTTTTTGTTTTTTTTTTAAATTTTTTTTTCAAAGTTTAACTACTCTCAATCTTAACTTGAGGAGTATATATATAACTGATTGAAAGTCCACTCAACCCCCTTTGTAATTATTACTTATGCAATTTTGAGATATTTATTTATTGCATGATAGACACGTTTTAATTCACTCATGAAATACCTCATTTACCAAAGTTAATAATTGTGTCTAATAGAATCCAGAATTTGAATGGTTAAACATAAATTTATGTGTGTACAGACTATTCACCTTTACTTCAATTTTAGTTTATGTACTACATTTAACGCATTTTATACATTGGTAAATCACTGCCTTATACATTAATCAGTTTCTTTGTACATAATCTGTCTTATGTATTTTATACGGAGTACATTTTATACATTGGTCAATTCTTTGCCCTATACATTTTATACACATTTCACTCTCTTATACATTGAAATTTATGTACTACGAACCTTCTGTTTTGGTGCACATAATCTGTCTCAGAACATTAAAAAATTAAAAACTTGTGGTATAAAATCCCACATTCTCAACAAATTCTCAATTTGTCTCTCTGTTTCTCTCTTTCCCTCTCTTTTTGTGTTTCTCTCTCTGTATCCCTTTTTCTCTCTTCCTTTCTCAACAAAAGATGAATATTACATGTGATGGAAAGATATACAATATTAGGCAACAACATAAACTGTGGTTTGCTTCTCAAAAGAAGGAGAAGTTGCCTTTTATATTTACCGATTCTCATGGACCTATTTCAAGTTCAAATGTTGAATCACTTGAAAAGGTTTTTGGAAATGAAAATATAATGGAAATAATTTTCAGAAGGTTCAACCCTACTTTTAGAAAGCAAGAGTTTGCAAAATTGACTCTTGTTTGCAATAGATGGGCTCAAATACTTTTGGCACATCCTCATTCTCTTCTCTTAGAAATGGAGTACAGTATGAGTGTGCATGCAAGCATTAACAATGGATTACTTTCTCTTCATAGGAATGGTGTCTTGTTGTTAAAGGAATGCAGATGCTATCTGACTAAAGATCTTCTTTGTAGAGATATGATACACTATATGCAACTTCGACTTGCATCTCCAGAAGATGTAGTTCATCTTCATGGTTCTTCTCCTGAAGATTTTCGTCGATCATCTACCTTTGCTGAATATCTGTTTGAGCCAACAAATTTTTATCCAGATATATAAGTGTATTTTGTTTTTTCCTTATATATGTAATGTTTGAACTACATGAAAGATGAATCTCAAGTTAATTTGAACTTATGTACACTTGTTATAAAATTATTTACTTATCACGCGTTTTTATATGTATTTGTACATAAGGCTATGTTTGACGGATTATGAGTGCTTCCGTAAACATAAATCTAATTAGACCATGATTAATGGGGGTGGGGAAAAAGGTGGAGGTGGAGGGTGAAGGGTGGATTAATAATAAAAAATTTGGACCCAAACCTATTTTGTTCAATATTTGGTCCAAATAGGACCTCTCCCACCTTATTGTTAACCTTACACTTGGCATCTTGTAATTGGTTTTTATTTTTTATATTTGTTATAAACTTTAAAATGAACATATTTAAAATATACTTTATTAAAATAAAATAAAAAATTCACCAATATTCATATTTTTTCATGCTCTATCAATAGACACCAACTTTGATATACTTTTACTCCAAAATTTTTTGTTCATTTCCTCCCTTATTAATTACTCTCTTTTATCTTAAAAAAACTCAAAATATGGATAAAACTTTTGTAAATTTGTAATTTAACAACCGTAATTAGCTACTTATATATTTGTCTCTTTTTTTATAATAAAAAAAATTATGTTTTTTTTTAAATAATAAAAATGTAAATTTGTAAAAAGTAATATTTCCCATTAACGTAAATACATAACCGACTTCGTAAAATAATTATTGATTGTTCAATAAAATGATTTTTTAAATTTAGATTGAAAAAATAATAAAGAATATGTAGGACCATAGTGAAAGGAAGGTGTGAATAAAGGTAGAAAAGTTAGTGTAAGTTTGATAAGTTGGGTTGTTAATAAAGAAGAATATTATATAGGTTGGACCTTGGTGAAAGAGAGTAGGGATAAACATGGTCTTAGAATAACTTATGATTTCGTTCCAGTAATATGTAAGTAGATGAGTTATGTACAACAATTATAGAAATATGTACACCATGTTCACGGTTATTACTATGACTAATATGTAAAGCTGATGTGTAAGTATGTACATTATGTATTGATCTATATACTATGCAGAAACTACCCATATAAGAATAAATAAGGTTAAGGGTTTCATGACCCGTTTACCAGTGACACAAACACAAACAGGATACAACCCGATCTGTTTGCTGGGTCTAAATGCATGTAAAAGTTTATTACACATATAGTGTATATAATAGATATGATATACATAGTTTATATAAATGACATACTTTATATACATAGTGTATATAATTGTGTTCAACTGAGTAACATATTATATGTGTATATAATTGTGTTCAACTGCCCCATAAATGTAATTAGAACAACTTATTATTTGATTCCAGTAATATGTAACTAAATAAGTTATGTACAACAATTATAGAAATATGTACAACCTTGTTCTTGGTTATTACTATGACTAATATGTACAGTTGATATTTAAATATGTACATTATGTATTGATGACTAATATGTACTTGGTTCAATATGTACATTATTTTTAATATAACCGTATAAAAGTTTTTTATATATATACAATCGTGCCTTTTTCGATGTACATAAGTTACTATATGTTGCACATGTTGGAATTTGTACATGGTTATAGAAATGTTTGCTTTGATGTACATATGTACATTATGTATTGACAAAACTACCCGTATAAAAGCTTTTTGTATGATTTCTTATTCAATGCATAGATACAGTGTATATAATAGATACGTAGGATATACATAGTTTAAAATACAGTGTATAAAATATTAACGTTAATAATAATAAAAATAATAAAGTAGTACTCGGTATTAGACACATTATTGCTCATATTAGACACGTTAATAATTGACACATATTATGTACTCGGTATTAGTACATAATATTTTGAAATATAGTAATTGCTCATCATATAACATAATATTTGTTGCATAGTTTAAACATGATCTGTTTTGATGTACATAACATAATATCTGTTGTATTTGTCAATTTTTTACATACTTAAAGTAGTGACTGTTTTGATGTACATAAGTTAACATCTGTTGTACATGTCGATATTTTTACATAGTTAAAACAGTGTCTGAATTGATGTACATAAGTTAACATATATTGTACATGTCGATATTTTTACATAGTTAAAACAGTGTCTGAATTGACGCACATAAGTTGATATCTGTTGCACATGTTCACAATTTGTACATTGTCAAAGCACCGTATAATAATAATTAATAATAATAATAATAAAGTACTCCGTATTAGACACATTATTTTGAAATATAGTAGTACTCAGTATTCCACTACCCTAGGACATATTTATGACGTATTAGGACTTTTTGAAAATGACGTATTATTAAGAGTTTGGAAATAACTATTGAGAATTCCTATAATCACTTCAACAGTCATTTGACAACTACTAGTATTGCATAATTTGAATTATTTCACTTCAACTACTGAGAATTCCTATAATCACTTCAACTATTTCAAAAAGTGCATCACTTCACAACAATTTGAAAAATCAAGTACGGAGTAATTTTTGAAGTACTGTAATTTATATCGATCATCTTCAACGATTCTTTGGTGAGTGATATGTTCTTGATTCTTTGCATGCCATAACTACTAGTTTTTCGAACGATTTTGTGAAATTTACAGTAAAGTAAAATTGCAATCTTTTATTCTTTGGAGATTAGGTCTTTTATTCGCGTTATTTATAAAGTACATATGCAGTTTTGTGTGTTATATTTTTGATTTTTAGAGTGATTTTGTTGAAAATTAGGGTTAAGTAATTCACGAGACAAGATGAAATCAAATCTGGAGAAGACTGCACCAAAGAGGAAAACTGATAAAAAGGAGAAAGGTACAATTTAAATTATGTACAATTTAAGGTATTTGTGTACAATTTAAATTATGTACAATGAAATTATACTGATTTTGTGTTCTTTATTCGTAGCTGAATGTAAAAGGAGGCGAACTGAAGAAAAGGATACAGACTCTGAAAATTATGAAGAAACATCAGACAAACAATTATGTTTGATAACAGACGCAGATAAAGGTATATTCATTAAATAGACTACTATGTTTCAATATTGTTTGAAAAGAACTTTTTTTATTTAGTATAGCTTTAAAAATTTACATACAATTTGTGTTTGAAGTTATGTGCATTGTGTAATGCGTTATGAACATACAATTTACAGGTATTGCTCCTAAAACTACAAAGACTAGGAGGAAGAGAGTTCTACATGCAACGAACGAACTGCCATCATTGAAGACACGCATGTCCCCTGATGGTTTGGTTAAATTTCTAAATGATTTGTCAGAGAAACAGATTGCGGATATTAAAGAATTAGGGTTTGGGGATTTAATTGATCTGAAAGTAAAAGAAGTCTCGTGCAAGCTTGCTCATTGGCTTGTTACAAATTTCATTCCTGATTCAGCCACATTTAAATATAATACATTTGATGTGACAAATCTTGATGTACATATTGCAACTGGGTTTCCTATGGGACCAAACAAGATTGTCCTTGCATCGTATGATGACCAAGACATGGAATACAGAAAACTTCGTAATGAATGTAAGAATCAATTTGAAGGGTCAAAGGTTACGGCCCCTGCATTGAAATCCATCCTTAGTAATCAAAAGGATGGAGGTGATCTATTCAAAAGGAACTTTATAGTATATATCTGTTCTTATTTTATACAAGGTACCAGTTCTGCAACTCCAGGTCTTAGGATATTGAAGTCTTTAGTTGACTTGTCATTGGTACCTACATATAATTGGTGCGAATTTTGCCTTAATGCCTTCATTGAGGTTGTTGACTTATGGAAGATGAATACAATAGAGAAGGAGAAGTTTTTTGATGGACCTATAATGGTCTTTGTGTTCATATATTTGCAAAGAATTCGTTACAGAAACAGCACACCAGTTCGTTCTTTCCCAACAATGTTGTTCTGGACACAAGAGTCCATTTCAAAGAGAATAATGGACGAAGCAAAAAAATCGGGTACGTTTCGTAACGGTCTGGTTATCCCATTAGAGTCCCTTGATTGGTACAAGGGGGAGGAAGTAAAGAAAAGTATGAACAAAGAGGGAAAGGAAGAAGGAGATTGGTTACAAAGTTTAATGCTGAAATCTGTTGAATTCACAAAAAAATTCAAGGGGTTCAAAGATGCTGTAAATGTTGTAAAGTTTGCCTCCCCTCAATGCAAACCAATAACAAAATTGGAAATGTTGACCAGTGATTTTGTTGCAAAACTTGTAACAATAACAAAAGATGAAGAATTTGGTAAGAATTTTTCTTCAATTGGTTTTATCCCCATTCATTTGTTATAATATGTTGAATATAGTACTTATGTTTCATCTTTTGCTTCAAAATAGGTGAGGAGGAAGAAAATGAAAAGAATCCACAAATACTGGATATGATACATAAGATGGCAAAAGATCTTACTTCTTTGAAAAAGACTGATCTTGAAAAGGAGAAGATAGATGAAATGAATACTGTACTACTTCTGAAAAATGTTGATACTACAGAAGACATCAATATTCATGATGATCCTATTTCTAGTCTTGTCAAGAATGACAGTGAAGATGTGTTGAATGTTGATACTGCAGAAGATATCAATATTCATGATGATCTTATTTCTAGTCCTGTCAAGAATGACAGTGAAGATGTGTTGAATGTTGATACTGCAGAAGACATCAATATTCATGATGATCCTATTTCTAGTCCTGTCAAGAATGACAGTGAAGATGTGTTGAATGTTGATACTGCAGAAGACATTAATATTCATGATAATCCTATTTCTAGTCGTGTCAAGAATGACAGTGAAGATGTGTTCAATGCGGAAACTGTTCAAAATGTTGATGCTGCAGAAGACATGAACTTAGATACTCCTATTTCTAGTCCTGTCAAGAATGACAGTGAAATTATTTCCGAGGAAAATGAAGATGTGTTCGATGCGGACACTGTGGAAAATGTTGATGCTGCAGAAGACATCTGTACAGATGCTCCTATTTCTACTCCTATCAAGAATGACAGTCAAATTATTTCTGTAGAAGACAAAGATTTTTTGAATGCACATACTGTGGAAAGTGTTGATGTGGATATGGAAACTTCTGTTGATGATGTTGTAAATGTGGATTTGGAATCTCTTACAAATCAAAACAAGGAAATTGATACACTTGAAAAAAAAGAGATTGAAGCACAGCAAAAGGGAAAACAAGGAAATGTAGCGGTTTTCAAATCTTCTTTTATTAATAGGAACATCAGCTGTTTGACCTCTCTCAAAGCTGAGCAGCTATATGTGTCAGACTATGTATTTGCACCAGAAAAGTCTTTGCAGTAAGTCTCATTAATCTTTTAAACAAGTTTCATATCAGTCCCTGTTTTGATGTACATAAGTTGATATCTGTTGCACATGTTCGCAATTTGTACATTGTCAAAGCACCGTCTGTTTTGATGTACATAACTAGATATCAAGTTGTGCATGGTTATAGTAGTGCCTGTTTTGATGTACATAAGTTAATATATTTTGTACATAAGATTCGTACCAGGTATAGCAAAGCTAGTACACTAAATAATTTAATTTTTCAGGGATATTCTGTTTAAGTTTGGAAACATTGAGCTTTCAAGGGGAGACCTGTCGATGATGGCAATCTGTGATACCCGAATCAATGAGTTAATTTTAATTTTGTGGTGCCTATTGATGAATGATTTGGAAAAGCTATCACCGACATCATCTATCAAACGTGTGTATATGTCTCCTTTTCAAGAATATCAGGTAATGTTATGTATTCCATTCACATATGATTAAAACTGTTTTCACTCATGATTCTCTTCTAAACAATCACTACAATGTTTCAGGTTCCCACAAGTGAAATGGACGTTAATGATGTGCAACTGGTAATCAAAAAGATATTCTTTATAACTCTTATTTATTTATTTATTTAATCATTGTGAGAACTAATAATGTGATTTTTTTCAAGGCACTTTTCTGCTATAGATATTCAGCAGGTTATGTTGTTTACTGTGCAAACTCAATCTCGAAGAAATTTGAGATGATTCATTTTGGGTTTCATGAAGGAATTAACACCAAAGATTATGGTCTTGAAGCTAAAATGATATATGTGAGCATACTCTAGGCATTAACATTACACATTCCATGTTTTTGTTTTTTTGTTAATTAAAATTTTAGGCATTTATATATAAGTCTGTGCTCTTTTGTATCTTAAAATTTATGTTATCTGACCTGAATAATTGGTTTATATTTTCAGAATGATTATTTGAATGAACATTTCAAACATACAATCGAATGGGTGAATGAGTTTGATACCTATGAGTTGATTGAATATATTCCAGATTTCTCTAAAGATTTGGAAAGTAACAATGGCATTCTTTCAATGAGAATCATTGAAACATACAAAGGCAATAAAGACAATTATGCCGAAGAGTTCAAACCAGTACGTTAAAAATTACAACACATTCATCACTGATACTAATCTATATCTTATTATTTTCCAATATACTAAAGATGTGTAATGATTATGTATATGTGTAGTCCACCATTTCATACAATGATTACGTAAAGATGATGACGGTGTCGTATTGTCAAAAAATACTAACTTCAGACAGGAATGAGCTGAAGAATACTGTGTTGAAGGAGGCAAAAAAAATGTTGTATGTATCTGATAACTTGCTGTTGATAAGTCATAATTTGACATACATAATTTATTATATATTGTTTCGATTACAAAGTCATATTCTGTTCTATGACTTTTATCAGCTTCGAAGTGGAAAATTTAACAACAAAAAAATACAGCGATGCTCATATAGTTCAAAATTTCTTGAAAAAAGTAACGAAAAAGAATTTTGCTGGAGAGGGATTAGAGGACAAGCAAAAAGAATACGATGCCATGCTACGATCGTATAATAGGTAATACATTCTACCTTTTCCATTGTTTTTGAAATCATTCATCATAATTAATTAATTTTAAGATTATTACTCCCACGTTGTGTGTTATTTTACAGTGATAACGTTATACAAACTGAATGGTTGTCTTTAAGCTGCATAGATATGCAAGCATTGTTATTTGCAGATGAGGAATTATTCGATATGGTAAGAAAATGTCTAACAAGTTTTAATCTTATAAATTCAAATGCTTCTAAATAAATCTAACAAGTTCCATTTTAATAGGCGATAGATTTGTATGGAATTTATATCACATTAGGAAGGAAGGATGTCGTATTCTTTCGAACAAAGGCAGGGGTAAGTATATCAAATTGGTGTACTTATTTTCGGTATTTAAGGTTACAGTTGTTTATTTGATGCTTATCTTTTGTTTCAGGAATTAGACCCAAAGATTAGTACTTCTCTTGATACTCCGTATTGTACTGTATCATACATGCCTCATGATACGAAATCTATGAGAAAGGTACACCCAATGATTATAGTATTAAAAGTTGACGATAATTAACTATTAAAAAACTATGTTTATGACTGTGAAATATGTAAATTTTCAGATCTTTGTTCCAATTCACACCAAAGACCCGGATCATTGGATTTTACTTGTCTGTGATCTAGAAGATTAAAGGGATTACGTCCTTGATTCATGCAAGACGAAGTTTTACAGAAAAAGGAACAAACAAGTTGAAAAAGTAGTGTATAATGTTTCAAACATTTTACAAAACTACCTTGGCTATGAACAAATTTCCAAAGAAATGGAAAAATTTCAAGTGGAAGCGTTTAGAAATGCAGCGAAGCAAGACAATGAAGTTGATTGTGGTGTCTATGTTATGAAATGGATAAAGGCATTGCATGACAAGAAGAAATGGACAAGTCAATCATACTTTACAAATAACAAAGAATTTAGGCGTGAAACATGCTTGGATCTTTTGAAGTGGGAAAAGAACTATGTGACAAATTTCAGTGTTAAGGAAAAATATGAGATCTTATTTTAATTGTATGTAGAATTAGTTATATTACTGTAATAGACGATCTATTAATATGAAAATGGCAATCAATGGATTATTTGTTTATCATTGGATATGTTATGTACGCATCAAAATACAAATATGTACAAGGAACATCTCTAAGATAACCTTGGACGAAATATGTGTTGTAGATAGTAAACTTCACACAAGAAGCATACAAAACGTTGTTTGGTGAGAAGGAGTGTTTACCGGTAAAGTTGATCTCTGCCTTATTTTGTGCATCATAAATCTAGTTTGAAGATCATCAAGGCAGCCAATTATGTTGAACTGATCCCTATGTATGCTAAAGTTTATGTTATGTACATTTAAAATACTTGTATTATGTTGAACTGACAAAGTACATTTAAAGTATTATGTATGCAGTATGGTTAAAATAGTCATGTCTTATGTTTTTGTATAATGTTTAAATAAGCTTGATATTTGGCTTTTTTTTTAAGGATGATATTTGCCTTTATTTTGTACTTCATAAATCTAGTTTAAAGATTATCAAGCCATTCAATTGTGTTCAACTATCGCTATGTACACTACAATCTACGTTAAGTACACTTAAAGTAGTAATGTTTTACTATAAACTTATGTACAACATATAATATTTTATACACTTAGAATTTGATATGTAAATAATTAATTTATGTTCGCTAAATTCTATATTATGTACACTAAAAGTATTTATCTCTTATGTTTTCCAGTACACTTATGTACAAAATAAAATATCTTATATACTTAGAACTTGTCTTATTTTCAATGAACATAACAGCATTATAAATCGAATACTCGAACATAGTACTCCGTATCTTAACAGGAGCCCGTTTATTATTTAATTAAAACCCAAAAAAGAATACTCAAAATTGGTATCTGATATACTTCATAGCCACAAAAGAAAAAGAAAAGAAGAAAGCGATCTCTTAAGATCTTCCCCGGATTATCTTCAACAATTCAGTACTGTAAGTTTATTCTAGCTTATCTTTTCCGATTACCTTCGACATTGCGGTACTGTGTGTTATATTGTTGTTTTTTGAAACGAATTTTTGAAGATTGGTATAAAATAATAGTTAGTCAAGATTGTGTATGCAATTACTTCCGATCTAGGTTTAAATACGGTTTTACTGCGTTCTTGTGGATTCAAGTATCGATGATTATTCAACTTATGCAAATTAGGTACTCAGTTATCTCTGTTCTTATTTTTATTTGACGTTAATTAGGTTAACAAAAAAGATGAAAACAAATCGGGAGAAAAGCGCAACAAAGAGGGAAGCTGCTCATAAGATCGAAGGTATATAAACTTATACAGTACTCCGTATTGAACCCCATACTCTCAATGTAAATGATGCATATTGATTTTTCGTTAATTATGTATAGTTGCATGTAAAAAGAGACGGGTAGAAGTAAACGATGATTCTAAGGATGATTCTAAGGATGCTCCTGATGATTCTAAGAATGATTCTAAGGATAATTCTGATGATTCTAAGGATTGTAGTTTTCAAACACCGAAATCAAAATTACACTTACTCTCAGATGCAATTATAGGTATGTACATTAGTTGTTTTAATTATCTGTTCTTAGAACTTGAACTTGTTACATATGCCCTCTATACATATCATTTAAATCTGTTTTGCTCACTCAAATTTACAGCTGTCATTAATAAGCCTACAAAACCTACAAAAAAATAGAAGGAAGAGGGTTCTACATGCAGTGCCTGAACTCCCATCATTGACCACAAGGATGTCCCTTGAAATTTTGTTTAAAATTGTAAGAAATCTGTCAGAGAAGCAAATTGAAGATATTAAGGAATTGGGGTTCGGGGATATAATTTTTCTAAATGTAAGAGAAGTCCCAGCCAAACTTGGTCATTGGCTTGTTTCCAATTTTGAGCCTGATTCATCATCATATAAAGGTCAGACACTTCAAGTTACGAATTTGGATGTACACATAGCAACCGGGCTTCCTATGGGATCAAATGATATTGTATTAGCATCCTATGATGACAAGGATGTTGAATATAATCAATTAATTGATGAGTTCAAGGAACAGTTTAAAGGTTCCAAGATAACAAACAATGTGTTACAATACGTGCTAACAACACAGACAGATGGGGGGGATCAATTCAAGAGGAACTTCATTGTTTATCTTTGCTCTATTTTAATAGCGGGTAGCTGTTCTGTAACCCCAAGCTTAAAGATATTGAAGTCTTTAGTCGACTTGTCATTGGTACCTACCTTTAATTGGTGCAAATTTTGCCTTGATGCTTTCATTGAGGCCGTTGATTTGTGGAAGATGAACACAGCAGAGAGAAACAAGTGCTTGAGTGGACCTATAATGGTCTTTGTGTTCATATATTTGCAAAGAATGTGTTACAGAAACAACACACCTGTTCGTTCTTTCCCGACAATGTTGTTCTGGACACAAGATTCCATTTCAAAGAGAATAATGGACGAAGCAAAGAAATCAGGTACATTTGGTAATGGTCTGGTTATCCCATTACAACCGGTTGATTGGTACAAGGTGGATAAATCTAAAACCTGTACTGCAAATGTTTCTTCTGTAATGGAAAAAGAGAAGCTAGTGAAAGTGGAGGGGGAAATAAAAGATGAGAATGATGAGCCAAAGGAAGCAATACAATGGGTGCAAAATTTAATCAAAAAATCTTCTCAGTTCTCAAAGTCTTTCAAGGGGTTGAAAGATGTGATAAAAGTTGCAAAAGTTGCCTCCCCCCAATGCAAACCACTACTAGACTTCGAAAATTTGGCAAATGAATTTATAAACAAACTTGCAGAAACGAGAAGAGAACAACCGTCAAAAGAGAATGGTAATATTTTTTTTTATAACTAATTTTCTATCTGTTGCACATGTTCGAATTTGTACATGTTTTGACGTACATAAGTTGATATCTGTTTCATAAGTTAATATTTGTTGCAGATTTTGGAATTTGTACATGGTTAAAACAGTGTCTGTTCTGACGTATATAAGTTACTATTTGTTGCACATATTGAAATTTGTACATGGTTAAAACAGTGTCTGTTTTGATGTACATAAGTTACTATGTGTTGCACATATTGAAATTTATACATGGTTAAAAAAGTGTCTGTTTTGATGTACATAAGTTACTATGTGTTGTATAATTATAACTTATATACAGTATTTATTTTTCATCTTTTACTGCTTAGAATCACGAGATAAATGGAAGGATGGTGATGGTGGCTCTGATATACACAATCTGGATGAAGAGGAATAAGGCGAGGATGGAATATGTAATACAGCATCTGAATCAAGTGATTAAGGAGATTAAGAATTATATTAAAAATAGATTTGACAATGTCCTGATCAAGTATGATCTCAATTGTAAGGAGGTTGAGGTGATAAGTAATCTTATTGCGACCATCTAGGTCGGGATGTAGGATACTTTGATGTAATTTGCTCTCTTGTGAATGATATAATACTAACATTTTACACCAAAAAAAAAGATAAATGGAAGGATGTTACTAATATTGCATCACAAGTTGTCAATGATGACAACACAAAAGAAGAAGGCAAAATACCTTCTACTTGTCAAAAGGACTTCCCTACCTTCTCAGATATAGACTTTGGTTTAGAAGAACTGACTCCACACGTATTAGAGATTTTAGATCAGATAGTAGAAGAAGCTGTTTCTGCCAAAAAGAATGAGGTACCAAAGATGAAGAAGAAGAAGAAGAAGAAGAAGAAGAAGAAGAAGGAGAGAGACCCAATGATGCCCAGATACAGTTTGTTGAACTCAGATGAGAGCTATCAACTCAGTCAAGATATTAACCTTGACATGTATTCTGACCCTCAAGTTACACCTCAGATAAATGAAGATGTGGAAAATGTGGATAAAGAAAAAACTCCCATCATAAATGAACAAGTGTTCAATTACAAGAGTGTGCCAATTATGGATATGAAGAATGTAGATGTGGAAGATACTACTGAACAAATGTTCAATAAAAAGCTTGTGGAATTTGTGGAGAACATGGAATCTACTCCTGCACATGCAGTAGAAAAAGTTAACTTAGAAACTCCTTGTGCTGTGAAAAATGTCATTCGAAAGAGCCCGGATATTATTGAAAACTTGGTCACTCCAAAAATAGTGAGGAATGCATCTCAGCAAGATGATGAAATAAATGAAAAAGAAATTGAAGTACAATACAAGAGGAAACAAGCAATACCAGCTATTTTCAAGTCTCCTTTCATACAAAGGAACATCAGCTTTTTAACCAATCTGAGTGCCGAGGAGAAATATGTGACAGACTATGCATTTACATTAGATATGTGTCCAAGGTAAACAACTAATTTACATAGCTAAAGCACTGTCTATTTTGATGTACATAAGTAAAGCACTGTTAAAATGTGTTTAAATGCTAATAGTTTGAAAGTCATAGTTAAAATTGTTTCATATGAGTGATTGCTATACCAAAACTAATACACTAAATACTTTTTAATTTTACAGTGAACCTCTCTTTAAGTTTGATACCATTCAGATTTCAAGTAGGCAGATGTTGATGATGTCACAGTATGAAACTAAACT
The DNA here is from genome assembly GCA_958450325.1 of Agrostemma githago. NCBI lineage: Eukaryota > Viridiplantae > Streptophyta > Magnoliopsida > Caryophyllales > Caryophyllaceae > Agrostemma > Agrostemma githago. Next base: position 13,091,773 of record OY288254.1, on the reverse strand, counting down.
TGAGGAACCAGTTTTAAGTCTTTGGGGATTATTGATGAATGATTTGGAAAAGCTATCATCTCCATCATCCGTAAAGCGTGTTTATATGTCTCCATTTGATAAATATGTGGTAATGTTATATATTTCATTAACAATGTCAACAGTGTAAATATATTTTTGCTCATGAATCTCTTCTAAACACTTCTTTAATATTTCAGATTCCTACAAGTGAAATGCAGTTGGATGATGTGCAATTGGTAAACAAATAGATACTCCTTATAACCTTCATTCATTCATTCATTCATTCATTCATTCATTCATTCATTCATTCATTCATTCATTGATTCATTCATTCTGTAAACTAATAGTGCAATCTTCTTCAAGGTCTTTTTCTGGACAACAGAATTACCATCTATTGTTATTTACTGTTTAAATTCAATGACAAAGTCATTTGAAGTAATTCACTTTGGGTATCCTGAAGAACGTGGCAGCCAACTGGACAGTTCTGAAGCTAAAGATAAATATGTGAGGACACTGACGTATTGTTTTTAGTTTTTTGTACATTGAAATTTATGTCACCTTTGTTGAATACTTTGTTATATTTGTAGTGTAATTATTTCTCTAAAAAATTCGAGAATAAGATCAAATGGGTCAATCAAGTGATAGACTATCAAATGGTGGAATTTATTCCAGATTTTAGTCGTCATTTGGAAATTGACAATGGTATTTTGTCAATGAGGCAATGGAAATATACAATGGGAATAAAAATACTTTTCACCAAGTGTTCAAACCGGTAAATATCATTGATACTATTTTATGTTTGATTATATTTCCATATATAAATGCTATTGATTGATGTATATGTTCAGAGCAATGTTACATATGATAAGTATGTAAGGACGATGAAGGTGCGGTATTGCCACAAAATACTAACCTCCGCCTAATCCAACCCTAAACCCTTATCCTTATTCACGGTCACTAAACCCGCAACAAACTGAACCCTAAGAGGGTATTGGTGAACCCTGTCGTGGATGTGATTCAAAGATGGGGCACTGAACTTTAAGAGTAGGGTACTGCATAAGACGGGACGGAAAAGGGTTTAGGGTTGGATTAGGCGAACCCGCTTCGCGGCTCCGCCTAATACAACCCTAAACCCTTTTCCTTATTCAAGGTCACTAAACCCGCAACAAACTGAACCCTAAGAGGGTATTGGTGAACCCTGTCGTGGATGTGATTCAAAGATGGAGCACTGAACCTTAAGAGTAGGGTACTGCATAAGACGGGACGGAAAAGGGTTTAGGGTTGGATTAGGCGAACCCGCTTCGCGGCTCTGCCTAATCCAACCCTAAACCCTTTTCCTTATTCAAGGTCACTAAACCCGCAACAAACTGCACCCTAAGAGGGTATTGGTGAACCCTGTCGTGGATGTGATTCAAAGATGGGGCACTGAACCTTAAGAGTAGGGTACTGCATAAGACGGGACGGAAAAGGTGTAGACACCCACATTTTTGACCGCCAGGTGTCTATAGTAGGTCCCGCCAAACACCCGATGATGATCGGACGCAAACATGCTTTAATGACTCGGATATGGGCTCGAAATCATGGACATTTGGTTTAGGCTTATTACGGAGTACAAATCTTACAAAACCAACCTCAAATCCAGGCCCAGTGGGTCGTTTCGAGTCAAATGAGACTAATTTGGGTCGATTCCGACACCGGGGGTAAAACCGTCTTTTAGCGACCGAGTCAAACCCGGTCAAAGATATTTTTTCCCGAGTCACACGAGCTGGCCGTGACACTACACGGCTGATTCACCACAAAAAATCATCTTCAAATAATAAACAAATCCATTTAAAGATAGAATTCGATCTCAAGTAGGAATTCTATCCGGAAACCGAATCAGATATCGACCGAGCTCCAAATACTCGGCCGAGACAGCCGAATACTCGGCCAACACTCCCCAACCAGCCGAATACTTGGCTTCTCCCCTAAGAAACGAGAAGTTTATTCCCTTACGAACTCTCGTATTTCCTATCCAAACCGGTATTTCTTGCCACACAAGCAAGGCTACCCCGACTCCTATAAATAGGACCTCATATTCAACACAAAAAACACATGAAACACCAAGAATTCCGACACACCATAATTATTAGACATACATACTCGATATATAGCAAAAAATAGTCTCGACACACGTCCGAAGGAATCCCGAAGTAGCTTCAAAAATCCGTCCAAACCGGCCGAACCCGACGCCTCTCACACACATAAATCCGCACCACCTTAACTCACCCGCATCATCTCGACGCTCCCGTGCCTAAGCCACCGTCCGACGAGCTCTATACCGAGAAAGTAAAGCATGTAGGTTGAGGGTGTAAATCAAACCCGATTCTTCTCCTTTCTCTCTCTCTCTCTCACGTCTTTCTCCCCTCTTTTCGTCCGTCTTTTTTTATTTTTCATCGATCGTTTCGCATTATTAATATGGGTCGTTTGTCGCATCATATTTTTATTTATTTTCGATGATAAAAACTATTTTTTATAACGTTCTTAAAATACGATACCGATTCTCTAATCGAATATCGTATCTACAAGAACTAAATTAAATTAATTTCGTTGAGGTTCATAAAATCATCACCCTTTTTTTAAAACAAAATTCGATGATTTTAAACGCGGAGAGAATTAATATCGTTTTCGTTCAAAAATACTTTTTTTTACTTTTTTTCGTTCAAAAAATTTTTTTTTTTCAAAACTTTTTTATAAAATTATTCCGATTATTAGATATCGATTTCATAATTGAATATGGAATACGACGAATATCGAAAATATAAGTCGAGTATAAATTAATCCATATTTGTACGCGATTTATAAAAATTAACGATTTTTCGAACAAAATAAAAAAACCCGAACAGGCTGTCACGCGAGTCGCGCGCCTGTCAGGCGACTCGCGCCACAGCCTGCTCGGCCGAGTCCCTTATTTTTTTTCGTTTCTTCGCTTTTCTATTTTTAATTCTTTTCGAACCTTATATTAAAATGCGACTTTCGCGACATATTTTAATAAATACTTTTTTTTCGACCTCGGTCAACACGTGTTAATCAATCACGTGTCATCAAATCTTTTCTAAAATCATGCATATTATTTATTTACATCTTTATTCAATTTATTCATCGTTACTAACTCGTTTTCTCGTGTTTGTAGCTTTTTATTTGTTTTTATCGTTTTATTAGACTAAAACGAACTCACATGCTAAAATAACTTTGACGTTATTAGTTTAATATGCATTAAATGACTTAGCAACCCATTTATTTATTTTTCTCACATGCTTAGAAAAATAATGTTTGCATATCATTTAACCGTCGAACTAACCCGTGTACACCAAAGACGAACGATATCTTAGTAAAGGCCGCTAAGTGCGGGCGGGGTTGGGTGTTCTTAGTGAACTTCCCAACACGTACCCTCACCCCTTACTCAGAACCATGGTTTCCGGATGTCCGAATCCATTGGCAACGAGAGTCATTCAATACACGATATCCGATAATGTCGGTATCGGTATCGTAATGCAAAGGGACGAGCCCAATAAACTCTGACATCGGAAATGGGCCGTATTTTGTATACGGCCCACTACGACATAGAGTGGGCTCGAATGGTTCCGAATAACCACAAAATTCGGTGGCGACTCCTACTTCGATTTAAATTTCAATTTGACCATCTCATATGGAGATTCATTCGCCTCCCCAAACCCGCGCGTGGCCGCGTCGGGGTGGACCTATGTCATGTCCACAATTTGGCGACTCCGCTGGAGATCAACTGATGAGTCACTTACCATCGGCATCCCTAGGGTGAGACTCGAAAAGAAATCGTTCGAATAGTAATGTACACGTTTTACTTCAATGGGCCATGCATAACCCAATCTTTCCCGGGCCGGTTACTTGTGACCGACGTCCCACTATACCACGGTGCATTCCTACATGGGTGCGCTAAAGACATCGATGGTGGAACTCGTCTAGGTTTTGCGGCATGTCCTAAGACCAACTCGGCTTAGGGAGTCCGTCCTCAATACGAGAAAGCCATCGTTGTTGGTATAGACCCTAATAGACCGACCGAGACTTAGACTAAGAGCATACATGGTGTCGTTATACTGTTTCCGTGACTACATGCTACTTGGTCCGTGTCTCATCCTTTTTTCAAAAAACCGAGTTTTCAAAAAAACTTGCATCTTTTTCGAAAACTATCCATTTTTTTCAAACTCGGAAAGCTACCGAATTTAGGACTTATGATTTTGACTCAAAATAGCCTATTTTTAGCCGGTATGTTGTCCAAAACTTTTCAAAAATTCGAAAATCTCGGCCCGAAGACACCTTTTTTTCGATTTTCAAAAAAAGATCGGGCCATCCTATCCGACTTTGCTCGGTTTTCAAATTCAAATCCTCTTTTTAGACCTTCTTCTTCTTAGGACTTCCCGTATTTAGCAGTGTCGGGTCTTGTCATAAGTAGTAAGAGTCTATAGCGTCGAAACTCCGTCGATCTTACATCACGGGTTTCCACCCCATCCCCAAGTCCGCCTTATTAGTCAAGGCACGGCCCACCTACGTAGGACAAACTCCTACAAAGGGAAGCCCACTTACACAATCGAGTCCAAAGTCTGGGTTTAGCTCACACGTAGGTCTTTCTTCACACGGGACTAGGCCCATTCTACCGAAATCCTAAAGAAAGCCCACCATCCACGAGTCACCCGTCTAGGAGTCGGTCTTCAGCCTCACTCGGGGCTACCCTTTAGCGTAGCGATCAATCACGGTTACTCTAAGGGTCAGGTCTTACACGTGTTGTCTCACGTATCCCACTTTCGAGTCACTTATGTGTCACACCATCTGAGTCATGTCTAAGCCCTTAGTCTCACTTGGGGGCTATTCTCCGACGGAGCGATTAATCACAGTCACTCCGAGAATCATACCCCGCACATTTGTCTTAGGAGAGTCTAACCCGAGTCAAACTTGAGTCGTCTCTCCTCCCGCGCTATTTCCTATGCCTTGGTCTATTTGAGTTCCGAAGCAACTTTCCTGATTACGCGGTATTCTTACAGACAGACCGCCCTTCACCCGAACCATGACTAAGGACTCCATTGATCAACTGACCACCTCGTTGGCCAAGATCCAAGATCAACTGAACCAGATGAGGGGAGACCAAACCGCCATTGCCACCCGTTTGAGTACCTTGGAACAAAGGACTCCTAAGGTCGGGAATGAAACCACTGGGCCCATAGCTGAACTGGCCAACGCAGTCCGCAAGCTGGAGGAACAGGTCCACCTGTCGACCAACAATTCAATCCATACGAAAAATGCTCGTTCCTATTCACCTTTGACCGACGAGCTGCCCGCTAACCTCAACCTGACGGGCCTACCAATGTTCGACGGGACTGAAGACCCGGTATTACATATCCGGGCTTTCAAAGAATTCATGGCCATCAAAGGAGTGAAGTCAACCATGTTCAAGCACCTGTTTGCTTCCTCCCTCGAGAAGCACCCGAAAGCCTGGTACTACAGGCTTGACCCCAAGAAGTACAAGACTTGGGATGACGTGGCGACGGAATTCGCTCGGAATTATGCCGATAATACCGAGATCCAGACCACGATGCGTACTTTAGAAGTCATGGCCCAAGAGCCCAAGGAAGGTTTCACTAAGTACTTTCAAAGGTGGAGGGCCGAGAGTGTGAAGTTGGTAGACAAGCCCAACGAGAAGACACTAGTGGAGGCGTTCATCAACAACCTCCTACCTTCCTACCGCATCCATCTTAGGTATGCCGGCATTTCCAACTTTGCAGTGCTTACCGAAATGGGCACCAGGATTGAAGATGATCTTCGACACAATGAAGATCTGGGTGAAGTTTCTACTGGACATCTACTTGAGTCCTTAGAGGCCGAAGACTACTGACGACATTATCCGAGAGTCTAGATTTGGTTTAAGTCCTAGCCTGAGTCCGAGTCTAGGATCACTATTTTCTGTCAAAGTAAGAGTCATTTGCATTCTGTCTTCCTTTCACATTTTCAATAAAATCAGCTTTTCTATTTTCTCATATATTTCCTTACGTGTTTCCGAGAACATGGTGAATACCATCATACACTGTGAGCACATGCACGTGACTATTATAGGCACATCTATAATGACTGCAGAAAACCGAGCCCGTGTTTTCCTTTTACCTGTTCCATGTCTGACATAGAAAGCCACATAAACACCCTTAGTAGGAGCGGTATCGAATCCTATGACGAATCTAGGTAGTCTCCTAGTTTGGGTCCAAGACGGGAGACAAGCCCATTTCCCACAATAAACACTCATCCGATAAGATCAACCGATCCCTACCTTTGGTATTAGTCCAACCAAAATTCAAAAAACCCATGACCGGGGCTGAGAGGTCAACCAAAATTCAAAAAACCCATGACCGGGGCTGAGAGGTCAACCAAAATTCAAAAAACCCATGACCGGGGCTGAGAGGTCAACCAAAATTCAGGAAACCCATGACCGGGGCTGAGAGGTCAACCAAAAGTCAAGAAACCCATGACCGGGGCTGAGAGGTCAACCAACATTCAAAAAAAAAACCCCATGACCGGGGCTAAGAGGTCAACCAACAAAAATTCAAAAAAAAACCCCTGACCGGGGCTAAGAGGTCAATAAAAAAAATCAAATACCCATGACTGTGGTCAACGGTCAACTCAAGTGAAAATCCTTTGACCGGGGTACGGTCAAATTCAAAATTATCGATACCATCCAATAGGGGAGTGACAGTCAAGCTGGTCAGCTAGCACCACATCTAGCCTTCCCACATTATAACCCTCAAGACCTTCCCAAGACCTAGGCTAGAGACAGCCCGGAATTTTGAGGATTCAAGCTCCATAGGATACCCTAACCATTAGGGCCAGACATGGAAATCAGATCCCGCATTATCAAACCTACCCCGATCGAAGTTCGAGTCATTATTACTCGACTTCCCTCTTTCCTACCACATTACAATACCTTACCCTCGAAGCCTTAGCTCCACAAAAATCGAGCTCCAGATTTCGAACCATCAAAGCCACTTACTTCCTAGCATCACATTTCCAAAAACATCTAAACCAGTTACCAGCCCCAAACACGGGAATTCAACTTGCAGTCGGCATAAAACATGCCCAAATAGTTCACACCACCTCTGGGGGCTACCTCGGAGAACGCTCACAGTCACAGGATCAACATCCTAACTATTCTAGCCCTTTGATCAAGGCATCATTGGGAGCACACCTAGCCTAACCATCACTATGGCTAGTTACACACCAAGCCCTAATAAACTAGGCACCATAATACATCTTTCAACACTGAACTATGGCTTGGTTTGACTACACGTGAATACGTAGGCAGCCTTTCAACAAAGGCACAACCACCCACATTGACACAAATTCAAAAAGCATCATCATTCCGGTCACGACACGGTCATGTTCTCAACACCTAGCTTTGTTGTCCCGGGGGCTTCTCTTAGGCAGAAGTTCTCCATCCATTCACATAATCCAATATACCTTCAAAATCTAGCCTCCTTTCTTTAGTGAGTCCTAGTACTCGGCCCAGTCGAAGGCAAGAATCTGTCAGAGGCTCGAAGCAACACCCACTTTGGGAATGTGCCCTAAAAATCAAAAATCCAAAAGAACACCAGTCTACGGCGTTGCTACCACAAAGCCCTGTCGTACGGAAACAGTCTCATCTTTCCCATTCCGAGGATTCGACCATGTTGCCACTCGCCTAGGCTACGGAATAGCGCAACTTAAGAGTCTTGTCATCTTAGGTGGCCCATCCCCCTACCGACTCACGGTCTAACCCTTAGAGAGTCCAAGTTGTATCTGTCAACTCATCCTCTCGCATCCAGAATCGAGTCTGTCGGCATACAGGCCTAATCAGAGGATTCTAGGAGTCCGTGTCAGAATCTGATCAGAAATCAAGTCATCCCAAACATTCCTTTTCTTCCAAATTTTTCAAAATTTCCGCCATTTTCAAAAAATTCGGTTTTTCCAAAAAAAAATCAACCAAAAATCATTTTCTTCCCCAGCACGAGTCGATGTTTTATCTCTATGTTGCATGCAAAATAGACAGGTATCCCAAGACTCCCGGAGAATTCTCAAAGTTCTCAATGAAAATTCAAGCAACATTTTCGCTGAGGAATCGGATGTATAATTAAGCGGTACATCCGCAGCTTCTAATAGAGGCTCCCGCGCAATTCAAAGATGGGACGTATCAGTAAGCGGTACACCCATACCCTCCAAGGCAAACTCCCACGCAATTTCAAGATGGAGATTGTCTGTAAACAGATAAACCCAAGACTTTTTTAGTAGAAAGTCCCCGCGCCGTTATTGACATCTATCCAGGTATGATTTCTATCTTATTGCTGGCGAGCCCTTCACACAAGTCTAATGGACTCTAAACGACCCGATCGGAAGTCTGCCAGGTCTTAATCCTCGATTGGCCTGGTAGCTACTTTGACTTTCGCCTTGTCCAAGGCTCAATCAGAGTGGGGGCTCTGTAGACACCCACATTTTGACCGCCAGGTGTCTATAGTAGGTCCCGCCAAACACCCGATGATGATCGGACGCAAACATGCTTTAATGACTCGGATATGGGCTCGAAATCATGGACATTTGGTTTAGGCTTATTACGGAGTACAAATCTTACAAAACCAACCTCAAATCCAGGCCCAGTGGGTCGTTTCAAGTCAAATGAGACTAATTTGGGTCGATTCCGACACCGGGGGTAAAACCGTCTTTTAGCGACCGAGTCAAACCCGGTCAAAGATATTTTTTCCCGAGTCACACGAGCTGGCCGTGACACTACACGGCTGATTCACCACAAAAAATCATCTTCAAATAATAATCAAATCCGTTTAAAGATAGAATTCGATCTCAAGTAGGAATTCTATCCGGAAACCGAATCAGACATCGACCGAGCTCCAAATACTCGGCCGAGACAGCCGAATACTCGGCCAACACTCCCCAACCAGCTGAATACTTGACTTCTCCCCTAAGAAACGAGAAGTTTATTCCCTTACGAACTCTCGTATTTCCTATCCAAACCGGTATTTCTTGCCACACAAGCAAGGCTACCCCGACTCCTATAAATAGGACCTCATATTCAACACAAAAAACACATGAAACACCAAGAATTCCAACACACCATAATTATTAGACATACATACTCGATATATAGCAAAAAATAGTCTCGACACACGTCCGAAGGAATCCCGAAGTAGCTTCAAAAGTCCGTCCAAACCGGCCGAACCCGACGCCTCTCACACACATAAATCCGCACCACCTTAACTCACCCGCATCATCTCGACGCTCCCGTGCCTAAGCCACCGTCCGACGAGCTCTATACCGAGAAAGTAAAGCATGTAGGTTGAGGGTGTAAATCAAACCCGATTCTTCTCCTTTCTCTCTCTCTCACGTCTTTCTCCCCTCTTTTCGTCCGTCTTTTTTTATTTTTCATCGATCGTTTCGCATTATTAATATTGGTCGTTTGTCTCATCATATTTTTATTTATTTTCGATGATAAAAACTATTTTTTATAACGTTCTTAAAATACGATACCGATTCTCTAATCGAATATCGTATCTACAAGAACTAAATTAAATTAATTTTCGTTGAGGTTCATAAAATCATTACCCTTTTTTTAAAACAAAATTCGATGATTTTAAACGCGGAGAGAATTAATATAGTTTTCGTTCAAAAACTCTTTTTTTACTTTTTTTCGTTCAAATAAAATGTTTTTTTCAAAACTTTTTTATAAAATTATTCCGATTATTAGATATCGATTTCATAATCGAATACGACGAATATCGAAAATATAAGTCGAGTATAAATTAATCCATATTTGTACGCGATTTATAAAAATTAACGATTTTTCGAACAAAATAAAAAAACCCGAACAGGCTGTCACGCGAGTCGCGCGCCTGTCAGGCGACTCGCGCCATAGCCTGCTCGGCCGAGTCCCTTATTTTTTTTCGTTTCTTCGCTTTTCTATTTTTAATTCTTTTCGAACCTTATATTAAAATGCGACTTTCGCGACATATTTTAATAAATACTTTTTTTTCGACCTCGGTCAACACGTGTTAATCAATCACGTGTCATGAAATCTTTTCTAAAATCATGCATATTATTTATTTACATCTTTATTCAATTTATTCATCGTTACTAACTCGTTTTCTCGTGTTTGTAGCTTTTTATTTGTTTTTATCGTTTTATTAGACTAAAACGAACTCACATGCTAAAATAACTTTGACGTTATTAGTTTAATATGCATTAAATGACTTAGCAACCCAGGTCATTTATTTATTTTTCTCACATGCTTAGGAAAATAATGTTTGCATATCATTCAACCGTCGAACTAACCCGTGTACACCAAAAACGAACGATATCTTAGTAAAGGCCGCTATGTGCGGGCGGGGTTGGGTGTTCTTAGTGAACTTCCCAACACGTACCCTCACCCCTTACACAGAACCATGGTTTCCGGATGTCCGAATCCATTGGCAACGAGAGTCATTCAATACACGATATCCGATAATGTCGGTATCGGTATCGTAATGCAAAGGGACAAGCCCAATAAACTCTGACATCGGAAATGGGCTGTATTTTGTATACGGCCCACTACGACATAGAGTGGGCTCGAATGGTTCCGAATAACCACAAAATTCGGTGGCGACTCCTACTTCGATTTAAATTTCAATTTGACCATCTCATATGGAGATTCATTCGCCTCCCCAAACCCTCGCGTGGCCGCGTCGGGGTGGACCTATGTCATGTCCACAAAAGGGTTTAGGGTTGGATTAGGCGAACCCGCTTCGCGGCTCCGCCTAATCCAACCCTAAACCCTTTTCCTTATTCAAGGTCACTAAACCCGCAACAAACTGAACCCTAAGAGGGTATTGGTGAACCCTGTCGTGGATGTGATTCAAAGATGGGGCACTGAATCTTAAGAGTAGGGTACTGCATAAGACGGGACGGAAAAGGGTTTAGGGTTGGATTAGGCGAACCCGCTTCGCGGCTCCGCCTAATCCAACCCTAAACCCTTTTCCTTATTCAAGGTCACTAAACCCGCAACAAACTGAACCCTAAGAGGGTATTGGTGAACCCTGTCGTGGATATGATTCAAATATGGGGCACTGAACCTTAAGAGTAGGGTACTGCATAAGACGGGACGGAAAAGGGTTTAGGGTTGGATTAGGCGAACCCGCTTCGCGGCTCCGCCTAATCCAACCCTAAACCCTTTTCCTTATTCATGGTCAATAAACCCGCAACAAATTGAACCCTAAGAGAGTATTGGTGAACCCTGTCGTGGATGTGATTCAAAGAGGGTTATGTACAGCTGATATAGAATTATGTACAATGATGTCCTAAGATTGGTTATGCACAGTTGATATTGAATTATGTACCATGATGTCCTCAAATGGGTTATGTACAGCTGATATAGAAATATGTACAATGATGTCTTAAATGGGTTATGTACAGCTGATATAGAATTATGTACCTTATATAATGACCCTACGTCCTGTACATAATAATGAATACAGTGTACATAATTATTTAGGAAGATATACAGTTTGCATTGTGTTTTTAATTAAAAATATGATATACATAATTATGAATACAGTGTATATAATTAATTATTTAGTATCTGTACATTTTCAGTCTAAGATGTAAATAGATGAGTTATGTACAACTAATATAGAATTATGTACAATGATGTCCTCAGATAAATTATGTACAGCTGATATAGAATTATGTACAATGATGTCCTAAGATTGGTTATGTACAATTGATATTGAATTATGTACCATGATGTCCTCAAATGGGTTATGTACAGCTGATATAGAAATATGTACAATGATGTCCTCAAATGGGTTATGTACAGTTGATATAGAATTATGTACCTTATATAATGACCCTACGTCCTGTACATAATAATGAATATAGTGTACATAATTATTTAGGAAGATATACAGTTTGCATTGTTGTTTTTTAATTAAAAATATGATATACATAATTATGAATACAGTGTATATAACTAATTATTTAGTATCTGTACATTTTCAGTCTAAGATGTAAATAGATGAGTTATGTACAACTAATATAGAATTATGTACAATGATGTCCTCAGATAAATTATGTACAGCTGATATGAAAATATATACATTATCTAATGACAAATATGTACATAATGAGTTATAAACGTAATTACAACTGATATGTAAATATATACATTACATAATGACCTATATACTATACTTTGTAAATTGTTACAAGCGCAACAAAATTTCTACTTTAAGATGTAACTAGATGAGTTATGTACAACTAATATAGAATTATGTCTAGTGATTTCCTCAGATGGATTATGTACAACTGATATCAAAATATCAACATTATTCAGTGACAAATATGTACATCATAAGTTATCAAAATAATTCAGCAGAGAATCAGTAGAGAATCTACGTAATTCTTGATAATCGATTGTCTACTTGGATCAGCAGGTTCATAATCAGTTTTCTATAAACGAATTGTTCAGGATTACAATCAAATCTGCAAGTGACAATGACGACAATCAAATCAAGAACAGAAATCGTTGATAATCAAGCATAGAATTCCTTGATAATCAAGAACATAATTCGTAAAATCAATTCTACGAACGAATTTACAAAGTGAACAAAATGAAATCTGCAACTTAAATGATGATAATCGAATGATGAAGATCTGCAATTGAAATGATGAAGACGCTCGATTTTACGAGTGAGCACAATTCTTAGGATCGATATTAACTTAAGTATATAATATTCTATTAGGATCGGACTTCGTAGAATTTCCGACATCTTTTTGTACTACCGGTGCGGTGGTGTTCAGCTACGTGATTAGGATCGGACTTTGTAGAATTAGCTAGGTAAGGTTTTCCTTACTTAGAATATGTTAATATTATAATGCATATATATATATATATATAGATCTAGGATCCTTTGAGGCAGCTCTACTCGCCGCACCCATTGAGGCACAATCTCAACCATTAGATTAAATTCAAATTAAAGGCTAAGATTAAAACAAAAACTCATACATAAAAAAAATTCCTTTTTTTCCCGGGGGAAAAAATCGATATTTTTCAGAAATTTTTTTTTTTTTTTCCGGGAAAAAAAAATAATTTCGGAATATTTTTTTCCATAATTTTTTTTTTTTTTTCGAAAAAAAAAAATCCGATTATTTTTTTCTAAAAAAAAAAAATCCGAAAAAAAAAATTCGGAATTTAAAATAAAATTGGTGTATATAAAAACAATTTCAGTGTACATAATAACTGTTTTAAGGTATATAGCAATTCTATTATATCAAATAATTAAGTACATATGCCAATTATTTCACTGTATATATGTTGATTAATTGGTGTACATAGTAAATATTTGAGTGTATATAACAATAACTATTTTCCTGTATATATATTTAGTTCTTAAGTGTATATATATATTTAGTGAGTTTAATAGCGTATATAATGAGTTTTTTAGTGTATATAACAGTTATTTTGATGTATGTTCCATTGTTGATTAACTGATGTACATATTAATTATTTGGGTGTATATAACAATTATTTTACTGTATATATTGAGTTCTTAAGTGTATATATGCAGTGAGTTTAATAGCGTATATAATGAGTTTTTTTAGTGTATATAACAGTTATTTTGATGTATGTTCCATTGTTGATTAATTGGTGTACATAATAACTATTTGAGTGTATATAACATTTTTTTATTTAAGTGTATATATAACATTTTTTTACTGTATATATTGAGTTCTTAAGTGTGTGTATATGTGGACATGACAAAGGTCCACCCCGACGCGGCCACGCGCGGGTTTGGGGAGGCGAATGAATCTCCATATGAGATGGTCAAATTGAAATTTAAATCGAAGTTGGAGTCGCCACCGAATTTTATGGTTATTCGGAACCGTTCGAGCCCACTCTATGTCGTAGTGGGCCGTATACAAAATACGGCCCATTTCCGATGTCAGAGTTTATTGGGCTCGTCCCTTTGCAGTTCGATACCGATGCCGACTTGATCGGTTAATCGTATATTGAATGACTCTCGTTGCCAATGGTTTCGGACATCCGGAAACCACGGTTCTGAGTAAGGGGTGAGGGTACGTGTTGGGAAGTTCACTAAGAACACCCAACCCCGCCCGCACATTAGCGGCCTCTACTAGGATATCGAATGATTTTTTAATACGCGCATTAGTAATACGATGAATGATATGCAAACATTGTTTTTCCTAAACATGCGAGGAATTGAATGGATTGCTAAGTCGGTTTAATGCAACTAAAATTAACGTCAAAGTTGTTTTAGCATGTGAGATTCATTTTAGTATAATAAAACAAACGATGAAAAAGATATGAATTTGCTACAAAAGATGAACAAACGAGTTAGTATCGATTTGTAAATAATAATATAGCAAATAAAATAAATATACGAGATCGAGAAAATAAATATTAATCGAAATATGAAAAATATAGCTAAAAACGCTGTTTTGTATAAAAAACGAAGTTCGAAAAATAATAAAAAAAACGAGAAACGAGCCGCGTTTTCATTCGGCCGCGCGGCTCGCCCGGGACGCGCGCGACTCGCGTCCCGGTCTGTTTTCGGGACTGATTTTTTAAAAGTTCGACGCTTTTATTAAATCACGTACAAATATTGCATAATTTGTACTCGATCTAATATTTTCGATATTCGTTATATTCGATAATTGACTACGAAATCAATATCAAATACTCGGAATAGTTTTAGAAAAGATATAAATATTAGAAATCGTTTCTTAGAATAATAAAATAAAACGAACGAAAAAGCTAAAAAAAAGACCCGGGTTTCAGGCCCGTGCGCGAGTCGCCTGGGAGTGGCGCGACTCGCGTGCGGGTCTGCCCGATTTTATTTTTTTGTTCGAAATTGCTAATTTTGATAAATCGCGTAGAAAATATGAATTAATTTATACTCGATTCATGTTTTTCGATATTCGTCGTACCCGATATTTGATTATGAAATCGATATCGAGTATTCGGAATGAATAAAAAAAAGTTTTGTAAAAAGAAGTTTGAACGAGAATAAGATGTAACGATTTTTAACATCTTCGAGATTTTAATATAATTCTTTTCGATATAATATTCGATTATAGAGAATCGATATCATATTTTTAAGAATGTTTGAAAATAGTTTTTAAATAGTATCGATATTAGAAAAAAAAAGCGACGACCAGTACCGACCCATAAAAAATAAGACGGACGAGGAGGAGAAGAGAAGAAAAAGGAGAAATCGGGTTTTGTTACACCCTCAACCTACATGCTTCTGTTTACTCGGATCGGGGCTCGTCGGGACGTGGCTTGGGCACAAGAGCGTCGAGTAGATGTCGGTGAGTTATGGTGGTTCGGTTTGGTCGTGAAGGGTGTCGGGTATAGAGCCGGATTTCCTTCGGGTTTTGGACGAGATCTCGGTTCCTCGGTGCCTAGTTTTTATGCTTGTATGAATGTGTGTGTATGGATGTCGATTTCTATATTTGATGCTATGAGTTTATGAGAATAATTGATGTTGTCGATGTCTTGAAAAGTGTGTGTGCAAGGGGCTATTTATAGGGAGTTCCCGACCTTGGCTAGGAGAGTTTGAACTACCGCTTAGGATAGGAAATGTAAGAAGCTGAAAGGCATGAGAATTCCACTTGCTTGTCGAAGAATCAAGGGAACACGGCTGGAAGAGGGCTGCTCGGCCGAGTGTTTGCACTCGGTCGGGTGTTTGAATCGGTTTTCGGATAGGATTCCTACTTGAGATCGAATTCCATCCTTAAACGGATTTGTTTAATATTTTGTGTAGCTGATTTTTCGTAGGATTGGAGTACGAATCAGCCGTGTGAGGTGTCACGGCTGACTCACGTGTCTCGGGAAAATCTTTGACCGGGTTTTGACTCGGTCGCTAAAAGACGGTTTTACTCCTGGTGTCGGAATCTACCCAAATTAGTCTTATTTGACTCGAAACGACCCACTGGGCCTGATTTTGAGGTTGGTTTTGTGAGATATGTACTCCATAATGAGCCCAAGCCAAATGCCAATGATTTTGAGCCCGTTTCTGAGTATTTGAAGCACGTTTGCGTCCGATCATCATCGGGTGTTTGTCGGAAACTGCTATAGACACCTGACGGTCAAAATGTGGGTGTCTACAGAGCCCCCACTCTGACTGAGGTTTGGACAAGGCGAAAGTCAGAGTAGCTACCAGTCCAATCAAAGATTAAGACCTGGCAGGCTTCCGGTCGGGTCGTTTAAGGTCCATTAGACCTGCGTAAAGGGCCCGCCAGCCGGAGACTAGAAATGTACCTGAGTTGATGATGATAACTCCGTGGGGAATTGGACTTGTCGTATAAGTCTATGCCGCTGGGGAGTTATGTGAAATGCGCGGTCTTGAATTGTACTTGTATAAGTTACATAAAATTTTGCATGCAACATGTAGGTGGAACAAATATGACTCGCGCTGGGGAATAAAAATGATTTTTGCTTAGTTTTGAAATCGAAGTCCTGAAAACAACTCACGTGCTAGGAAATAGGTTTTCAAAACTGAAATGGGTAGAAAAGAAATTTGCAATTTAAATAGACCGAAATTTGACCTTGTCGAAAAGGGTTTTCTCAAATGGCTAAGTTTTGCAGATTTTAGAGAATGAGAATTTGAAGGGAGAGACCTATGGACAGACTCGACGCTGGGCGTGACCGGACGAGTTGACAGAACGACTGGACTCTCGAGGGGTTGGATCGTGACTCGGTAGGGGGGTGGGCCACCTAACAATGCAAGACTCTTAAGTTCCGCTATTTCTTAGCCTAGGCGAGTGGCAACATGGTCGAACATCAAAGTGGGATAGATATGCTATTCGGGGTTGCAGTAGTCTGTAATGAGACTGTTGTAGTCTAGTGCTCTCCTGGATTTTTGATTTTTGGGTACATTTCCAAAGTTGGTATTGCCTCGAGTCCTGAAAGATTCTTGTCTTCGACTGAGCCGAGTACTATGACACACTACAGAAAGAAGGCTAGATTTTTTGAATTTATATGGATTTTGTGAGTGGATGGAGGTTTTCTGCCTAAGAGAAGCCCCCTGGACGATAAAGCTAGCTGTTGAGAACATGACGGTGTCGTGACCGGAATGATGGTGCTTTTTTAATGTGTGTCAATGTGGGTGGTTGTGCCTCTGTTGAAAGGCTGCCTACGTATTCACGTGTAGTGAAATCAAACCATGCCGTAGTTCAGTGATTGAAAGATTATGGTGCCTAGTCTAATAGGACTTTGTGTGTAACTAGCCATAACAATGGTGCAGGCTAGGTGCATTCCCAATGATGTCTTGATCAAAGGGCTAGAATGGTTAGGATATTTATCCTGTGACTGTGAGCGTTCTCCGGGATAGCCCCCAGAGGTGGTGTGAACTATTTGGGCATGTTCTATGCTGACCGCAGGTTGAATTCCCGTGCTTGGGGTTGGTAACTGGTTTGAATGAGAAGAATTGGGATGGGATTTGACGAGTTCTGCTCCCGAGGATTTTAACGAGTTTTGCTCTCGGGGATTTTAACGAGTTTTGCTCTCGGGGAATTTAACGAGTTTTGCTCTCGAGGATTTGACGAGTTTCGCTCTTGGGATTGTGTATGATTAGATAAGGGATTTGACGAGTTTTGCTCTCGGGTCTTTGACGAGTTTTGATCTCGGGTCTTTGACGAGTTATGATCTCGGGTTTGCATATGGTGATTGTGAATTTTGTTATGTAAAGGGGAAGTCGAGTAAAATGGCTCGAACTTTGACCGAGATATGTTTGATGATGCGGGATCTGGTTTCCATGTCTGGCCCTAATGGTTAGGGGTATCCTATGGAGCTTGAATCCTCAAAATTATGGGCTGTCTTTAGCCTGGGTCTCGGGAAGGTCTTGAGGGTTGTAATGTTGGAAGGCTAAATGTGGTGTTAGTTGACCAGCTTGATTGTTTCTACCTTATTGGATGGTATGAGTATTGATCTTGAGTGGACCGTTGACCACGGTCATGGGCATTTGAATATTTTTTTGTTGGTTGACCTCTTAGCCCCGGTCATGGGATCTTCATTTGCGTTGATCGTTCTGGTCGTGGATGCTCTTTTTTATGATGACCTGCTTTTTTGTTTTGGCCTTTTGCTTCTTTCCTGGATTTTTGATTTCTTTTCGTCCAGTTTTTTTTTTGTCGGTCAGACTAACACCTAAGGTAGGGATTGGTTAGTCTTATTGGATGAGTGTTTATTGTGGGAAATGGGCTTGCCTCCCGTCTTGAACCCAAACTAGGAGACTACCTAAATTCGTCATTGGATTCGATACCGCTCCTGCTAAGTGTAGTTTTGTGACTTTCTATGTCAGACATGGAACATGTAAAGGAAAGCACGGGTCTCGATTTCCTGCAGTCATTATAGATGTGCCTATAATAGTCACGTGCATGTGCTCAGAGTGTATGACGGTGTTCATCACGTTCTCGGAAACACATAAAGAAAGTATATATGAGAAAGAATATTGAAAGCTGATTTTATTGAATTTTGAAAAAGAGGACAGAATGCAAAAGACTCTGACTCTGACTTTGACTTTGACTTTGGAAGAAATAGCACATCCTAGACTCGGACTCAGACTCGGACTTAAATCAAATCCGGACTCTCGGATGATGTGGTCAATTCAGCTTCTAAGGACTCAAGCTGATGTCCAGTATAGCCTTCAGTAGAAGCTTCACCCTGATCTTCATTATGTCGAAGATCGTCTTCAATCCTAATGCCCATTTCGGTAAGCACTGCAAAGTTGGAAATGCCGGCATACCTAAGATGGACGCGGTAAGAAGGTAGGAGGTTGTTGATGAATGCCTCCACTAGTGTCTTCTCGTTGGGCTTGTCTACCAACTTCACACTTTCGGCCCTCCACCTTTGAAGGTACTTGGTGAAACCTTCCTTGGGCTCTCGGGCCATGATTTCCAAAGTACGCATCGTGGTCTGGATCTCGGTATTATCGGCATAATTCCGAGCGAATTCCGTCGCCACGTCATCCCAAGTCTTGTACTTCTTGGGGTCAAGCCTGTAGTACCAGGCTTTCGGGTGCTTCTCGAGGGAGGAAGCAAACAGGTGCTTGAACATGGTTGACTTCACTCCTTTGATGGCCATGAATTCTTTGAAAGCCCGGATATGTAATACCGGGTCTTCAGTCCCGTCGAACATTGGTAGGCCCGTCAGGTTGAGGTTAGCGGGCAGCTCGTCGGTCAAAGGTGAATAGGAACGAGCATTTTCCGTATCGATTGAATTGTTGGTCGACAGGTGGACCTGTTCCTCCAGCTTGCGGACTGCGTTGGCCAGTTCAGCTATGGGCCAGTGGTTTCATTCCCGACCTTAGGAGTTCTTTGTTCTAAGGCACTCAAACGGGTGGCAATGGCGGTTTGGTCTCCCCTTATCTGGTTCAGTTGATCTTGGATCTTGGCCAACGAGGCGGTCAGTTGATCAATGGAGTCCTTAGTCATGGTTCAGGTGAAAGGCGACCTGTCTGTAAGAACACCGCGTAATTAGGAAAGTTGCTTCGGAACTCAAGTACACCAAGGCATAGGAAATAGCGCGGGAGGAGAGACGACTCCAGTTTGACTCGGGTTAGACTCTCCTAAGACAAATGTGTAGGATATGATCCTCAGAGTGACCGTGATTAATCGCTCCGTCGGAGAATAGCCCCCAAGTGGGATCGAAAATTTGGTTTGAGACTCGAGTGCCGGACGAGTGACCCTTAGACGTAAGGGTCACGAACCTTTTGTTATAGGGTTATGCCTTGTAAAAGGTTGACTCGAAAAAGACACTTAGACGGGCGACTCGTGAAAGGTGGGCCTCCTTTAGGATCCAGCTGTGTGGGCTGGGCCTTGTTCGAAAGGAGGTTCACGTGAGACGTTCCCCAGACTTTGGACTCGATTTGTGTAAACGGGTCAACCTTTGTAGGAGTATGTCCTACGTAGGTGGGCCTTGCCTTAATCTAATAAGGCGGACTGGGATAGGGACGAAATCCGTGATATAAGATCGACGGAGTTTCGACGCTAGAGACCTTGACGACTTAAGACACGACCCGACAATGCTAAATACGGGAAGCCCTAAGAAAAGGAAGATTTTGAAATTGAATTTTTGAAAGCCCGAAGAAATTCGGGGAGGGAAACCCGGCCTTTTTCGAGAAAACGGAAAAGGTGGGCCGGGTGGCGGGTTTGAAAAGTTTCGAAAATATTTTCGAGTTTTAAAAAGGGCATAATACCGGCTAAAAAATAGGCTATTTTGAGTAAAATCGTGGATCCTAAATTCGGTATAAGTCCCGGGTTTTGAAATTGGATATTTTGAAAAGGATGCTATTTTGAAAAAGACGGTTTTTGAAAAACGACTTGTAAATCAGGTAGCACGTAGTCATGGAAACAGTATAACGACACCATGTATGCTCTAATTCTAAGTCTCGGTCAGTCTGTAAGGGTCTATACCAGTGTACACAGCCTATCGCTAATCGGGGCGGACTTCCTAAGTCGAGTTGAGCTTAGAACATGCCGTAAAACCCATACGAATCGGCTAATGGACACCTTCGACATATCCAATTTGGACTACATCGATAGTATAGTGGGACGTCGGTCACCAGTGCCGGCCCGGGAAAATATGGGGTTATGCATGAACCGTAAAACTAAAACGCGTATTGTACTAGTCAAACGATTTCTATTCGAGTCTCACCCTGAGGATGCTGAAGGTCAGTAACGTATCAGCTAATCCCCAGCGGAGTCGCCAAATTGTGGACATGACATAGGTCCACCCCGACGCGGCCACGCGCGGGTTTGGGGAGGCGAATGAATCTCCATATGAGATGGTCAAATTGAAATTTAAATCGAAGTTGGAGTCGCCACCGAATTTTATGGTTATTCGGAACCGTTCGAGCCCACTCTATGTCGTAGTGGGCCGTATACAAAATACGGCCCATTTCCGATGTCAGAGTTTATTGGGCTCGTCCCTTTGCAGTTCGATACCGATGCCGACTTGATCGGTTAATCGTATATTGAATGACTCTCGTTGCCAATGGTTTCGGACATCCGGAAACCACGGTTCTGAGTAAGGGGTGAGGGTACGTGGTGGGAAGTTCACTAAGAACACCCAACCCCGCCCGCACATTAGCGGCCTCTACTAGGATATCGAATGATTTTTTAATACGCGCGTTAGTAATACGATGAATGATATGCAAACATTGTTTTTCCTAAACATGCGAGGAATTGAATGGGTTGCTAAGTCGGTTTAATGCAACTAAAATTAACGTCAAAGTTGTTTTAGCATGTGAGATTCGTTTTAGTATAATAAAACAAACGATGAAAAAGATGAACAAACGAGTTAGTATCGATTTGTAAATAATAATATAGCAAATAAAATAAATATACGAGATCGAGAAAATAAATATTAATCAAAATATGAAAAATATTGCTAAAAACCCTGTTTTGTATAAAAAAACGAAGTTCGAAAAATAATAAAAAAACGAGAAACGAGCCGCGTTTTCATTCGGCCGCGCGGCTCGTCCGGGACGCGCGCGACTCGCGTCCCGGTCTTTTTTCGGGACTATTTTTTGAAAGTTCGACGCTTTTATTAAATCACGTACAAATATTGCATAATTTGTACTCGATCTAATATTTTCGATATTCGTTATATTCGATAATTGACTACGAAATCAATATCAAATACTCAGAATAGTTTTAGAAAAGATATAAATTTTAGAAATCGTTTCGTAGAATAATAAAATAAAACGAACGAAAAAGCTAAAAAAAGACCCGGGTTTCAGGCCCGTGCGCGAGTCGCCTGGGAGTGGCGCGACTCGCGTGCGGGTCTGCCCGATTTTATTTTTTTGTTCGAAATTGCTAATTTTGATAAATCGCGTAAAAAATATGAATTAATTTATACTCGATTCATGTTTTTCGATGTTCGTCGTACCCGATATTTGATTATGAAATCGATATCGAGTATTCGGAATGAATAAAAAAAAGTTTTGTAAAAAGAAGTTTGAACGAGAAAAAGATGTAACGATTTTTAACATCGTCGAGATTTTAATATAATTCTTTTCGATATAATATTCGATTATAGAGAATCGATATCATATTTTTAAGAATGTTTGAAAATAGTTTTTAAATAGTATTGATATTAGAAAAAAAAAAAGCGACGACCAGTACCGACCCATAAAAAATAAGACGGACGAGGAGGAGAAGAGAAGAAAAAGGAGAAATCGGGTTTTGTTACACCCTAAACCTACATGCTTCTGTTTACTCGGATCGGGGTTCGTCGGGACGTGGCTTGGGCACAAGAGCGTCGAGTAGATGTCGGTGAGTTATGGTGGTTCGGTTTGGTCGAGAAGGGTGTCGGGTATAGGGCCGGATTTCCTTCGGGTTTTGGACGAGATATCGGTTCCTCGGTGCCTAGTTTTTATGCTTGTATGAATGTGTGTGTACGGATGTCGAGTTCTATATTTGATGCTATGAGTTTATGAGAATAATTGATGTTGTCGATGTCTTGAAAAGTGTGTGTGCAAGGGGCTATTTATAGGGAGTTCCCGACCTTGGCTAGGAGAGTTTGAACTACCGCTTAGGATAGGAAATGTAAGAAGCTGAAAGGCATGAGAATTCCACTTGCTTGTCGAAGAAGCAAGGGAACACGGCTGGAAGAGGGCTGCTCGGCCGAGTGTTTGCACTCGGTCGGGTGTTTGAATCGGTTTTCGGATAGGATTCCTACTTGAGATCGAATTCCATCCTTAAACGGATTTGTTTAATATTTTGTGTAGCTGATTTTTCGTAGGATTGGAGTACGAATCAGCCGTGTGAGGTGTCACGGCTGACTCACGTGTCTCGGGAAAATCTTTGACCGGGTTTTGACTCGGTCGCTAAAAGACGGTTTTACTCCTGGTGTCGGAATCTACCCAAATTAGTCTTATTTGACACGAAACGACCCACTGGGCCTGATTTTGAGGTTGGTTTTGTGAGATATGTACTCCATAATGAGCCCAAGCCAAATGCCAATGATTTTGAGCCCGTTTCTGAGTATTTGAAGCACGTTTGCGTCCGATCATCATCGGGTGTTTGTCGGAAACTGCTATAGACACCTGACGGTCAAAATGTGGGTGTCTACAGAGCCCCCACTCTGACTGAGGTTTGGACAAGGCGAAAGTCAGAGTAGCTACCAGTCCAATCAAAGATTAAGACCTGGCAGGCTTCCGGTCGGGTCGTTTAAGGTCCATTAGACCTGCGTAAAGGGCCCGCCAGCCGGAGACTAGAAATGTACCTGAGTTGATGATGATAACTCCGTGGGGAATTGGACTTGTCGTATAAGTCTATGCCGCTGGGGAGTTATGTGAAATGCGCGGTCTTGAATTGTACTTGTATAAGTTACATAAAATTTTGCATGCAACATGTAGGTGGAACAAATATGACTCGCGCTGGGGAATAAAAATGATTTTTGCTTAGTTTTGAAATCGAAGTCCTGAAAACAACTCACGTGCTAGGAAATAGGTTTTCAAAACTGAAATGGGTAGAAAAGAAATTTGCAATTTAAATAGACCGAAATTTGACCTTGTCGAAAAGGGTTTTCTCAAATGGCTAAGTTTTGCAGATTTTAGAGAATGAGAATTTGAAGGGAGAGACCTATGGACAGACTCGACGCTGGGCGTGACCGGACGAGTTGACAGAACGACTGGACTCTCGAGGGGTTGGATCGTGACTCGGTAGGGGGGTGGGCCACCTAACAATGCAAGACTCTTAAGTTCCGCTATTTCTTAGCCTAGGCGAGTGGCAACATGGTCGAACATCAAAGTGGGATAGATATGCTATTCGGGGTTGCAGTAGTCTGTAATGAGACTGTTGTAGTCTAGTGCTCTCCTGGATTTTTGATTTTTGGGTACATTTCCAAAGTTGGTATTGCCTCGAGTCCTGAAAGATTCTTGTCTTCGACTGAGCCGAGTACTATGACACACTACAGAAAGAAGGCTAGATTTTTTGAATTTATATGGATTTTGTGAGTGGATGGAGGTTTTCTGCCTAAGAGAAGCCCCCTGGACGATAAAGCTAGCTGTTGAGAACATGACGGTGTCGTGACCGGAATGATGGTGCTTTTTTAATGTGTGTCAATGTGGGTGGTTGTGCCTCTGTTGAAAGGCTGCCTACGTATTCACGTGTAGTGAAATCAAACCATGCCGTAGTTCAGTGATTGAAAGATTATGGTGCCTAGTCTAATAGGACTTTGTGTGTAACTAGCCATAACAATGGTGCAGGCTAGGTGCATTCCCAATGATGTCTTGATCAAAGGGCTAGAATGGTTAGGATATTTATCCTGTGACTGTGAGCGTTCTCCGGGATAGCCCCCAGAGGTGGTGTGAACTATTTGGGCATGTTCTATGCTGACCGCAGGTTGAATTCCCGTGCTTGGGGTTGGTAACTGGTTTGAATGAGAAGAATTGGGATGGGATTTGACGAGTTCTGCTCCCGAGGATTTTAACGAGTTTTGCTCTCGGGGATTTTAACGAGTTTTGCTCTCGGGGAATTTAACGAGTTTTGCTCTCGAGGATTTGACGAGTTTCGCTCTTGGGATTGTGTATGATTAGATAAGGGATTTGACGAGTTTTGCTCTCGGGTCTTTGACGAGTTTTGATCTCGGGTCTTTGACGAGTTATGATCTCGGGTTTGCATATGGTGATTGTGAATTTTGTTATGTAAAGGGGAAGTCGAGTAAAATGGCTCGAACTTTGACCGAGATATGTTTGATGATGCGGGATCTGGTTTCCATGTCTGGCCCTAATGGTTAGGGGTATCCTATGGAGCTTGAATCCTCAAAATTATGGGCTGTCTTTAGCCTGGGTCTCGGGAAGGTCTTGAGGGTTGTAATGTTGGAAGGCTAAATGTGGTGTTAGTTGACCAGCTTGATTGTTTCTACCTTATTGGATGGTATGAGTATTGATCTTGAGTGGACCGTTGACCACGGTCATAGGCATTTGAATATTTTTTTGTTGGTTGACCTCTTAGCCCCGGTCATGGGATCTTCATTTGCGTTGATCGTTCTGGTCGTGGATGCTCTTTTTTATGATGACCTGCTTTTTTGTTTTGGCCTTTTGCTTCTTTCCTGGATTTTTGATTTCTTTTCGTCCAGTTTTTTTTTTGTCGGTCAGACTAACACCTAAGGTAGGGATTGGTTAGTCTTATTGGATGAGTGTTTATTGTGGGAAATGGGCTTGCCTCCCGTCTTGAACCCAAACTAGGAGACTACCTAAATTCGTCATTGGATTCGATACCGCTCCTGCTAAGTGTAGTTTTGTGACTTTCTATGTCAGACATGGAACATGTAAAGGAAAGCACGGGTCTCGATTTCCTGCAGTCATTATAGATGTGCCTATAATAGTCACGTGCATGTGCTCAGAGTGTATGACGGTGTTCATCACGTTCTCGGAAACACATAAAGAAAGTATATATGAGAAAGAATATTGAAAGCTGATTTTATTGAATTTTGAAAAAGAGGACAGAATGCAAAAGACTCTGACTCTGACTTTGACTTTGACTTTGGAAGAAATAGCACATCCTAGACTCGGACTCAGACTCGGACTTAAATCAAATCCGGACTCTCGGATGATGTGGTCAATTCAGCTTCTAAGGACTCAAGCTGATGTCCAGTATAGCCTTCAGTAGAAGCTTCACCCTGATCTTCATTATGTCGAAGATCGTCTTCAATCCTAATGCCCATTTCGGTAAGCACTGCAAAGTTGGAAATGCCGGCATACCTAAGATGGACGCGGTAAGAAGGTAGGAGGTTGTTGATGAATGCCTCCACTAGTGTCTTCTCGTTGGGCTTGTCTACCAACTTCACACTTTCGGCCCTCCACCTTTGAAGGTACTTGGTGAAACCTTCCTTGGGCTCTCGGGCCATGATTTCCAAAGTACGCATCGTGGTCTGGATCTCGGTATTATCGGCATAATTCCGAGCGAATTCCGTCGCCACGTCATCCCAAGTCTTGTACTTCTTGGGGTCAAGCCTGTAGTACCAGGCTTTCGGGTGCTTCTCGAGGGAGGAAGCAAACAGGTGCTTGAACATGGTTGACTTCACTCCTTTGATGGCCATGAATTCTTTGAAAGCCCGGATATGTAATACCGGGTCTTCAGTCCCGTCGAACATTGGTAGGCCCGTCAGGTTGAGGTTAGCGGGCAGCTCGTCGGTCAAAGGTGAATAGGAACGAGCATTTTCCGTATCGATTGAATTGTTGGTCGACAGGTGGACCTGTTCCTCCAGCTTGCGGACTGCGTTGGCCAGTTCAGCTATGGGCCAGTGGTTTCATTCCCGACCTTAGGAGTTCTTTGTTCTAAGGCACTCAAACGGGTGGCAATGGCGGTTTGGTCTCCCCTTATCTGGTTCAGTTGATCTTGGATCTTGGCCAACGAGGCGGTCAGTTGATCAATGGAGTCCTTAGTCATGGTTCAGGTGAAAGGCGACCTGTCTGTAAGAACACCGCGTAATTAGGAAAGTTGCTTCGGAACTCAAGTACACCAAGGCATAGGAAATAGCGCGGGAGGAGAGACGACTCTAGTTTGACTCGGGTTAGACTCTCCTAAGACAAATGTGTAGGATATGATCCTCAGAGTGACCGTGATTAATCGCTCCGTCGGAGAATAGCCCCCAAGTGGGATCGAAAATTTGGTTTGAGACTCGAGTGCCGGACGAGTGACCCTTAGACGTAAGGGTCACGAACCTTTTGTTATAGGGTTATGCCTTGTAAAAGGTTGACTCGAAAAAGACACTTAGACGGGCGACTCGTGAAAGGTGGGCCTCCTGTAGGATCCAGCTGTGTGGGCTGGGCCTTGTTCGAAAGGAGGTTCACGTGAGACGTTCCCCAGACTTTGGACTCGATTTGTGTAAACGGGTCAACCTTTGTAGGAGTATGTCCTACGTAGGTGGGCCTTGCCTTAATCTAATAAGGCGGACTGGGATAGGGACGAAATCCGTGATATAAGATCGACGGAGTTTCGACGCTAGAGACCTTGACGACTTAAGACACGACCCGACAATGCTAAATACGGGAAGCCCTAAGAAAAGGAAGATTTTGAAATTGAATTTTTGAAAGCCCGAAGAAATTCGGGGAGGGAAACCCGGCCTTTTTCGAGAAAACGGAAAAGGTGGGCCGGGTGGCGGGTTTGAAAAGTTTCGAAAATATTTTCGAGTTTTAAAAAGGGCATAATACCGGCTAAAAAATAGGCTATTTTGAGTAAAATCGTGGATCCTAAATTCGGTATAAGTCCCGGGTTTTGAAATTGGATATTTTGAAAAGGATGCTATTTTGAAAAAGACGGTTTTTGAAAAACGACTTGTAAATCAGGTAGCACGTAGTCATGGAAACAGTATAACGACACCATGTATGCTCTAATTCTAAGTCTCGGTCAGTCTGTAAGGGTCTATACCAGTGTACACAGCCTATCGCTAATCGGGGCGGACTTCCTAAGTCGAGTTGAGCTTAGAACATGCCGTAAAACCCATACGAATCGGCTAATGGACACCTTCGACATATCCAATTTGGACTACATCGATAGTATAGTGGGACGTCGGTCACCAGTGCCGGCCCGGGAAAATATGGGGTTATGCATGAACCGTAAAACTAAAACGCGTATTGTACTAGTCAAACGATTTCTATTCGAGTCTCACCCTGAGGATGCTGAAGGTCAGTAACGTATCAGCTAATCCCCAGCGGAGTCGCCAAATTGTGGACATGACATAGGTCCACCCCGACGCGGCCACGCGCGGGTTTGGGGAGGCGAATGAATCTCCATATGAGATGGTCAAATTGAAATTTAAATCGAAGTTGGAGTCGCCACCGAATTTTATGGTTATTCGGAACCGTTCGAGCCCACTCTATGTCGTAGTGGGCCGTATACAAAATACGGCCCATTTCCGATGTCAGAGTTTATTGGGCTCGTCCCTTTGCAGTTCGATACCGATGCCGACTTGATCGGTTAATCGTATATTGAATGACTCTCGTTGCCAATGGTTTCGGACATCCGGAAACCACGGTTCTGAGTAAGGGGTGAGGGTACGTGGTGGGAAGTTCACTAAGAACACCCAACCCCGCCCGCACATTAGCGGCCTCTACTAGGATATCGAATGATTTTTTAATACGCGCGTTAGTAATACGATGAATGATATGCAAACATTGTTTTTCCTAAACATGCGAGGAATTGAATGGGTTGCTAAGTCGGTTTAATGCAACTAAAATTAACGTCAAAGTTGTTTTAGCATGTGAGATTCGTTTTAGTATAATAAAACAAACGATGAAAAAGATGAACAAACGAGTTAGTATCGATTTGTAAATAATAATATAGCAAATAAAATAAATATACGAGATCGAGAAAATAAATATTAATCAAAATATGAAAAATATTGCTAAAAACCCTGTTTTGTATAAAAAAACGAAGTTCGAAAAATAATAAAAAAACGAGAAACGAGCCGCGTTTTCATTCGGCCGCGCGGCTCGTCCGGGACGCGCGCGACTCGCGTCCCGGTCTTTTTTCGGGACTATTTTTTGAAAGTTCGACGCTTTTATTAAATCACGTACAAATATTGCATAATTTGTACTCGATCTAATATTTTCGATATTCGTTATATTCGATAATTGACTACGAAATCAATATCAAATACTCAGAATAGTTTTAGAAAAGATATAAATTTTAGAAATCGTTTCGTAGAATAATAAAATAAAACGAACGAAAAAGCTAAAAAAAGACCCGGGTTTCAGGCCCGTGCGCGAGTCGCCTGGGAGTGGCGCGACTCGCGTGCGGGTCTGCCCGATTTTATTTTTTTGTTCGAAATTGCTAATTTTGATAAATCGCGTAAAAAATATGAATTAATTTATACTCGATTCATGTTTTTCGATGTTCGTCGTACCCGATATTTGATTATGAAATCGATATCGAGTATTCGGAATGAATAAAAAAAAGTTTTGTAAAAAGAAGTTTGAACGAGAAAAAGATGTAACGATTTTTAACATCGTCGAGATTTTAATATAATTCTTTTCGATATAATATTCGATTATAGAGAATCGATATCATATTTTTAAGAATGTTTGAAAATAGTTTTTAAATAGTATTGATATTAGAAAAAAAAAAAGCGACGACCAGTACCGACCCATAAAAAATAAGACGGACGAGGAGGAGAAGAGAAGAAAAAGGAGAAATCGGGTTTTGTTACACCCTAAACCTACATGCTTCTGTTTACTCGGATCGGGGTTCGTCGGGACGTGGCTTGGGCACAAGAGCGTCGAGTAGATGTCGGTGAGTTATGGTGGTTCGGTTTGGTCGAGAAGGGTGTCGGGTATAGGGCCGGATTTCCTTCGGGTTTTGGACGAGATATCGGTTCCTCGGTGCCTAGTTTTTATGCTTGTATGAATGTGTGTGTACGGATGTCGAGTTCTATATTTGATGCTATGAGTTTATGAGAATAATTGATGTTGTCGATGTCTTGAAAAGTGTGTGTGCAAGGGGCTATTTATAGGGAGTTCCCGACCTTGGCTAGGAGAGTTTGAACTACCGCTTAGGATAGGAAATGTAAGAAGCTGAAAGGCATGAGAATTCCACTTGCTTGTCGAAGAAGCAAGGGAACACGGCTGGAAGAGGGCTGCTCGGCCGAGTGTTTGCACTCGGTCGGGTGTTTGAATCGGTTTTCGGATAGGATTCCTACTTGAGATCGAATTCCATCCTTAAACGGATTTGTTTAATATTTTGTGTAGCTGATTTTTCGTAGGATTGGAGTACGAATCAGCCGTGTGAGGTGTCACGGCTGACTCACGTGTCTCGGGAAAATCTTTGACCGGGTTTTGACTCGGTCGCTAAAAGACGGTTTTACTCCTGGTGTCGGAATCTACCCAAATTAGTCTTATTTGACTCGAAACGACCCACTGGGCCTGATTTTGAGGTTGGTTTTGTGAGATATGTACTCCATAATGAGCCCAAGCCAAATGCCAATGATTTTGAGCCCGTTTCTGAGTATTTGAAGCACGTTTGCGTCCGATCATCATCGGGTGTTTGTCGGAAACTGCTATAGACACCTGACGGTCAAAATGTGGGTGTCTACAGAGCCCCCACTCTGACTGAGGTTTGGACAAGGCGAAAGTCAGAGTAGCTACCAGTCCAATCAAAGATTAAGACCTGGCAGGCTTCCGGTCGGGTCATTTAAGGTCCATTAGACCTGCGTAAAGGGCCCGCCAGCCGGAGACTAGAAATGTACCTGAGTTGATGATGATAACTCCGTGGGGAATTGGACTTGTCGTATAAGTCTATGCCGCTGGGGAGTTATGTGAAATGCGCGGTCTTGAATTGTACTTGTATAAGTTACATAAAATTTTGCATGCAACATGTAGGTGGAACAAATATGACTCGCGCTGGGGAATAAAAATGATTTTTGCTTAGTTTTGAAATCGAAGTCCTGAAAACAACTCACGTGCTAGGAAATAGGTTTTCAAAACTGAAATGGGTAGAAAAGAAATTTGCAATTTAAATAGACCGAAATTTGACCTTGTCGAAAAGGGTTTTCTCAAATGGCTAAGTTTTGCAGATTTTAGAGAATGAGAATTTGAAGGGAGAGACCTATGGACAGACTCGACGCTGGGCGTGACCGGACGAGTTGACAGAACGACTGGACTCTCGAGGGGTTGGATCGTGACTCGGTAGGGGGGTGGGCCACCTAACAATGCAAGACTCTTAAGTTCCGCTATTTCTTAGCCTAGGCGAGTGGCAACATGGTCGAACATCAAAGTGGGATAGATATGCTATTCGGGGTTGCAGTAGTCTGTAATGAGACTGTTGTAGTCTAGTGCTCTCCTGGATTTTTGATTTTTGGGTACATTTCCAAAGTTGGTATTGCCTCGAGTCCTGAAAGATTCTTGTCTTCGACTGAGCCGAGTACTATGACACACTACAGAAAGAAGGCTAGATTTTTTGAATTTATATGGATTTTGTGAGTGGATGGAGGTTTTCTGCCTAAGAGAAGCCCCCTGGACGATAAAGCTAGCTGTTGAGAACATGACGGTGTCGTGACCGGAATGATGGTGCTTTTTTAATGTGTGTCAATGTGGGTGGTTGTGCCTCTGTTGAAAGGCTGCCTACGTATTCACGTGTAGTGAAATCAAACCATGCCGTAGTTCAGTGATTGAAAGATTATGGTGCCTAGTCTAATAGGACTTTGTGTGTAACTAGCCATAACAATGGTGCAGGCTAGGTGCATTCCCAATGATGTCTTGATCAAAGGGCTAGAATGGTTAGGATATTTATCCTGTGACTGTGAGCGTTCTCCGGGATAGCCCCCAGAGGTGGTGTGAACTATTTGGGCATGTTCTATGCTGACCGCAGGTTGAATTCCCGTGCTTGGGGTTGGTAACTGGTTTGAATGAGAAGAATTGGGATGGGATTTGACGAGTTCTGCTCCCGAGGATTTTAACGAGTTTTGCTCTCGGGGATTTTAACGAGTTTTGCTCTCGGGGAATTTAACGAGTTTTGCTCTCGAGGATTTGACGAGTTTCGCTCTTGGGATTGTGTATGATTAGATAAGGGATTTGACGAGTTTTGCTCTCGGGTCTTTGACGAGTTTTGATCTCGGGTCTTTGACGAGTTATGATCTCGGGTTTGCATATGGTGATTGTGAATTTTGTTATGTAAAGGGGAAGTCGAGTAAAATGGCTCGAACTTTGACCGAGATATGTTTGATGATGCGGGATCTGGTTTCCATGTCTGGCCCTAATGGTTAGGGGTATCCTATGGAGCTTGAATCCTCAAAATTATGGGCTGTCTTTAGCCTGGGTCTCGGGAAGGTCTTGAGGGTTGTAATGTTGGAAGGCTAAATGTGGTGTTAGTTGACCAGCTTGATTGTTTCTACCTTATTGGATGGTATGAGTATTGATCTTGAGTGGACCGTTGACCACGGTCATGGGCATTTGAATATTATTTTGTTGGTTGACCTCTTAGCCCCGGTCATGGGATCTTCATTTGCGTTGATCGTTCTGGTCGTGGATGCTCTTTTTTATGATGACCTGCTTTTTTGTTTTGGCCTTTTGCTTCTTTCCTGGATTTTTGATTTCTTTTCGTCCAGTTTTTTTTTTGTCGGTCAGACTAACACCTAAGGTAGGGATTGGTTAGTCTTATTGGATGAGTGTTTATTGTGGGAAATGGGCTTGCCTCCCGTCTTGAACCCAAACTAGGAGACTACCTAAATTCGTCATTGGATTCGATACCGCTCCTGCTAAGTGTAGTTTTGTGACTTTCTATGTCAGACATGGAACATGTAAAGGAAAGCACGGGTCTCGATTTCTTGCAGTCATTATAGATGTGCCTATAATAGTCACGTGCATGTGCTCAGAGTGTATGACGGTGTTCATCACGTTCTCGGAAACACATAAAGAAAGTATATATGAGAAAGAATATTGAAAGCTGATTTTATTGAATTTTGAAAAAGAGGACAGAATGCAAAAGACTCTGACTCTGACTTTGACTTTGACTTTGGAAGAAATAGCACATCCTAGACTCGGACTCAGACTCGGACTTAAATCAAATCCGGACTCTCGGATGATGTGGTCAATTCAGCTTCTAAGGACTCAAGCTGATGTCCAGTATAGCCTTCAGTAGAAGCTTCACCCTGATCTTCATTATGTCGAAGATCGTCTTCAATCCTAATGCCCATTTCGGTAAGCACTGCAAAGTTGGAAATGCCGGCATACCTAAGATGGACGCGGTAAGAAGGTAGGAGGTTGTTGATGAATGCCTCCACTAGTGTCTTCTCGTTGGGCTTGTCTACCAACTTCACACTTTCGGCCCTCCACCTTTGAAGGTACTTGGTGAAACCTTCCTTGGGCTCTCGGGCCATGATTTCCAAAGTACGCATCGTGGTCTGGATCTCGGTATTATCGGCATAATTCCGAGCGAATTCCGTCGCCACGTCATCCCAAGTCTTGTACTTCTTGGGGTCAAGCCTGTAGTACCAGGCTTTCGGGTGCTTCTCGAGGGAGGAAGCAAACAGGTGCTTGAACATGGTTGACTTCACTCCTTTGATGGCCATGAATTCTTTGAAAGCCCGGATATGTAATACCGGGTCTTCAGTCCCGTCGAACATTGGTAGGCCCGTCAGGTTGAGGTTAGCGGGCAGCTCGTCGGTCAAAGGTGAATAGGAACGAGCATTTTCCGTATCGATTGAATTGTTGGTCGACAGGTGGACCTGTTCCTCCAGCTTGCGGACTGCGTTGGCCAGTTCAGCTATGGGCCAGTGGTTTCATTCCCGACCTTAGGAGTTCTTTGTTCTAAGGCACTCAAACGGGTGGCAATGGCGGTTTGGTCTCCCCTTATCTGGTTCAGTTGATCTTGGATCTTGGCCAACGAGGCGGTCAGTTGATCAATGGAGTCCTTAGTCATGGTTCAGGTGAAAGGCGACCTGTCTGTAAGAACACCGCGTAATTAGGAAAGTTGCTTCGGAACTCAAGTACACCAAGGCATAGGAAATAGCGCGGGAGGAGAGACGACTCTAGTTTGACTCGGGTTAGACTCTCCTAAGACAAATGTGTAGGATATGATCCTCAGAGTGACCGTGATTAATCGCTCCGTCGGAGAATAGCCCCCAAGTGGGATCGAAAATTTGGTTTGAGACTCGAGTGCCGGACGAGTGACCCTTAGACGTAAGGGTCACGAACCTTTTGTTATAGGGTTATGCCTTGTAAAAGGTTGACTCGAAAAAGACACTTAGACGGGCGACTCGTGAAAGGTGGGCCTCCTGTAGGATCCAGCTGTGTGGGCTGGGCCTTGTTCGAAAGGAGGTTCACGTGAGACGTTCCCCAGACTTTGGACTCGATTTGTGTAAACGGGTCAACCTTTGTAGGAGTATGTCCTACGTAGGTGGGCCTTGCCTTAATCTAATAAGGCGGACTGGGATAGGGACGAAATCCGTGATATAAGATCGACGGAGTTTCGACGCTAGAGACCTTGACGACTTAAGACACGACCCGACAATGCTAAATACGGGAAGCCCTAAGAAAAGGAAGATTTTGAAATTGAATTTTTGAAAGCCCGAAGAAATTCGGGGAGGGAAACCCGGCCTTTTTCGAGAAAACGGAAAAGGTGGGCCGGGTGGCGGGTTTGAAAAGTTTCGAAAATATTTTCGAGTTTTAAAAAGGGCATAATACCGGCTAAAAAATAGGCTATTTTGAGTAAAATCGTGGATCCTAAATTCGGTATAAGTCCCGGGTTTTGAAATTGGATATTTTGAAAAGGATGCTATTTTGAAAAAGACGGTTTTTGAAAAACGACTTGTAAATCAGGTAGCACGTAGTCATGGAAACAGTATAACGACACCATGTATGCTCTAATTCTAAGTCTCGGTCAGTCTGTAAGGGTCTATACCAGTGTACACAGCCTATCGCTAATCGGGGCGGACTTCCTAAGTCGAGTTGAGCTTAGAACATGCCGTAAAACCCATACGAATCGGCTAATGGACACCTTCGACATATCCAATTTGGACTACATCGATAGTATAGTGGGACGTCGGTCACCAGTGCCGGCCCGGGAAAATATGGGGTTATGCATGAACCGTAAAACTAAAACGCGTATTGTACTAGTCAAACGATTTCTATTCGAGTCTCACCCTGAGGATGCTGAAGGTCAGTAACGTATCAGCTAATCCCCAGCGGAGTCGCCAAATTGTGGACATGACATAGGTCCACCCCGACGCGGCCACGCGCGGGTTTGGGGAGGCGAATGAATCTCCATATGAGATGGTCAAATTGAAATTTAAATCGAAGTTGGAGTCGCCACCGAATTTTATGGTTATTCGGAACCGTTCGAGCCCACTCTATGTCGTAGTGGGCCGTATACAAAATACGGCCCATTTCCGATGTCAGAGTTTATTGGGCTCGTCCCTTTGCAGTTCGATACCGATGCCGACTTGATCGGTTAATCGTATATTGAATGACTCTCGTTGCCAATGGTTTCGGACATCCGGAAACCACGGTTCTGAGTAAGGGGTGAGGGTACGTGGTGGGAAGTTCACTAAGAACACCCAACCCCGCCCGCACATTAGCGGCCTCTACTAGGATATCGAATGATTTTTTAATACGCGCGTTAGTAATACGATGAATGATATGCAAACATTGTTTTTCCTAAACATGCGAGGAATTGAATGGGTTGCTAAGTCGGTTTAATGCAACTAAAATTAACGTCAAAGTTGTTTTAGCATGTGAGATTCGTTTTAGTATAATAAAACAAACGATGAAAAAGATGAACAAACGAGTTAGTATCGATTTGTAAATAATAATATAGCAAATAAAATAAATATACGAGATCGAGAAAATAAATATTAATCAAAATATGAAAAATATTGCTAAAAACCCTGTTTTGTATAAAAAAACGAAGTTCGAAAAATAATAAAAAAACGAGAAACGAGCCGCGTTTTCATTCGGCCGCGCGGCTCGTCCGGGACGCGCGCGACTCGCGTCCCGGTCTTTTTTCGGGACTATTTTTTGAAAGTTCGACGCTTTTATTAAATCACGTACAAATATTGCATAATTTGTACTCGATCTAATATTTTCGATATTCGTTATATTCGATAATTGACTACGAAATCAATATCAAATACTCA
The DNA here is from genome assembly GCA_958450325.1 of Agrostemma githago. NCBI lineage: Eukaryota > Viridiplantae > Streptophyta > Magnoliopsida > Caryophyllales > Caryophyllaceae > Agrostemma > Agrostemma githago. The sequence goes on along the minus strand of OY288254.1, from coordinate 13,056,102 downwards.
GAATAGTTTTAGAAAAGATATAAATTTTAGAAATCGTTTCGTAGAATAATAAAATAAAACGAACGAAAAAGCTAAAAAAAGACCCGGGTTTCAGGCCCGTGCGCGAGTCGCCTGGGAGTGGCGCGACTCGCGTGCGGGTCTGCCCGATTTTATTTTTTTGTTCGAAATTGCTAATTTTGATAAATCGCGTAAAAAATATGAATTAATTTATACTCGATTCATGTTTTTCGATGTTCGTCGTACCCGATATTTGATTATGAAATCGATATCGAGTATTCGGAATGAATAAAAAAAAGTTTTGTAAAAAGAAGTTTGAACGAGAAAAAGATGTAACGATTTTTAACATCGTCGAGATTTTAATATAATTCTTTTCGATATAATATTCGATTATAGAGAATCGATATCATATTTTAAGAATGTTTGAAAATAGTTTTTAAATAGTATTGATATTAGAAAAAAAAAAAGCGACGACCAGTACCGACCCATAAAAAATAAGACGGACGAGGAGGAGAAGAGAAGAAAAAGGAGAAATCGGGTTTTGTTACACCCTAAACCTACATGCTTCTGTTTACTCGGATCGGGGTTCGTCGGGACGTGGCTTGGGCACAAGAGCGTCGAGTAGATGTCGGTGAGTTATGGTGGTTCGGTTGGTCGAGAAGGGTGTCGGGTATAGGGCCGGATTTCCTTCGGGTTTTGGACGAGATATCGGTTCCTCGGTGCCTAGTTTTTATGCTTGTATGAATGTGTGTGTACGGATGTCGAGTTCTATATTTGATGCTATGAGTTTATGAGAATAATTGATGTTGTCGATGTCTTGAAAAGTGTGTGTGCAAGGGGCTATTTATAGGGAGTTCCCGACCTTGGCTAGGAGAGTTTGAACTACCGCTTAGGATAGGAAATGTAAGAAGCTGAAAGGCATGAGAATTCCACTTGCTTGTCGAAGAAGCAAGGGAACACGGCTGGAAGAGGGCTGCTCGGCCGAGTGTTTGCACTCGGTCGGGTGTTTGAATCGGTTTTCGGATAGGATTACTACTTGAGATCGAATTCCATCCTTAAACGGATTTGTTTAATATTTTGTGTAGCTGATTTTTCGTAGGATTGGAGTATGAATCAGCCGTGTGAGGTGTCACGGCTGACTCACGTGTCTCGGAAAAATCTTTGACCGGGTTTTGACTCGGTCGCTAAAAGACGGTTTTACCCCTGGTGTCGGAATCGACCCAAATTAGTCTTATTTGACTCGAAACGACCCATTAGGCCTGATTTTGAGGTTGGTTTTGTGAGATATGTACTCCATAATGAGCTCAAGCCAAATGCCAATGATTTTGAGCCCGTTTCTGAGTATTTGAAGCACGTTTGCGTCCGATCATCATCGGGTGTTTGTCGGAAACTGCTATAGACACCTGGCGGTCAAAATGTGGGTGTCTACAGTATATGAAGAAATTAGGAAGCCACCTCTATATAACAAAAACTCATACGTAAAAAAAATTCCCCAATTTTTTTTCCCGGGGAAAAAAATCGATATTTTTCGGAAAAAAAAAAAAATTCGGAATATTTTTTTCCAAATAAATAAATATTATATATATATATATATATAATATATATATATATATATAGAGAGAGAGGAGAGAGAGAGAGAGAGGAGAGAGAGAGAGAGAGAGAGAGAGAGAGAGAGAGAGGAGAGAGAGAGAGAGAGAGAGAGAGAGAGAGAGAGAGAGAGAGAGAGAGAGAGAGAGAGAGAGAGAGAGAGAGAGAGAGAGAGAGAGAGAGAGAGAGAGAGAGAGAGAGAGAGAGAGAGGTTCACATAAGGCCAACAACTCTTATAAGTTCATAAGTTCCAGTGTTAAAGTTACACAAAAAGTGCTTAAAGTTACACGAGATGAATGTTAAAGTTGCACTTTATCACTTGAAGTGATAACAGTGCTGAATGTTATAGTTACATATCAGTCTATGAACAAATGCAAACTTCAACGTATGTCAACTGTAACTTTAATATAGACTTAATTGCATGTGGTGAACTTATTTGATCCCTTCTAACTTTAATATAGACTTAATTGCATGTGGTGAACTTATTTGATCCTCTCTCTCTCTCTCTCTCTCTCTCTCTCTCTCTCTCTCTCTCTCTCTCTCTCTCTCTCTCTCTCTCTCTCTCTCTTCTCTCTCTCTCTCTCTCTCTCTCTCTCTCTCTCTCTCTCTCTCTCTCTCTCTCTCTCTCTCTCTTCTCTCTCTCTCTCTCTCTCTCTCTCTCTCTCTCTCTCTCTCTCTCTCTCTCTCTCTCTATATATATATATATATATATATATATATAAGAAAAGTTGGTTACCTTAACTGCTATTACGGACTATTTATTATCGTTATTAAGAATTAAAGGTTGTTAGGTCAGTAATATCATCTACGTTAGGAAAGTCGTCTCCTCCCTCTTTTAAAGAAATTTTCGGTCGAAATGATTTGGCCCTTAATATGGTTCCAGAAAAGTGATTCCGCCAAACATGGGTAGCTCCTCACTCCCGATGCTTCATTATTATATAGAGAAGGATAAATGAGCATAGTAATAGTAGTATGTGTAGTAAGGATGAGGGATTTATACGTAGTAGTGTAGTACATATGTAGTATATGTAGTATGTAGTAATAAGGATGAGAGTACGTAGTATATGTAGTAGTGTAGTAAGTGGTAACTATATGTAAGTAGTATATGTAGTAAGTGGTACTCGTAATATATAGTAGTTGTCGTATTATGTACTCCCTCCCCCACCACTAAGATTTTCCCACTTTCCTTAAAAGAAAACTCACTAAGATTTTCCCATTCCAAAACTTTCCTTATCATCATTATACTCTCTTTCTATTGGTTACTTTTTGTGATTTGACATCTTGAACCCCA